>OY294071.1:6444261-7011574 GCA_958510875.1 Endomychus coccineus
CGAACGTGGCTACTATGCTTTTTGCACAGTTCTGGCAAAATGCTCTATCAGTCAATAAACATTTTTTTTCGAAATCTAGAATATGTTTCATTCTATATTTTATTCTAATTTGAGAAGACCTGTTCACATAATCAACTCTCATTAAAATACGCTTTAGTTCGAAAATTCAGAAGCAAACATAAATTGTTAGAACTAAATCAGTGCTGGTTATAAACGCTACGAAGCAATATATTATCTCATCAATATGTGTTCAGTATTCGTATTGAATCCCTCGGGTATAAAACTTACCTTATAATTTAATTGTTCGAGAAGGCAGAAAAGTTCACGCTCATGGGTAGAATTTTTATCAATGAAAGTTCTATCCTTATATGTGCATTGGTCTCTACTTCCTACTACTCCTTTACTCCGTTTCAAGAAGTGCAACAAGTGGTCTTTATTAAAATATCACTTTTGAACTACTACAATTGGGGTGGCAATTTCTCAGAATAAATGTTGTCAACAAGAACTATACATCCACCTACCTACCAAAATAGTGAAGCATAACAATCCATCTTTGAACCTCAAATTTGGTAATAATATTTATTAGAAATACAATCATAAATTATGCGGGAACCCTAACCATGTCCAGCATGTTCAATTGCTGAATTGTTTATTCCTATTGCTTCCCATGATTATTTCTAGCTATATCAATCGCAAACTGAACAAAAAAGTGATGTTTTGTTAATAACATCTGAAATCAGAATTTAAAGAAGAAGTGGGTTGAAAACATGCTCCCATGATGGGAATAGAATAAATAGAAACTCGTAGCTTCTAATCATAACGCAAAAACGTATAATCATGTGTGTATTCATTATAGGTTCTTCACTCACCTTATATCCCAGATGTTCCACTCTCTCCTTGAAGATTGGACAGGACGTAACGCAATTATTGTTATTGGGACTCAAAAGCATGGGTTGAAACCAGTAACGCATATTTTCCCTAAGATACATAGTTTTTGATGCGTTAAAATTTTATTTTACTATATAAATGTTAAATGGTCGTAGCTTGAAATATGAAGACTTGACAGAATTTTCCAGAAAGGAAAGGAATTGTGTCCAATTATAGTTTTGGCATCGCTTATTTTTGGCATGAAGACATTTTAGTCTGCATATCCTAGAAGTTCAAAGAATTGAATGTGAGAGATGAATGTACGAGTATAGTTGATCTATTATGGACCAGCGGATCATACGCAGTAAACCACTCCCTTTCAAAGGTTTTTGTACACGAAAATATCAAACTTCGGAAGTAACCAAAGATGAAGAATCACTGAGGCTTCAGTTCATACAGGTCAGAATTTGAATTCACATTCCTCCTATGGTTCTGTTCTTGAACATGTCCATCTAGTTACTGCTATGCTATCTCTGTGAGATGAGAAATACAATACAAATCTTCAATTGTGGCAAATTAACCGAATGGCAAAGTCCAATCGTTCCATATTAATCCCTACATGGAATTTGAAACAAAAAGAAATGTTGGTACCAATATACAAACACAATATAATGAGAGCCATTCCTCATATTCCAACATATGATTTTGAGTCCCATTGATGCAACATGCAGTTGATCATAAAACTTTCAGTATATTATACGGAGAAAAAGAAACAAAAATAGCATATTTAGATATTTTATTCTCAGAAATATGATACACTTGCTCTATACGAGACAAATTTCCTTAATTTTTAATGACTAACACTTTGATCAGTGATATAACACAATTAATATTCATAGGATTTGACATATTATTTACATGCACTATAAAATAATAACAAATATTCCAATTGAACAAATAACATTAACAATGGGCTAATTTTTTTAAATTTATGCAATAAAAAAATAGTTCAATACATCTATCTATACAACTAGGAAATTTTCAACAGATCAGAATATTTTAACATATTTTCATTCAGAATGAAGAAACATAATGTATTTCACTAAATAACAACTTTTTAACCTCTGAATGAATGTAGATGTAATGTTATGCCAATACGGTATTTCACATTGCCACTAAAATCAATTAAATATACGCATCGATAAGAAAAGGGAACAATAGTTTCCATTGGATTCAAACCAAGAAGGTCAATGAAATCATAAACAGTAAAATATCTTACATATATGTTATGTTATGGCTTATTATAAAACAAGTTCACAATGTCAGAATGAGTATAAATAGTCGACGGGACGCTAAATTTGTAATTTCCGGTCATAAATGTCAGTTTTTTGTTGCTGAATTACAGTGCTTATTTAGTGGCAAGAACAAATGCTACCAACATTTTGTGGTGATGAAATGGTACGATAAATCGATTCCTTTTTCCAAATTGATATTTTTTGGCATTGACACTAACTAAATACAATATTCCTTACACCAACTTTGTTATTCCAAGTACAATATCCTATATACAGTATCCTTAAACAAGTTGGTATCATATGGGAATAACTTAATAATAATTTATTCTGAAATTTGACTCAGGCGTTAAGTTTTGCTACCTTTTTCCAGAATAATCGCTTAAAATAAGCTTATTTGATTGAACTTCGAAAATGTCCACTAAAATGTTGTTTCTATCCCGATTTTACACATGTGTCTCAAATTTGAACGTTCGAATGCAACTTCCAGTTTTTGCCATTCTTTTGATATCTACATTTTTGGAATATTGAAAATTTTGTAATTCCGAAGAAATTGTTTCATACTCTACCACGCTACTAACTCTCAATTACTTATTATCGACAAACATGTGTTTTTCTGTAGATAATAAGAATATCGCTCCAAATTTCTGTTATGTTTGATGCAAAGCTGATGTAGGTATAGCGAACATTGATATCGAACGATGCGGAATTCAATTTTCCTTCATCTAGTGGGAACGAAAAATTGACATTTCATTTTGAAGAAGTTATGGCTCCTTGAATTTCTTGAAAAGTTTTCCCGAATTTTTAATTCTTTCCAGAAAGATCTACTAAGTTTCAATTCATCTTGCATGCATAATTCGGAAAATACTCGCTGTTTAATTCCCATAGGTGACTTAATAACAAAAAAGCAGAAAGTTGTCAAGCACTGTATAAAAGTTAATTCACTCAAACGTATATAATACTTGATGATGACTGAAACAAAAAGGTCTAGGGTCTAGACAATGGGTGGCCAACCTTTTTAACAGTCGAGCCAAATTTTGAAAATAAAATTCCCTGTAGGGCCAAAGCAAACAAGAATTATATAAATTTTTTTGAAAAATATTTAATAAAATTTAGAATCAGATATATTATAAGATAATAAAAATACAATGTTAGTGGAACCTGTGACATTGTTTTTTAGATGCATGTTCATCAATTTTGATCTCGACTGGTTGTTGCTAAACGTGAACAGTTTTCCAAATGAACATCAGTGATTCGTTTGGTATTTGATGTGCTTCATCCGACTAAAAAGCTGTTCACACGCATCAGTGTTTCCAAATAGTGAAATCATGAAAAGTGCGTGTTTGTAAAACTCAGGATAGTTCTTCTTGCTCAAACATGTTTTCTAAAACTATCCCAAACACCCTTATAAAACTTCTGCTTCAACTTTACATCACAGCGCATTTCACAATGGCTTTGCAAATGCAGAAAGAGCCACGTGATGTTTTTTAACATCTTGGAATGGGTTTTCAAAATCGAGGTTCAATTCAGATATTAAACAAGGGTATTTATCATTCGCCGCCTGTGTGTTCCTGTGTGACGTCTGGTTGCTTTGACAGTGTGAGTGGAGCTTTTTGCTCCCATACTGTTGTTCCCAAAGCCCAAGCTATTAAGTAATTGTTCTTTCCCTTATAGGCGAGTATTAATGTCACCTAGGTGACAAGTTATATCGACCAGAAACGCAAAGTCGCAAACCGACTCTTTGCTTTCAAATTCTGGGATACTTTTCGACTAGTCAATGTAGGACTGAGATAATTAGTGTGAAGTTACCCACAGTTTTCCATCCACACTTTATGACGTGTGTACTGTCGAAGATGGGATAGAGGAGAATTTGCAAGCTATGTTGCCAGATTTATCAGACAATCTGCTACCAAGTCCGTTTTCAGAAATTATTTGTTCTACCTGATTGATCTGCTCTTAAATGATATTATCATTACAACCTGTGACAAACCGTACGAAAGGAAGAAATAATTTTTTTTATAGAGTTTTTGAAAAATCGATATCTCCGTAAGTACGATGAGCTTGTTCATGAAATTTTGGCTGATAAATCTAATCAATCTACTCTTACATGATATTATCATCACAACCTGTGACAAACCGTACGAAAGGGAGAAATAATTTTTTTTTAGAATTTTTGAAAAATCGATATCTCTGTAAGTACGATGAGCTTGTTCATGAAATTTTGGCTGATAAATCTAATCAATCTAGTCTTACATGATATCATCATTACAACCTGTGACAAACCGTACGAAAGGGAGAAATAATTTTTTTTTAGAATTTTTGAAAAATCGATATCTCTGTAAGTACGATGAGCTTGTTCATGAAATTTTGGCTGATAAATCTAATCAATCTACTCTTACATGATATTATCATTACAACCTGTGACAAACCGTACGAAAGGGAGAAATAATTTTTTTTTAGAATTTTTGAAAAATCGATATCTCTGTAAGTACGATGAGCTTGTTCATGAAAGTTTGGCTGATAAATCTAATCAATCTACTCTTACATGATATTATCATTACAACCTGTGACAAACCGTACGAAAGGGAGAAATAATTTTTTTTTAGAATTTTTGAAAAATCGATATCTCTGTAAGTACGATGAGCTTGTTCATGAAATTTTGGCTGATAAATCTGATCAATCTACTCTTACATGATATTATCATTACAACCTGTGACAAACCGTACGAAAGGGAGAAATAATTTTTTTTTTGAATTTTTGAAAACTCGATATCTCTGTAAGTACGATGAGCTTGTTCATGAAATTTTGGCTGATAAATCTAATCAATCTACTCTTATATGATATTATCATTACAACCCGTGACAAACCGTACGAAAGGGAGAAATAATTTTTTTTTAGAATTTTTGAAAAATCGATATCTCTGTAAGTACGATGAGCTTGTTCATGAAATTTTGGCTGATAAATCTAATCAATCTACTCTTACATGATATTATCATTACAACCTGTGACAAACCGTACGAAAGGGAGAAATAATTTTTTTTTAGAATTTTTGAAAAATCGATATCTCTGTAAGTACGATGAGCTTGTTCATGAAATTTTGGCTGATAAATCTAATCAATCTACTCTTACATGATATTATCATTACAACCTGTGACAAACCGTACGAAAGGGAGAAATATTTTTTTTTTTAGAATTTTTGAAAAATCGATATCTCTGTAAGTACGATGAGCTTGTTCATGAAATTTTGGCTGATAAATCTATTCAATCTACTCTTACATGATATTATCATTACAACCTGTGACAAACCGTACGAAAGGGAGAAATAATTTTTTTTTAGAATTTTTGAAAAATCGATATTTCTGTAAGTACGATGAGCTTGTTCATGAAATTTTGGCTGATAAATCTAATCAATCTACTCTTACATGATATTATCATTACGACCTGTGACAAACCGTAAGAAAGGGAGAAATAATTTTTTTTAGAATTTTTGAAAAATCGATATCTCTGTAAGTACGATGAGCTTGTTCATGAAATTTTGGCTGATAAATCTTATCAATCTACTCTTACATGATATTATCATTACAACCTGTGACAAACCGTACGACAGGGAGAAATATTTTTTTTTTTGAATTTTTGAAAAATCGATATCTCTGTAAGTACGATGAGCTTGTTCATGAAATTTTGGCTGATAAATCTAATCAATCTACTCTTACATGATATTATCATTACAACCTGTGACAAACCGTACGAAAGGGAGAAATAATTTTTTTTTAGAATTTTTGAAAAATCGATATCTCTGTAAGTACGATGAGCTTGTTCATGAAATTTTGGCTGATAAATCTAATCAATCTACTCTTACATGATATTATCATTACGACCTGTGACAAACCGTAAGAAAGGGAGAAATAATTTTTTTAGAATTTTTGAAAAATCGATATCTCTGTAAGTACGATGAGCTTGTTCATGAAATTTTGGCTGATAAATCTTATCAATCTACTTTTACATGATATTATCATTACAACCTGTGACAAACCGTACGAAAGGGAGAAATATTTTTTTTTTTTAATTTTTGAAAAATCGATATCTCTGTAAGTACGATGAGCTTGTTCATGAAATTTTGGCTGATAAATCTAATCAATCTACTCTTACATGATATTATCATTACAACCTGTGACAAACAGTACGAAAGGGAGAAATAATTTTTTTTTAGAATTTTCGAAAAATCGATATCTCTGTAAGTACGATGAGCTTGTTCATGAAATTTTGGCTGATAAATCTAATCAATCTACTCTTATATGATATTATCATTACAACCCGTGACAAACCGTACAAAAGGGAGAAATAATTTTTTTTTAGAATTTTTCTAAAAATCGATATCTCTGTAAGTACGATGAGCTTGTTCATGAAATTTTGGCTGATAAATCTAATCAATCTACTCTTACATGATATTATCATTACAACCTGTGACAAACCGTACGAAAGGGAGAAATAATTTTTTTTTATCTCTGTAAGTACGATGATCTTGTTCATGAAATTTTGGCTGATAAATCTTATCAATCTACTCTTACATGATATTATCATTACAACCTGTGACAAACCGTACGAAAGGGAGAAATAGTTTTTTTTAGAATTTTTGAAAAATCGATATCTCTGTAAGTACGATGAGCTTGTTCATGAAATTTTGGCTGATAAATCTAATCAATCTACTCTTACATGATATTATCATTACAACCTGTGACAAACCGTACGAAAGGGAGAAATAATTTTTTTTTATCTCTGTAAGTACGATGATCTTGTTCATGAAATTTTGGCTGATAAATCTTATCAATCTACTCTTACATGATATTATCATTACAACCTGTGACAAACCGTACGAAAGGGAGAAATAGTTTTTTTTAGAATTTTTGAAAAATCGATATCTCTGTAAGTACGATGAGCTTGTTCATGAAATTTTGGCTGATAAATCTAATCAATCTACTCTTACATGATATTATCATTACAACCTGTGACAAACCGTACGAAAGGGAGAAATAATTTTTTTTTAGAATTTTTGGAAAATCGATATCTCTGTAAGTACGATGAGCTTGTTCATGAAATTTTGGCTGATAAATCTAATCAATCTAGTCTTACATGATATCATCATCACAACCTGTGACAAACCGTACGAAAGGGAGAAATAGTTTTTTTTTAGAATTTTTGAAAAATCGATATCTCTGTAAGTACGATGAGCTTGTTCATGAAATTTTGGCTGATAAATCTAATCAATCTACTCTTACATGATATTATCATTACGACCTGTGACAAACCGTACGAAAGGGAGAAATAATTTTTTTTTATCTCTGTAAGTACGATGATCTTGTTCATGAAATTTTGGCTGATAAATCTTATCAATCTACTCTTACATGATATTATCATTACAATCTGTGACAAACCGTACGAAAGGGAGAAATATTTTTTTTTTTGAATTTTCGAAAAATCGATATCTCTGTAAGTACGATGAGTAGTAGTAGTACTGTATATGATAAATGATGATGATATCATGTAAGAGTAGATTGATTAGATCTTTCAGCCAAAATTTCATGAACAAGCTCATCGTACTTACAGAGATATCGATTTTTCAAAAACTCTATAAAAAAAAATATTTCTTCCTTTCGTACGGTTTGTCACATGTTGTAATGATAATATCATTTAAGAGCAGATTGATTAGATTTATCAGCCAAAATTTCATGAACAAGCTCATCGTACTTACAGAGATATCGATTTTTCAAAAATTGTAAAAAAAAATTATTTCTCCCTTTCGTACGGTTTGTCACAGGTTGTAATGATAATATCATGTAAGAGTAGATTGATTAGATTTATAAGCCAAAATTTCATGAACAAGCTCATCGTACTTACGGAGATATCGATTTTTCAAAAACTCTATAAAAAAAAATATTTCTTCCTTTCGTACGGTTTGTCACATGTTGTAATGATAATATCATTTAAGAGCAGATTGATTAGATTTATCAGCCAAAATTTCATGAACAAGCTCATCGTACTTACAGAGATATCGATTTTTCAAAAATTCTAAAAAAAAATTATTTCTCCCTTTCGTACTGTTTGTCACAGGTTGTAATGATAATATCATGTAAGAGTAGATTGATTAGATTTATCAGCCAAAATTTCATGAACAAGCTCATCGTACTTACAGAGATATCGATTTTTCAAAAATTCTAAGAAAAAATTATTTCTCCCTTTCGTACGGTTTGTCACAGGTTGTAATGATAATATCATGTAAGAGTAGATTGATTAGATTTATCAGCCAAAATTTCATGAACAAGCTCATCGTACTTACAGAGATATCAATTTTTCAAAAATTCTAAAAAAAAATTATTTCTCCCTTTCGTACGGTTTGTCACGGGTTGTAATGATAATATCATATAAGAGTAGATTGATTAGATTTATCAGCCAAAATTTCATGAACAAGCTCATCGTACTTACAGAGATATCGATTTTTCAAAAATTCTAAAAAAAAATTATTTCTCCCTTTCGTACGGTTTGTCACAGGTTGTAATGATAATATCATGTAAGAGTAGATTGATTAGATTTATCAGCCAAAATTTCATGAACAAGCTCATCGTACTTACAGAGATATCGATTTTTCAAAAATTCTAAAAAAAAATTATTTCTCCCTTTCGTACGGTTTGTCACAGGTTGTAATGATAATATCATGTAAGAGTAGATTGATTAGATTTATCAGCCAAAATTTCATAAACAAGCTCATCGTACTTACAGAGATATCGATTTTTCAAAAATTCTAAAAAAAAATTATTTCTCCCTTTCGTACGGTTTGTCACAGGTTGTAATGATGATGTCATGTAAGACTAGATTGATTAGATTTATCAGCCAAAATTTCATGAACAAGCTCATCGTACTTACAGAGATATCGATTTTTCAAAAATTCAAAAAAAAAATTATTTCTCCCTTTCGTACGGTTTGTCACAGGTTGTAATGATGATATCATGTAAGAGTAGATTGATTAGATTTATCAGCCAAAATTTCATGAACAAGCTCATCGTACTTACAGAGATATCGATTTTTCAAAAATTCTAAAAAAAAAATATTTCTCCCTTTCGTACGGTTTGTCACAGGTTGTTATGATAATATCATGTAAGAGTAGATTGATTAGATTTATCAGCCAAAATTTCATGAACAAGCTCATCGTACTTACAGAGATATCGATTTTTCAAAAATTCTAAGAAAAAATTATTTCTCCCTTTCGTACGGTTTGTCACAGGTTGTAATGATAATATCATGTAAGAGTAGATTGATTAGATTTATCAGCCAAAATTTCATGAACAAGCTCATCGTACTTACAGAGATATCAATTTTTCAAAAATTCTAAAAAAAATTTATTTCTCCCTTTCGTACGGTTTGTCACAGGTTGTAATGATGATATCATGTAAGACTAGATTGATTAGATTTATCAGCCAAAATTTCATGAACAAGCTCATCGTACTTACGGAGATATCGATTTTTCAAAAACTCTATAAAAAAAATTATTTCTCCATTTCGTACGGTTTGTCACAGGTTGTAATGATAATATCATGTAAGAGTAGATTGATTAGATTTATCAGCCAAAATTTCATGAACAAGCTCATCGTACTTACGGAGATATCGATTTTTCAGAAATTCTACAAAAAAAGTATTCCCTTATTTTGTACGGTTTGTCGAGAGATGTAATACAGTTGTGTTGTAAAAGTAACATGAGGAGATTTATGCTCCAAAATTTCATGAACAAGCTGACCGTAGTGTCGGAGATATCGACTTTTCAAAAATTCTGTTAAAAAACTGTTTTCTCCTTTCATACGGCTTGTCAAGGATTGTAATGGTATTGTGACGAAAGATCAGCCTAAAGAGATGCATCAATCCAAATTTTATCAAAAAGCTTGCCGTAGTTTACAAAAAGTAATGATATTAATTTCTTTATTCATACCGTTTGTAAAGAAATGAAATATTGGCACCCTGTAGGTGCAGCCCATGTGGAGTATTTAAAGGATATTATTTTATTTGTTCTTAATAATCAATATAAATAATTTGTTATCATAATAAGTTACATCAATCAGGTAGAACAAATAATTTCTGAAAACGGACTTGGTAGCAGATTGTCTGATAAATCTGGCAACATAGCTTGCAAATTCTCCTCTATCCCATCTTCGACAGTACACACGTCATAAAGTGTGGATGGAAAAGTGTGGGTAACTTCACACTAATACTGAGATATCCTCATAGTAATGGCGGCATGTGATATGAACGACGCATGAAGGAAAGTTCTTTTGACGGTTTCATGTCATTTTCAGATTGGTATCATCATTAGAACATATTCTACATGCAATACTCCTGCTTCGAGGGCGTGAGTAATATAAACGTTTTTCAGATTACCGGATTATGTCGGCAATGATGGGCTCTTACATACGGTTGAGATAATTACATTTTTCGATGATATCATACAGATTAAATTCTCCAGTTAAGGTCTGTTTTCAAAAATTAGTTATATAGTAGATCTAAATCTCGCCTTTTGAACAGTAATCAAAGTGAGCAGGAAATTTGAATCAAAATACCAATAGGAATATGTAGCAACAAAACAGCTGACAGCGGATATTACCTTCGTATCATCAAGTATGTAACTGGAAGTGTATTATTACTTGATCAGAGTTAGAAAGTCAAAACTTGTTTCGAAAGTTCCCTTTCAAGAATAGAAATCAGCTATCCGATTAATTACGTAAAGGACTTGACGTTATTTCTCGAATGGTGATCATTATGCAATAGCTGCACGATGAATAATTTGTAATTTATTTAGTTATTTATTTAGTACAGGCAACCCGACAGCACTTTTGTTTCTAATGCCATAGATGAACGTCATCAACTGGACGTAATTGTCATTGACTTAGTAAGGCATTCGCACATTATCTTAGTTGACAAACTGCACACATATGGTATCTCCGATAACCTAGTCTCCTTCATTGGATCTTATGTCTATGATCGAGAGCTCTTCGTGGAACATGAATGTGTCAAATCTACCACCTATACCGGTCTTTCCGGTATTCCACAATGGCCCAACCTTGGGCCGCTGTTATTTTTACTATTTATCAACGATATTTGCAGTGTAATTGAGTCATCGAAGCCCATGTTTGCGGACGATTTGAAATTCTTCGCACGTATCCTTGATTATAAAAGGATCTTGATAACTTCGCTCCATGATACCTATCGAAGTGTGAAGTAATGAAGTGAGCTTCAAATCATAATTTTTCACTATACACTGGAATCTTCTTATTTGAATTGAATCGAAACTGTTACAGATATGGAATCTATTCAGCGTTTTTGTGCATTAGCATCTGAATCAAATTTACGGTGGACAGCTGATAAGAGGACATTTATCCGAGGGTCGCCTCTGTACTTATAGACTTGAGCTTATCTTGAACTGTGAGTAATGTTTGCACCAAATCGAGGATTCCAGGGAGTACAAATATCGATACGATAGAATTTTGCGAACAACATTGCTATAAAAGGTATCTATTTGTTATAATTATGATTCGAATTTTTTTGATCAGCATTCCAAATTCATTTGAGAATTAGTTTTTTCGTTCAGTTTTCTTCTAGATAGAGTATAATCAAAATCTGCTTTGATTTATCTTTGGGGGCATGTTTTTTATGGTTTTATAAAACCGAATAAAGTTTAAGAAGGAGTAGAAAATATTGACCTGCATGCAACCAAGTTTCAATGATGCTTAACATTTCATCATATCATATTATGTATAACATCGTATAAGTTCTTTCAAAACTAGTATCTTGCCTATCAAGTTGATCTGCTGGTTTGCATATAGGTAAGTGTTCAAAAGAACGGGGTCGGAAGCGAAGTAAAATTTCAAATAAGAAATAGTCGTTAGTTTGATATAAAGGTAATATATTTATGTCTCCAGTTGTGAATTCACAAAAATGTTCCGATCCCAGGTGTTATCAAACTGGAGCGCCGCCAGCAAGGCCGCTAGCCGCAGTCACACGTCCTATTCAGCACACATTTCAGAGTAAATGTAGCTGAGAAATTGGTAAAGAACGACCCATCTTTATAGATCACGGCGCTATTGTTCAGGGGTTCTGCAGCCGGCGAGGTTTGCCGATTAACGATTAATGTATTGAGACACACTGCATTGTCACGGACTTTCTTCGTCAATGAATGAGCGCTATTAAATATGGCGAGTTGAAAAGCAGGAATTGTCATCTTGATATACGCCGAATTATGCACACCCAAGTTGAATGGCTTTGTCCACCAACTAGTTATCCTTAGTCAATTATAGACACAGTTCAATTCAACAGCGTTTATGTAACCGGAATGCTCCCAAGGATCGAACGTTTCAAGAAGAATTAATAGTCACAATTAAGCTAATGAATTGTCAGTCCTAGGGTTGCCGCCTTTTGAAATTGGTAAAGGACGAGTTGTTGGTAGATGCGATTTTTTTAAAATTTTCAAGATCATGCGGTATTTTTCTCTCAAACAAATTAGTTTCTCTACCACTGAACTAGATTATTTTTAGAAGAAAGTAGTGAGCTCAAAGTAGACTTATAAAAATAGAAACTCTCAAATCAGATTATGTAGCATGAATACATGAATAATTAAATAAAATAGAGAGCTTGGGAATAAAAGGCAAATGTATGTATTAAGTATTCACAATATTCACATGCAGCCACAGACACCCACCGGTCAAATGTCATCCACGGAGCAGAAAAATAGTCATATTCATAGAATAAAGAATAATATTTACATCTCACACAGAAGAGCTATTCTCTCTTCTGTGATATCTACTAAAGCTAAACCGCCAAAAACAATTTTGATTTGAACCGACTCAGCCAATTTCATGAAAAGCTGACTTCGTTACTATAAAGAAATGAGAAGTACCCAAAAAATCCAAAGAAGCAATGTGTTCCTTGAAGGAGGACGCGTGGGAACCTCAAACCTCACTTTCCAAATTATTTTAGAGTGAAAGTGTAAATGCATTAATTGCTTGGAATAAAATATATCTAATATTCAATAACTGATCAGATATAGTTTGGAAGACATAACTTTAATTTAATGTGTGCGTAATGTAATGACTTTCGCAGAAAACTATGGAAGATACCTGAAACAATTTATTCCAAACAAATTCTGACTTAGAATCATCTGATTCTGACTTTGTTTCAGGTGAAATGCCTCTGAGCTAGAGTATTAGATACGATTAAAATCCAATTTTTGGAAATCAAATATGATATTCATGATTTGTGTGGGAAATGCATTTGGTCACCCATGATAGAAAGAGCATAACTCAAAAGTTATTCATCATCATGAATCAAGTCTACTGCGATTCGAATATCGAAACCAAGAAATAGAATCTCAATAAGAGTCAAATATTTGGATTTCCTCCCCTAGAAATTAGGAAATTGCTTTAATAGGAACATAGTTAAAATCTACAATGTCGGACGAACAGTTAGCATCACTTTGTCATGTCAATTCATTGAGATCTGGTCGAGAAGCTGGCCCATCCATTAAAGTTTTAGAGGAAGTGATAGATCCTTTTGGTGGGAAAAAAGAATGCTCCAGTTTTATTCAAGTATAATTAAACGACGATTGTTCCTTTTATTTCATGTGTTAGTAAGCTTTCCATTTTTAAGATTGAACTGATCTTTACTTGTTGGAAATCCATTATATTACAAATGAACACTACACTGAATATACACTGTAGATAAAAATACCAAATAAACTTACTTATTGCTTATGTCGAACAAAGGATATGTTATTCAAAACACATTCTTAGGTTGTATCTCGGATATTATATTTAATTTTTTTGAAATATCTCAATATCTCATTCAACAAGGTTTAGTGATATATCCCTCGTATTCCACAATTTTAGGAAAATACCTTCATCGGTCATGGAAAAGTTTTTAGAATAATTAAAAACGAGATTACACTTCAAACTTTGATTAAGTAATTCGACATGTTTCGATCGCACAGTAACACCGGCAGAACTATTTCTAACACTAAAGGCAAAGTACATCATCAAATACTAAAATGGACATTTATTGGAATTATGTTCAATAAATTATATATTCATAATTTATTATGAAAGATTGAAAATATACCGTTGACAATTATAGAAGAAGGAATATAGATGAGGAGCTGTACAATGTCCTTCAGGCTGAAAAAGGAAAATTTATTGATGGTTATTAAAGATACGCTCTTGTTTGGCAATACAGACGTTTTACCCAGCTTCTAGAATGTTTCTGTGAATATGAGAGCTATGCAGTATTTCCTAAATACAGGACACAAATCATTCACTTCCTGCAGTGCAATGGAAACATTTTCCAATTAGCAGTCATTTGTTAAAATAGCTACAATAAGTTGCGTCAGACGGATGAACTAGACTTAAATACAATACAAGTAAATTGGCATAAAATTACAACTACTTATCAAGGAATGTAGGAAGTATCGTTATTTATTTGCGTTTACAATTCACATTAACATATTACATCATTATATATGCAGCAAACAAATAATATATTCTATTTGGATATTAATAAAACCACAGAAAACGTGAGATGATTTGAAATTACAATGTATAAATTAAATATTTCAACATGTTTGAGGTTGGAGTAATGGAATGAATTCTGCTTTCACGTTGTGACGTTCAACCCTCAGCTGACCTACCGTTTTAAAATATGAGATATGTTTATAGTTTAATGAAGGTTATTTCAAATAGAATATTCACATGTTCATACAGAGTATGCCGGGGTTGTTATTGATTATTTGGACATATAAACTACTACCCAACACGTCAGTTTTCATAGTGATTCCAGATTTTAAATGGAATGACACATATCTGAACCCTTATTTGCTACTCAACCAACGGTTATGAAGAGAAGTTGAAAAACACACGGACATGCATTCAAATTGACGAGTAAATATAAGCATGACATATATCTGAAATGATCTCAATCTTTGAAATAAAAAAGGTTTATAATTGATTTTGAAGTTTAGTAACACTCTCACCAATGATGGCATAGTTGACGTAAAAATGAAGCGTTTCAAAATACTTGAAATCACATACCGGAAGAAGCCATGAAAAAAAATTGAAAACACGTAGATTGTGAATACAAGCACTGTTGCTAAAATATCAAGATGGCTCAACCGGCATGCAGAAGAGGACAAAAAACTCTCGTTTATGAATTTTATACACAAATAAAGCTGTCGAATTTTCAATTTTTCAATGAGATGGAAAAACTATAGCCCTTCCCATGAGGAAATCATTCCAATAGTTCCAAAAATTTGGGTAATTTGCGCCGTCTCGTTCATAGTTTTCGCAATGTCTTCCGAAGTCAAGAAGATTCTGATCTACCTTTCCTTGGAATCATCTGTTTTCTAGGACCAAGACATTTCAGCAGCAATATTAGAGGAAAACTTTTCAAAGTATGTCCAAGCTTTCGGAATTTTATATATTATTTATCATGATGAAATGTCATTTCAACATCATGTCGACCAAGTTATACCACATGTTACTGAGACTAATCGTTGTAGTCTCCCTGATGATGGGAATAGAAAGCGTGAACAAGATAGTTTCCTTCTGAGATTGCTTCAGTTATCATTACTGACTAGTGGATTCTACCATAAAATTGTGTATATATACAGGGTGCCCAATTTTTTAGCTCAGTTTTTTGGGATATCTGTAACTGTAAGAGTTAGAAGGTAGGTTGAATAATGAAAGTTCTGCGGAATCAGATGAGTTACTAATGTCCAGTTTGAAAATTTCTTTATTTCCGCCAATTAAATTGAGGTACTTTATTTACAAATGCCACGAAATTTTTTGTATACCCACGACGTATCGTATTCTTAGACTCATCGATTATTTTGATCGATTTTGATAGACATAATTATCCTGTTACAACTATGTGCCAGACTTTATCATTTTGGACATATTATAAATGATTATCAAGTTCGTATTTTGTGGAAGCGATCAATCTCTTCATCTCCTGGTAAAATTCTATTTCGAAGCATCTCAACATACCCATAGTCCATTTAAATTCTCATGAAAAATGAATGGTCCTATCAGATAGATGGTTATCTAAAAGGTAATCAATATCTTACCTTAAGTCTTTTACGAGTTATTGAGTAGTGCGGCCCGTTGAAATACTCCGGTTCGCCAACTATCTGGCCAATTGTAGAGAGAAATTTAACAACACGTTCGCTGCCAGTCGCATCTGCTGGTCCGACACCCGACAAAGGGTCTGCGCGTTCTGTGGAAGGCCCCCGAAATAGGGTAGCACACATTCAATCCTGATTATCGGGAATCAGTATAAATGATCTATAACTCGGTTAATCCGGTTTATCTGTATCTTAGTACTTTGAAATAAGACAGAAGATACAATTATAAGAACAGATAAGTTTTTTAGAGTTAGGACGAGAGTTCCTTCGCTCCAGTTATTGTAATTCTATTTATTAAAAATATGAAATACGCGTTTCATCTGTCCAGATAATTTTACATTAGAACCCTTCATTATTTTCAGAATTCTGAATAAACCATCTCGAAAAGCTTCCATTCTGGGAGAATCATTATTTTATAAACCCTTAATTATGATGAGGCTTGTATGAATGAGATTTTCAATACTATTTAATTCTTTGAATTTACTGGAGTATATGGTTCATTCTCTACTGTGGATGGTACTCTATTTCTCTTTACTGTAGTTAATGTTGTATTTTCTTGTTGCTTATCGAAACTACCAGTCTCTAGTGACTTTTTGAATAATTTTCAGATGGTTGCTCTTGTTCTAGAATCTAGATAATCCTATAAGTAGGCCGTTGGAATTTTTGTGTGATTTTAAATAGGAGCTTCTCTTTATAAATAATTACATAATAAACAACAAGACAACAAGTACGAAACTCAACAATTACAACGCACATAGGAATAATAAAATGCACAACTTACTGACCGAAAATGTTTTCATCAACACCACTAGATAACATTGTGTAAATTGGTATTCCAACTGAAGCTTAGAATTTTATCAATGGGGCTACATAAAAAACATATTATACAACTTTGGACCTCCATAAAATACTAGCATTATAGATATAGTTTAACTAGGCTTTTGCTTAATTCTTTTCATAACTCCGTTTGTTAATTATAATGAAGCTTAGGTGCTATGGTGTGGACTTTCCTTTCAAATTTTTCAAATACAGCACCGGACTTTTAGAAAATACGAACTGGATAACGATATGCAATATTTCCAAAACAAAATATGACAAGTGGGCTCCTAAGTTGTGAACAGGACAATCACTTTTCTCTCAAAATCGATAAGAAAAACGCAGGTTCATATTAAAAAAAAATAAAAATCCGTTAGGTCTAAGAATACAATAATATTGATGCCATTTTGTGAAGGAGAAAAGGGGTCACCGAAACAGTGTCAACTGTGTTCTTATAACCCCTCCAAAATATCTTAAAAATTAGCAAAAATTAAAAATTTTTAAGGCTTGACCTTGGTAATTCATCTGATTCTGCAAAACTCTCTCCATTCAACCTATTTTCTAACTTTCAAGGTAAAAAATGTTTATATTATATATCACGTAATCCGTGATAAGTTTTGAACCTGTTCAAATACATAATGGAATCTACCATAAAATTGTTTGCCTATTGCCCAAATAATTTTCTGTGATTTTATCCGAATTGACTAAGCCTTAATTTCTATTTGACATATTTTATAAGGCAACATACTGTATGGTCGTTCTCCAATATCCACATTCAGGTGGTTTGCTAGCAAATACCATACACATCTAGTATTCAAATTCACAAAATGGTTGCACGATTACTAGCCGAATTATATATTTTGATGAAAATATATACATATTTCACAATCTTCTTATGTTGATGATGAATTCTAATTTCGTCAGATATTCAGTTTCAATATTTCATCCCAACAACTCAATTATTGTGCGAGCTTCAATTTTGGACAGCCGTTGATTAGCTAATAATTTGATAATATTATATCAGTGAATAATATCAAAAGTATAAAGAAACCCAACATATAAAATAGCAAACTGTTGATTCCGGAAATGGAATTGACATGTAGCTATTCTATTATTCAATGAATACGAATTTGATAAAACTGTGTGCTTCTAGAATCCAGATACTTGTCGAACATGATTTTAGCCACGTATATATTCCAGCAATCGATTTGCATGATTAGAAGAGATTATATATTAAAATAGTTTTGTGTTTTAATTTCGAGAACCATCTATAATAGATAGTCACATGGATAAAAAGAATGTATGAATATAAATTATTACTTTGGAAATTCCAATAGTTTCATGAATTACACTGATCGATAGAGAAAAATTGTTAAAAATGTAATTACAAGATACTGAGCGACAATTCATTTTGGTTTAATTAGTCTTTCAAAAAACGATCCAATTATGTACATAGAATTAGTTTGTTTCAAAGCTCCCTATAATAATTTCAATTTCTTCGAAGAATTTTCAATTATCTTCTCATATAATGCCTTGATTCAACAAAGAGCGACGATATCGATTTTTACACGAATATCGTGGTTTTTTGTAAAGTTAGGAGAGAAAAGCTTTTAATTCCTTGTATTTTTTCATATTCATTCCAAGTGGCAGTGTTCGTCAGTAAATTGAATATAAACGATTTTGTTTCCGTCATAATAACAATTAACTCATTTAATCGTTGAAGTGAAGATGTCTTACGAGAATCGAACATCGTGGTTGTTTGTAAAGTTAGGAGAAAACAACTTTCCAATTCTTGAGGAATGTTTTCCTGTATAATCTAGTGACGCCGAGGAAATTAAAAAAAAAAGGTGAATTTCGAGTTATGGCTTAAAGTTGTATATTTGCAAATGTGAGGAAACATAGATAACTATGGTTCATTCAAAACGGACTTTCTCTCCTTCTAACTATGTATCATATGTCGAATCGCTTTTGATTTGTAAGTTTTTAATAACGAAAATAATATTAATAAGATTCTTGACCCAGTATGAATTATATATAAAAATTCTCGGGAAATAGGTCACAATAACACTTTGTTTTAAACAAAGTGTTATTGTGACCTATTTCCCGAGAATTTTTATATATGAAAATAATATTTTACTATACCATTTATTGGGTTTTTTATATTTATTCCGACTGGGCGGGTGTCATCTATGGCATCATCTATGTTTGTCAGTAAATTGCGTATTAACTATTTTGTTTCCAACATAATAACAATTAACTCATTTATTCGTTAAAGCGAAGATGTCTTACGAAAATTACGAAAAATTTGATACGTTAGAAAGCTTTATTCGAAGTAATAACAATTGTGATATTATATCCAGAAAGAAGACGACCTAATGTAGCTATTTTCAAGAGGATAGAAGGAAATATTATTAATTGTGGATCCTTCAACATGCCAAGACATAAAAATTACAACATTGAAAATGTTGAAAAAACTAGTATATCTGTAATTGGAATGACGGTTGCAAATCCTTCTTCAATTACAAGTCGTCCAAATTTTTGGGTATCTTTAAGAGGTGCAAATTCAAGCCTATACAATAAGGAAACATCATCACCTGCAACCAATTGATTTCCAACGAAGAGCAGAGTTTTGCATATGGCATTGTCAAAAATGTCAACAAGATCCATTATTGTCTAAAATTGAAGATTAGACAGATGAAGCTTACATTAGCAGTGATGGAGTTTCGAACAGGCATAACGAGCACTATTGGTCTGACACGAAACCTCACCATATAATCGACGTTCGATCGACGCTTTGATTTTAGTGTTTGGCGTGCTCTACGGGGAAATCGTGTTTTAAAATTACATATATCAAGAAAATCTGAATGGCCAACGGTACTATGAAATCTCAAACCAAATTTATTGGGAATTTATGAACAATCTGCCCTTAATTGAGGCAAGAAATCAGTTCTTCCAACAATATGGTGCCCACCTCATAATATCAGGACCGTTTTAGAATTATTGAATACCAATTTTGGAAATAACTGAATGGAAAGTAACGGCCACCACAAACACCTGACTCAACACTACAGGATTTTTTTCTTTTGGGGATACATTAAAGAGAAATTATACAAGAAAATCAGTACCAATATAAATTTTATAGACTTTCTGAATTCCGTTTGAAATCTTCATTACTTTATTATTACTTTGAATAAAGCGTTTTAACATATAATATTTCCGGTAATTTTCGTAAGGCATCTTCACTTTTACGATTAAATGAGTTAATTGTTATTATGAAGGAAACCAAAGCATCAATATGCAATTTACTGAAAAATGGATGAATACTATCATAGATGTCCCCGCCTACTTGGAATAAATATTTAAAAAAAACGCAAGTTATATAGAAAAATATTATTTTCGCTATTAGAGACTTGGAAAGAAAAAAAATTCGTTTTAACTGAACCATAGCCCAATATGACTCCCATTTGAAAGAATACAATGCCACTGGATTATACAGAAAAATGTGTCTCAAGAATGTAAAGGTTATTTTCTCCTAACTTTACGAACAACCACGATATTCAGATGTGTATAAAAGTAGAAAAACCGAAGTTTTGATTATAACTCAAAAACAAAAGATGATAGCAAATTTTTGTTTCTGTCAGTGAATTTGTGTCAAAAAAAGAAATCGAGAACATGACTTCAATTTTTTTGGTTTATGAAATAGGTGAAGCTTATACTTTTCTGGATCCCTAGTTCTACAATTCCGCCGAAAGATTGTAATTATAAGTTGTATATTGTAGGTGCTGTGGTACATTCATTTGATCAGAATCTGAGACCTTTCATTATTGTGTGTGGAAGTTAAGTGTGGAATGTAGATGTCTGCTGAGTAGAATGAATAACTTGGTAAAAAGTAAGTAGTAGAATATCAATAACATCTGACGGTCTTAATATTTTCATGAAAGTTATTGCTTTTTACTGCTTTCAAAATAAAAAGATTATTTTATAATGATTACTGGGTCATTGACATAAAACTTCTAGAGTATTCCAGGAAATGACGCTTAACTTTATAAGTTGAGCTTATTTAGTCACTGCTTCATATTCCGAGGAGAAATTTTCATGTTAAAATTATTCATCCAAACGTATAGTTGCAGAGTTTGATAAAAACTTCATTCCGTATTCATCTATGATTTATACAGGTTAGGTAAAAATTAAACATGTTCTGTATAAATGAGCTGAAGAACTTATTGATTTATGTTCGAATTTATATGGGAATTTCATGACGCATGATGAGGATTTTTTAATTAACACTTCGTCATATTATGTTGATATGATTGGACTAGGAAAAGCAGTGCACGTCTGCAGTCACGTTTGGTGACTCTTTAGGTTCATTTTATCGTATAATGCATGAGCCATTGATGATTCTAAGCTTGATTCATATCGAATATGGACATTAACTGACATATTCAATCATTTGAGAGAGCGTTCTACTGAGACATTTATCTTCTCAGTATTCTAGAGAGTGAATGAGTAATTTGAAGAATTGAACTCAAAATGTTTTAATTGGTGTCAGGGATTCTGTATGCGTTGTTTCAGCTATTGAAAGGTCCTTTAAATTAATATTGAATGTTCATTTGATTACCGTCTTAATTATCAGTAACTTGAGTGGTCTCATCAAATTAAAGATACATTTATCCCTCTCTGATGTATGTTGTTTGTATTTTCAGCAATTCGGCTAGTTTATTACAACAATTTTGTAAGAAAGAGCACACGTCAAAACCAGTTCATAACATATTGGTTTTGTAACGAAAGGTATGAAATTGAAAACAAAAGGATGAATGTTATTGTCACTACATTAATGTTTGGAAAATAGCAGGCCGTCATATCCGAAGGAATAACAGCACAAGTGAGGACAAGAATGGAGCTAGACTGGAAGAATGATTAGGAGCGGGGTCATTGGGCACGTGGTTTCCATGCATGTTACCGTTTGCACCCCGTGGCGTTCCTAAAGTTGTAAGAGCCACGGATCGCCCTTTCTCGACCACACTATTTGATAATTCTTCTTGTTGTTCACGCTCTGCAGATCCAAATTGCTCGTTATCGTCCTCCTCGTCCAACGGCGGGCTATAAACTCGCGTGGGACCCGGAATATCTGCAAAGATAATTGTTATTATACTCTGATGTTTTTATTGGTATCGTACTCAATTAGTATAATTTTATAACATACAAGTTTGCATAATTTGCAGTTTATAACCGTTACGACATTGGAAATTGACTTAAATTATATTTTATTCTCATAACTGAGTGGAGTATTAAGATGTTGGAATGTTCGTGAAAGCTTTCCTACCTACACAATCAGCTCAATTCCAGTCTTGGATCGTGGTAGAACTTGTTCATATACAGGTCGTTCGAATAAATGAGCTGCTATTCGGATTTAAGATAAGAACTATTGTTTTTAGGGGGTTATTCCCCTGTTTCAGTACTGTTTTATAAAATGCCTATGAGCTATGAAAACTCTAATTAATCTCTAAATACCATTACAATGGGTTCAAGAGTATTTCGAAATACAATGACACTGGACTTTAAGGTCCGATTATATCCACTCCTAACATTTCTAACCATACAATAACTACCGAGAATCTACTACTTATAATAATAATAATAGTTTATTTCCAGAGATAGTAAATATATCAATACACCCATAAGTACAGGAAATAAAAATAACCTACTGAAAACATTGCTGATTCGTGCGTAGTATAATTTCATATTTCACTGGAATAGATATTTTGTATGCATTAAAATTGATACAATATATAATTAATATAATATGTATTTTTGTTAATTTGTCAGCTCATTCATATTCTCCTTAAGCCCGAAAAATTAATACCGCTCAATAACATGATCGATGATCTTCAATGCTCGCTTTCGAGGTGATTAACTCCCACAAGTGTTTATAGCCATACAAAAATCCGTATATTCTGCATATTCTAATAGTTTGACTTTTGAGAAGTGTTATCTCAAACGTGGATGTCCATTGAATAGAATGGATTTAACGGAACTTGACTTGAACCATGATAAATAATTTTAATATTAACACATTCCTAATTCTTTTAACAATTCAATGTTTCTTTCTGACCAAAGATTGGGTTTCCGATTTTGTTTTAAGTACACGTTCTGTGTATTGTTTTCAAGGTGCTATTCATAATTACCTAAACTTATGTTTTTTAAGGAAAATTCGAACAAATAAGTTGAATTTTGATCAACAAAACTCATCTTTCTTCGCCATGAGTTCCAAAATGCATTTTTTTTGTATTCATTATTTTGTCATAGGTATTTGGTTTTGGAGTGATTTTATTAACATAACTTAAGATAATAATAAAGAACAAAGCAACTACATGCATTTTTTCTTCTAATTTTCATATTGTTTGGTAACTTTCTCAGAACCTAATAGTCAGAAAGCGAATTTTTCAATTACTCCCAAAGTTTCGGTTTGCTCATCAGCTATTTAACTATTACTGCCGTATAATTCCAGAACATTACAATTCTGGATCGTTTCTTATGGGATATCTATAATACAGTACATATCAATCGTCTATGCATCGTCTTGTACTTGGAACGGGCTATCTTACATGAAAATTTGGCAGACGACCACATATGGATATGGAAGATGTCAAAATTTCTTATATTATCTTCTTAATCTATACTCATATAGATGAAAAAAGAATTCCGATAATGATGATCTGTTCAATAGATACTCCTATGGTAATACGTCATATACTGTTATCCAGATTATTCTGAGCGAATTTGTTCTACTCCATAACCTGTGTGCCATCAGAGGCCTGGAACTGTCCAAAGCGTAACCTCATTTCTTATCACAGTTCCTTTTAGGAGCAATTCCTCAAATCCCCAAATATTTCCAATCCAACAGTATGTACAGCCTTAATTTGTCATAGATATTGACAGGCCGACAATGCGTCGACAATTCATCGTAGAGGGAGCTCCAATTTTTTACTGATTATGTTTCCGAAATGTAGAAGCAATTTGCAGAACACATCAAGACACCGTCCGATTCGGTAAATACCTATCATGTAGATTAAATTTGGGGTCAACTCATATTAATGTCACAGTTGATTGTTTCCTACAAAAAGCATTACAACTTGGAGGAGGCGGGGAGTGAATCATTTCAGCGCTGTGGATGGAGTAAGAAGGTGATCAATCTCTGCTCGCGAATATTTATATTTCGAGACATTGTAATTAGGATGAAATTTATGTTAAATTTACTAATGAACTTTTATCTTCTACATACCAAATACATCAACGACATTAGTGTCTATAAAATCTGTACATTTGCGACGATTCATCAAGATAATGTGATAGGTTTGTTGTTGTAGCAAACTTGTTTGTGAATGGGCGATAGTCGAGTATATGTACATTTGTGGTGGATACTAAACATAATTCTTGAAATATCCATGATCACTTTTCATCTCGTCAAATACGCTCGCCTAATAGGAAAACATTTACTCATTCAACAAACGATAACTTCTCTACTATGTATTTATACTTGTTTGTTCTCCTAACCGAATGAGACTATCAGTGGATCGAATGTACTACTCCTAGCACTGGATGAATGTTTTATTCTCAATTCCATAGTCTAGGATTTGATAATGTAACAAGCGAAACCCAGGCTGTATTCTGAGTGTAACTCGAATCATAATTATTGTTACGACACTATGACATAAGTCTTTTCATTTACATACTTCATTTGCTTATAAGGACTTTAGTTTTACGAGTCGCAATATTCGAGAAACTTGTCTCGTCGTAAAATTAGCCTATTACAATTTATTTATTTTTATGTTTATACTAACGGACACGATATCAACTGTAGGAGTTTTTTACGCCCCCTGCCTTCCCGTCGTTAGACTCTAGACATGTTCATAGGCCCCTCTCCTACTTAATAGCACGCCACTGCCCGACAGAGACCAACGCCTTACTTGGAGAGGAGACGGTCTTTTGGACCGCCTGGGCCCCTCTCCCCCTGTCTACTCGTGTTGGTGTTATTATTATAACAGCTCCCGTTTGACGAGTCGCCGTCGACCTCCTATCATCGGTCTTCCACATATCGTTGCCTCGGCCGCGAATCAATTTCCCAGAGACCTGGCATATGAAGCACAGACACCGGACTTTATGAGTAGAACCATGTGGTGCAGCATTCTACCCCCGCAGAGGCAGCTTTTGTTCACCCCCGGCGGTGTTACTTTAGGCGAACCCGCTTCAGGCGGACCCAAAGTGGAGCTACTTGCTAGACTCATATAATGCCCCTTCTGGGCTATGGTCAATTCCACCTCTTCGTGTTACCTGTTTCACCAGGAACGTCTGACGAGTCACCGTTCGGCTTCGTTCAAATAGCCTACCGCATATGTCTACCAAGCCCGTAATCCATTTCGACCAGAGAACTGGGATAGGAAGGCACGATATCATGGTTTCAGTGGTGGAATGTATGTGGTGCACAGTTCACCGGATCTTAGGCATTGACAACGTTAGTTTCTCCCCGTAGGGTTACTTATCTCAAGAACCACGAAAAGGTGTTGCTTGCCGGACCAGATAGTTCTATCTCGAGTATACTAACGGACAGCCAAGAAGACTCAACGGCACCTGATACCGCGGTTATAAAATCTACACTAATCGGGGAATGCATTAGAAATCATCGCGCCTAACAACAGGGTGACGCTTGTATGAGTACCAGCACACCAATAAGTCAAGTCAAGAATAACTTGAAGGTGGATGAACTGGCTAAGAAAGATGTGGCGCCCGAACCTGGCAAGCACATGAAGAAGCCACTAGACACATCATAAATTCACTGAAACAATCTTACAGGAATGCAGCAAGTATATTATTAATCAGTGGTCAATCCTCTGGAGTTAACAAAGAAATACTTGATATAAGAAGATTAAAAATACACAGAACGGTAGGAGCAATAAACAACTCCACCCAATAGGGATCACAGAAAATTCCATGTGTAGAGGATGTGAAGAGGAAGAAGAAACTCTACAATACTTGTTCTTCGTCTTTGAAGAAGCCAGACGGTCTTGCTTAGGCAGACTAAGATTACTGAATAGGAGAAGACATACCGCTCAACACACATCTGGACGGGTTTGCGGTCGTACTATATTCAATACTAGTTGAAATTATTAGTAATTGTTGCAATAGTGCGTGATGAATTTATCATGTTTCTATTTTCGATATAACTATTATTTTTTTTGTACCGATAAACGTTTTATTGAATTCTGTAATTGTATTGAGTCAGACGCCGTGAATGATCAGAGTGAAAGAGAATCACAACATACAACTGTATACTGTGATTACCCGGAAATAGGGGTGTGTTGTAGATAAGATACCGACAGGGTCTACTGTGATCACTCGGAAATAGTTGCTGGAGGTGTACATTGTGATTACACAGAAATGAGGGGGTATTGCTGATGAGATATTTAAAGTTTTGACACACTGTGATTATCCGGAAGTAAGAGATCTAATTATCCGAAAATTGAAAGTGTGGGGGATAAATGAGGGATCAGACACTATAGTAAAATTACCGGTGACACCGTCTATAGAGGGATATTTTCGCGTAATAATCCGAAAATAATGAGGATGAATGAATTGAAGTAATCAGATTATGCCTACCGAGGAAGTACAGGTATTGTGCGTATGCAGCTCGAGTGTTGCACTTGCATTGCCCGAATATATTATACCGTGAATGATTTTGAAACATAGAGACTAGTACCGCGTGAGCACTCATGAACGTTTTCTTCAGGGTTGAAATACATAGTTAACGTGTTTTATCGATTAATTTGAGCATTGCGGTTTCTTGCATTCCTTCCGTGTAATTATCGTGTGGATAGTGTTATTTTGGTCCATTCTATTAATTTTTGATAATTTTATGAATAAATTCAATATTGGGAAGATTCCGTGTTTATTTGCAAGAAAGTGTGATTTCTACTTCATCTTCTAAATAGGCAAGTTTGAACCAAGTATCGGTTGAATTTAAAACCAACCATTTTGGTGCTACTCCTTCTGCCCCGTTTCGAAACCTGGTTATTACCCTAGGGACAAGGCTTTTCATAAGAAAACACAGTAACAAGCTTTGTAGCGAGGACCCTAGCAGAAGTTTCAATGAGGAGTAAAGCTCAACAAAAGTCTGACGTCCTAGAAATAGTCAAATCGATTCAGACCTGGTAGATTTACAGGATCACGAGATCCGTAGTGAATATTAAACGCCATACATGACAAAGCAGGTTATAAACCCTTATATTAAATATCCAAAAAACAAACTCAATTATGGAAATGAAGTAGATGTATGTTGTTCAATAGCTTCGCTGAATGAACAATGCCCCTTGTGAATGTTCGGCATTTTTTTCCATCCTCCTACTTGCACCCCTCCCTTTTTCAGATGTTCATGACATCTGTTGGAAGAAATGTACAGTACCGCATCAACAGCTATTTTTTTCCGTTCCCAGACAATTTTTTGTTCAACCTTTTTCAGAGCGATTGCGGAGTGTTGTAGATGCGTTACTTTCAACGAATGAAGAGTAGAACAAAGTTATTTTTCAATCTAGCGGCAGTGAATGTGTGAAAATGCAGAGCTTATTATGCTAGAAAGATTAAATATGTCCAGCGTTTTATCAGTTGCTTATAACTGAGTAATGAAATCTAAGAAAATGAATACAGAAACTAATGGGCAAACTATTTACCTCTCGAAATCTGACCTAGTAAAAAGAATGAACCGTAGTGCGTGATACTTAATTGGCCAGATTATGGATCAATTGTTCATTTGATAATACAGAACAACAGTTATTCTGATAAGATCTTTGGGAGTTTCAGCTCTTTCAGACTTCCTTTTATATGATCGCATAATAACTTCGAGAACATGATAAAGCAATTAATACATTAAAACCTCATAAGAAGGTCACAATTTATAGTAAAAATGGGATGAGGGAAGTTAGCGTAGCTAGGCAACTTGCCCAATCTACTGCGTGCCAAGTAGCTTCAGCATGTTGTTAATAATCCGGTCCTATTAGAAATGCACAATTCAAGTTATGTAGGGTATGCCTGACATCATCATATCTTACATCTGTGTGGCCACAATCTTCAAAAAGAATATAGAGAATTGTCATGTTATTGATCAAGTTCAAGAGATTTGGTCATCTTCTCAAGTCTTTCATGCTATTCAGGCTTGGGCTTATGTACTTAGGTGATTCTACATATTCAAGTCCTTGTAAAAGAGAAAAATAAATATCTAAAATTACTGTAATTAATAAACTTTGATTAGTTTGTTTTATATTATTTTCTATTAATTGAGGGTGACGTGGGCATGCAATGTCCTTGTTCTGGTTTTGAAGATGTTTTGCTCTATGTTTATCCTAGAATTGTTTTCAGTACCAGCTGATATTTTTGGCCATTTTGAGATTAACGGTGAGAAGCGTTCTTTATTACATAGATTCCTAGATGAACCATTCATAGCAGTAAGCGTTACTTATGAGTTATAAGCATTAAAATCGGCACTTCACAGGACGTTTATTGCAGAAAGATACGTTGTTGCTACATCGAATGTATTGTTTGTATGGACGGTCAGTGATTGAAATCTGAATACTCATCTACTCTTTTTTAACAACGTGAAGGTTTTTGTAGATAGAACAGAAATATTACAACTGATAGTTCCCGACAGAGGCTCTCTAGGGATCTTCAGTGGAAAGGGCACGTTACAATGCTACTGAACGATAATACTTGCCAAGGTATAAATAACGCTACTGACAAATGCTAGAGGAACCAAAAATATTCAACAGCATCTACCCTACTAGAGGATAAATATCCTACTAAGAAATCTGAGCAATGCAACATTGACTAATGGTTTTCTCGTACAACTCTTTAGTTCAAAATAAATATTGTGCAAATACTGTCTCCAATTCTTTGAACATTTTAGAAAGGAACCAAGTGCATTTTTTTCACATATTTTCATCATTACAAAAGAAAATTCCAAATTTTCGGCATGAAAGATTTAAACAGACTAGTATCACGCACAAAACCAACTTCATATAATTATCGTTCACCATTGAATCCATCATAATTACCTTTCTATAATAAACGATTAATTTATTAACTTGTCGAAAAGCCAGAAGTTCAAAATTAACAATAATTATGAGGTTCAAATGCGTAACTTTTCTTCATTTCATACTGTATGACATGTTAGTATCACTATATGGCAGTTGCAGTTAACACTAAAATTATGGAAGCTACTTACCATAGAGGCGTATATTGCTTTCAACTTCACCCAGAGAATTTTTAGCAATGCAACGGTAAGATCCAGCGTCTTCTTTCTGTAGATTCCGGACATTGACGGTCATTCTTACTTCGAATTGCGATTTGCTAGCTATTTGAACTTCGTATTTATAGCTGTTTATCACCATCTCACCTGTAAAACGACATTTGATGGTCAGTCCATTATAAAGATGACCCCCCGATAAAGACGGTCGATAGATTCTGGACGGGCAGGAGTGGCCTGTACTGAATTGATAATGGAACTGGATATGCCTAACGCTTGCTTCCTGCACATGATTAATGAAACTCCAACTTAATTTTATCCTGTTAATTCTTAATGCGTCACGTCCGGGGTGATAGCTTATGATACGGCCGCGTTTTCATCCTTAGGCATTGCAGATATACGAGTTGTCGGTTATGCATCAAACCCATAATTTTAGTAATTGATCTTATGCCGGATTCTCTTGACAGGATTTATAAATTTCTTCGGAGAAGTCATTTATCACAAGTTAAATACCCTTAAGTTAGAGCTGCATTTTAAATGCTCCCTTTTTTATTTGTTTTGCATACGCTAACAAATGGAAATTTTCTGCTAGGCAGTAAACCCCTACTTTCTAATTTTGTTATAGAGTGAAATTGCTTGAGCGTCTGGGCCCTTGTCGCAGTTGTTTTCCTTCTCTACCTCATGGCGCGTCTGATGTATCATGCGTTTCAAATTATTAAGTGGCATATATTTAAATAATTAATTCAGCTTCGCGCGCGGATGGGATTGAATAGTTCTGAAGTTCGAAATCAAGTTATACATACCAGTATCTCTAACCCAGTAATTGATGGATTTTGGAAAAGCTTCTACGAAACAATCTAGTTGCACGTCGGTTCCCAACGGCGCTCCTACCAATTGATTCGGAACATGTATGACTGGATGAACTGTAACAATATTCATTATCAATCTCCTTCATTATCTGTTATAAAATACATAAGATTAGGGGATATATTGCTTATAGTATGAGGAAATTAATGGTTGATAATTGTCTACGTGAATATACAGTGTATGTGAAATTTGGGCTGCGGGTATCACTATCTCGCCGACTATTATCAGGAAAGGATGATTAGTTGAACAATTTCTTGAGTTTTCAGATCATTTTGATGATTATTGAATAACCTCTCAATTCACCCCATTATCATTACCATCACTTCTTCCACAATAAGCGATTGACAAAATATTTGCTCCTTCAAATTATGCTAGATATGAATGAAAAATGTGATATACGAGCAAAACTGTCATATATTCACAGAATTTAGAATAATGAATTCACTAAATCAATTGGTGACTCGACTAGTGTATTACAAATAGATGTAGAATCGGAATTATGTAATAATTCTTAGATACTATTATTTGAGATGGATAATAATAATATCAATCGTTATGTGTATTGAACTCAATTCATACCACAAACATCTACGTTGCAATATATGAATTGTAATAAACTAATATACAGGGTGTCCTCGAACTGCGTGGCCAAAATAAAACAGAAGATTCTTTGATTCGAAAAAAAGTTGATGAGCCTTTTTACTTTTGCCTCAAGTGTCTTATTTACCCGGTAGAGGGCTTCAAAATTGCAAAAATAATTTTGTTTTTTCGGTATAACTTGAGAACGTGATGAAGAACTTTCACCATATTTGGCAGGTGAGTTACTGTCAATAATGGCCATTTTTGAGAGTAGAGCACAGAGCCTTAGAGACCATAGAAATGACTCAAAATTGAGGATGTAACGGGAAAAGTGTCCAGAACTTTTTTGTGGTCAATGTAATTCACTCGATATTTTTCATGTAGATAGCTTATCTAATTTGAAAACTTTTCTTACTCTTAGAAAATTTTGATAAAATCAATGGATTAGCTTGAAAAAATTAATTTTCGAGTCTCTGCAATTTTGGCTTACTAATTTTACTTGATTAAAATACCTTAGTTGCCTTTGCTTTTCTAATGTCATTTTGGCATTTGAAGAATTTATTCTCAAAACTGTCAGTTTTTACTTTGCTTTCCGTAAAAATTTTATAAAATTATGGCTCAAAATTTCACTAACACTGAAATGGTTGATATGTTATTGATTTATGGACTTTGTCGTTGCAATGGCCAGAGAAGGGAAAGATATCCGCATCGCAGAATTCCAAATCGGCAAACCTTCGCGAAACTGGCAAATTTGAAGCAAATCGCAGAGAAACTGGACGCAGACGCAATGTTTGGGTTGGAATTTTGGATAACTTTATTATTGGCCCTACCGTTATATCCGATCGATTGAACGGGGAGAACTACTTGAACTTTTTGGAACACAGGCTACTTGAACTGTTGGAAGACTTGCCCTTACACATTCGTCGTGGCCTGGTTTATCCATGATGGTGCACCTCCTCATTTCACATTAGCTGTGAGGCGACATTTGAATGCGGAATATCCAGATCGCTGAATAGGTAGAGGACACGATGCACCAGTGAACTGGCCGGCCCGCTCCCCTGATTTGACGCCCTGCGACTTCTTTCTATGGGGCGCTTTGAAGTCGAAAGTTTATGCAGCTCCAGTAAACACACGAGAGGAATTGTTGCAACGAATTAATCATGAAGCGGATTTATTGAAGAATGATCCTGAAGTACTAGCCAGAGTTCAATCCAATTTCATGAAACGAATTAATTTGTGTATTCAGGAAAATGGGCAACATTTCGAACAATTGATGCCTTAGCGATTTCCCAAAAAGTTTTGTTGTTCGTTTTAATTTAGCATTTGTTTTTCCTAAATAATCACATCGTTTCCCCATTTCTATTGTTTTTATTATTCGTGTTCTACCGAGATATTAACCATTTCAGTGTTAGTGAAATTTTGAGCCATAATTTTATAAAATTTTTACGGAAAGCAAAGTAAAAACTGACAGTTTTGAGAATAAATTCTCCAAATGCCAAAATGACATTAGAAAAGCAAAGGCAACTAAGGTATTTTAATCAAGTAAAATTAGTAAGCCAAAATTGCAGACTCGAAAATTATTTTTTTCAAGCTAATCCGTTGATTTTATCAAAATTTTTTAAGAGTAAGAAAAGTTTTCAAATTAGATAAGCTATCTACATAAAGAATATAAAGTGAATTACATCGACCACAAAAAAGTTCTGGACACTTTTCCCGTTACATCCTCAAGTTTGAGCCATTTTTATGGTCTCTAAGGCTCTATGCTCCGCTCTCAAAAACGGCTATTATTGACAGTAACTCACCTGCCAAATATTGTAAAAGTCCTCCATCACGTTCTCAAGTTATACCGAAAAAACAAAATTATTTTTGCAACTTTGAAGCCCTCTACCGGCTAAACAAGACACTTGAGGCAAAAGTAAAAAGGCTCATCAAATTTTTTTCAAATCAAAGAATTTTGGGTTTTATTTTAGCCACGCAGTTCGAGGACATCCTGTATAATATATAATCAAAATAAGATAAGATGTTAGTCTTATCTGGAAATCTCCATCCTCATTGGTTGGTTTTATCTTATTTTTACTATATATAACTCAAAATACCATATGTTTATTCATACTTTTTGTATCGTTTTGAAAATGACACGCTAGATGTAGAAACGATATAGTCATAATAGTGTTATATGATACAAGTGATGAAACTTTAAGTAAAAGTGTTTTATTTTATCAATATGGAAAATTATCACAAAGTAACGGCTTCTACCATCGATTTAATTCAGGCGTTCGGTATATTGGTGAAGATACATTCTTGTTGCATTATTTGTGCTTAAGTGGAATTTTTTCTTCATACTTTGACTACACGAGTTGGAAACCTATAATGTTCGGAGAACATTGTGTGAGCCAGCGGTGGAATGTTGGGAGAGGATATAAGCATTCGAATTTTGGTTGAAGATTTGGAGGTTGCAGGCATAAAAAATAACCTCACTAGGTAAAGAGTTCCACAACTTTGCTGTTCGATAGAAAAATTAAGTCTGGTAGGTAAGAAGTTCGGCAGGTCTCGAGCTTGACAATGGAAGGGTGACCAGCTTGCGCTTGTCTAGTCCGCCTACCTGGAATCTCTCATAATGGAAGAACAGACGAGATTTCTGATCATTGGAATAACCATAGAAAAGGGAGAGATCTCCTACCTCTCAATCAGACGAATAGCACTCTTCTGGATATAATCCAAAAGCTGCAGCGTATGTTTCGGAGCCGAACTCCAAACATGTTAACAGCATGTGATCTACATAAGTAGTAAACATTAAGCGTATCTCTGAATCTAATTTAGGTAGTGTAACACTGTTCTGGTGTTATTGTTTTGTTTCAAAGTTAATGCCTACTTTTAATTAAATGAATGAAATAACTCTCATAACAAACAATTCACTCCAAAGTGTTTTTTTTCATATTTTGACTAAAAGAGGAAAACCTGATGCATTGAATTATGACAGATTATCAGATCTCAATTTCAAAATCGTTGCCAGATCTTCATTAATTGCATCGACCTGTCTCTGTCTCGCTACTCTGTATGTATCAGAAGATATAGATGATCTAGATGACCTGGAAAGCAGGAGCCTCTTCTTTTGCGCGGAGCCTGAAAACCGCAACCAGGCGCGTCCCCAGGTGGCGGATAGGGGAATGCTCATGGCCCTGTTGCCAGCAGGGTCAAGGGTAGGAGTAGACATGCTCCCGCGGACCAACAGGCACCCAGACCCCGGATAGAATGTGGGACTCCCAGTCACATGTTCCTGACAAGAGGGTGACGGATAGATTGCGGCTGATACGGAGAACCATATGTTGCGGAAGAGTAAGTTATCCCATCATAGGTAACTTACTGAAACATTCAGGAAATATCGACAAACGGATAAAGTACTGAAACACAGGTACCTTAATATTGGGAAAAACAATATTTTGGTACAAGACGAAACACCACAGGAAACATCCATAGCGTGATGGAGTACTGGAAACCCAGAAACCAGAACAACATGGTTAAAACGATACGTACAGGAAATATCAACGAACCGATATAGTACTGATACATGGACACCCTAATATTGTGGATCAACATTATTGGGGGTATACACACAGGAAAGATCCATAACGTGTTCGAGTACTGAAACCCAGAAACCGTAACATCGGTAAAATAACGAAACATATAGGAATTTAACCACAGAGGTTAAATCACTAAGACAAAATACCGTAAAATTGGGCATCAACCATATTACGGTATATACAAAACGTGAACATCTACGTAAACAACGAAGGTTGATATTTACGTTTAATCGACGTAAATATCACTAATAAACACCAAGAAAGAAACTCAGTTCGATATAAAATCGACAAACTAAGAGAAAGACGCAGCCCATATCCTGAAGTAATGTGATAAACGGTCCCAGGATATGGATGAAGATATGAGAGGTTTTAGCAGGTATGCTCTAATAAACTTGAGTGAGTCCTGCACTATCAGTAGTGATAGATAAAAGCTACTGGTGTGCATCAAGCATTTCCTCTCAACAGAAAAAAAAAAAAAAGATGATCTAGATGAGAAAGCGGTATAAAATGTACCATCATCCGAAAAGCTGTAAGCGTGACAGGAAATCACTTCCAACATTTCTTTAATATGGAGCAGAAAAAGTTTCTGCTGATACATTATTAAATCGGGAAGGTGGAAAGATACTCGAAAATGTAATAGAAAATCCAGGTCCGTATTCAAGAAAATGAAGTTGATGTGGATATCTAGTAAATGAAACGTCGTTTCTGTAAAATAAAATTGTTTTCTGCTTCAGATACAGCATTTGATTTTCCGAAATGATAAGTAGGTAATGAAGCCGTAAATTGGTATTTCTGTTTTTTCCGGCTTATTTTGCGTCGCCAAGCGTACGTCAACGTTTGTGGTGGTATTTTTGAACATTCATTATAATTTATTTCATACTTTACCGTTACAATATTTTGAATAAAATAGAGAATTGTTGATCTGTTTTTGTTTGAAATTGAAATACCTTGGTAAAGGAGTCCAACCAGGGAAATAGTAGTTATTCTTTGTTTTACGCTTAGAATCCGATTTTACATAAATGTCATTTTATTTTCGTCCTCCAAATTATTTTTATTGTTTCTTACCGGAAATAATTTTATCGATTTGGGACTGAATAAGAATTTGGTTCTCTATAATAGGCTCTTCGAATTTCTGTATATCCTATAGCATGTCATAGTGGAGCGGTTATACGCCCTCGCTCTGCTATATCTTTGATTAAGTAAGTACAAGCGATTAACAATAATTGAAATGCTGCAGGATAAATTATTGAAAGGGAATAATGTATGATGCGGAGATATCACGGCACCTAAAAATCTCAAGAACCGTGAGTCTGTGGTACAGTAATCGAAGAAAGTTTTGTGCGATTCACTGTACCCTCTACGTGGTATATGTACAGTTGCTGAAACATTGCGAACGGCGTTATAATTAAAGAAATAGGAATGTTTAGATAGAAGTGTCTTCATGCATAATAACTAAGCCATTTTCCTCCATTCCTGCTCCCAATTTCTTACAACTTTTTTCCTCGCGCCGAGTTTGAAATCATTATAGCTTCCGGATTCCTACATTCCTAGAAAGTTTTTCCTATAATGAATGTTAACATTTTCTCAAATGTGAATGAAATCTAGCTTAACAGGAAAATAAAATTGGCTTGCGCTGTTGAGGAAGCCTAGTTTCCTCCAGTTCTCTATTTTTAAATCTTATACTACGTAATCTTTGCATGAATGGGACATCTGAGAATCTTGCATTTGTGAATATGGTGCAGGATAAAACTAAGTTAACGTATCACTTTAAATAAGAAAAATTCACCTTTATTCACTAAAAATACTCTGTTCACTCTGATCATGACAACTTGGTAGGTGAAAGATCCTCAGTGCTTTAACAGTATTTTTAGTGGATAAAGGTGAAATTATCTTATTTATGGTATCCACAGTGTGAACTCTTTTATAGTTTACGTCAACGTATATTCGAAGAAGCTTACTCTTTGGTTATAATGGGGATCTTCCTAAAAATGTCCATCCTTCATCACATATTATAGAACATGTTTCCAGTCACCCCTATTCTTGAAAAGACCCTACACTCATCATCTATCATATCTCGACATCTATCATATCTGATCGTGCAAAACAGTTCGAAATTGGAATTTACAACTTTATCTATGCGCAAATAGAACACCTAATATCACCCATGCAACAGGAATTCATGAAAAGAAGATCAACGATCACAAATCCGGCCTGCTTCAGCCAGTATGTCCCTGAGTCTGTCGACCACCAAGGTCAGGTCGGCGTTATACAAATTCCTCAAACGCGTTTGGCCAGGTTGAAAGTAAACTGCAATCTTTCTGCCTTTTCGAACATACTTTAAATACTTTTACAATCATGCTTGTTCCAAGTCCTAGCCTTATGTCCCTGTATTTGGCATACCTCAAGATACCAATTTGGCGTCACTACTATTCATGGCTTTTATCAACCACCTAATGAGCGTTGTCCACTGTTAAAGATTGATATTCACGGAGCACCATAAAATATTTCGCCAGACCTCTTCAAATATCATATTGATATTATAAAAGATTCATTACTGCTGTCGGTATGTCCAGCAAAAGCGGTCTCGACGTACATCCATTTACTGCGTTCCAAGTCTACACAGATTTTGATAGACCGAATTCAGAAGGCAGTCATTTTGAGTTCAATAAGGCTACTTAGTGCCACGATTTAGAAACCTGAAGCCACCCACCAACCGCTGGGGAGAAGTAGCTTCAGTTAACGGATTAGGTTCCAAGGCGCGAGTGCTGCGATGTCGGCGGAGGGCGTAGCAGCCCCATTCAGTATATTATATATATATATATATATGTATATGTCAACGGATGGTGAACATCTTATGTCATTTGGCATATTCCATAATTTATCTCACTCATAATTTTAAATAATTGAATATGAAAATGAAAAAGTGATACATAAGCGATATGATAGATTTACTTACAATGTACATTAACTGTGATCCTTTTGCTAACTGTTGGAGGAATACCATTGGTGGCGATACACATGTAAGCTCCCATTTCTGATCTAGAGATTTTCGATAGTCTCAGAATTTCTCCTTGATATGAAGGAACTGTAAGAGAAGAAGATAATTATCAACAGTGAGAAAACATTTGCTTGGTCTGAAAACTTCGTATGGTAGTAATTGCATTATAATAAGCATACCACGAAAATTACATTCATCATAATTTTGAATTTTTCAGTCAGTTGTGAACCTAAAACATGTAATGTTTTAGGAAACTTTCCGGCGAAACCGAAAGAGGAAAAACTTATATATACAATATATATATATAGTCAGTTCGCCTAGATTTTCCAGACTCTACGGTCGAATCACCTGAAGATGGCAAATGCGACTTTGCCGAAACGTGGTGAAATTGGTCCTTTTGAGGACCGAAACCACACAACGCGGATCAATACCCGAGAATCCAGTTCTACACATTACGTCCGCGAGAAGTATATATATATATATATGTATATATATATATATATATATATATATATATATATATATATATATATATATATATATATATATATATATGTTTCTTCTTAGGTTCTCGCGGACGTAATATAATATATAATATATATATATATATATATATATATATGTTTCTTCTTAGGTTCTCGCGGACGTAATGTGTAGAACTGGATTCTCGGGTATTGATCCGCGTTGTGTGGTTTCGGTCCTCAAAAGGACCAATTTCACCACGTTTCGGCAAAGTCGCATTTGCCATCTTCAGGTGATTCGACCGTAGAGTCTGGAAAATCTAGGCGAACTGACGCTTACTTGGAGGGACAGGTATTTATATCCCCCGTTATGCTTGACCTTTGGACTTTCGAACTATTTCATGCTTGGTTGATTTCTACGTGTTTGGCTCCGAGTGACACGTTTGGATGACGTCATTGCGACGCTGGAATCAGCCGGAAAGTTTCCGTGACCTGTTGCACGTGCACTGGATACCACGCTCTCTCTTGTTTTTGGTTGTATCTTCCGACTTTCTAAAGCGGGTTTCCATGTTGCTGGTAATTATAGTCCGTCATCTCGTTTGTTAAGACTATGTGGACGTTTCTCGATCTCTATTGCCTCCCTGGTTATTCTGGTGTAGAAGTGTTCAATGTTGGCTAGAGTCTTTGTGCCGCTAAAGTTGATCATATGGCCCGTACTTCTTACATGTTCAGCTAGTGAAGACGTGGTTTCGTTTTTCGACACAGCGTTTGCATGTTCAGTCTTTCGCACATCAATGCGTCTGTTGGTCTGTCCGATGTATGTCTTTTCACAATTACCACATGGCACCTCGTCCACTCCTTGGCATTCTAGAGGAATTCTGTCTTTTGGATTCCGAAGAACATTTTTGATTTTCCTATCTGTTGTGAAGGTTGTTTTGATATCATGACGGCTCAGTATTTTGCAGATTTTGTCAGTTGTGCCTTTTATGTAAGGTAGAAAAGCGTTTCCCACTGGTTGATCTTCATTGTTGACATCCTTCTCATTTTTGCGTTGAGAGTTTTGAATCTGTTTTCTTGAACAGCCATTCATCCTAAGGGCTGCTCGGATGGTTTCCATTTCTCCATCGAAGTTCTCCGCATCAGCGAGACGTTTTGACCTTGTCATGAGGGTATTTACGACTGATTGTAGCTGGGACGGATGGTGATGCGAGTTACTATTCAAATATAGGTTCGTGTGTGTCTTTTTTCTGAATACTGTATGTCCCAAACTGCCGTCAGTTTTCTTTGTTACCAAAACATCTAGAAATGGTAATTGGTTGTTCTCTTCGGCTTCTATTGTGAATTTTATCCGATCATGGATTCCATTCAGGTGATCGAGAAACCCTCTTAGTCGTCCTTCTCCATGTGGCCAAATAACGAAAATATCATCTACATATCTGAGCCAAAGTTTGGGTTTTAGTTGCGCTGTGTTAAGAGCTTTAATTTCAAAATCCTCCATGAAAACCTGTGTTAAGAGCTTTAATTTCAAAATCCTCCATGAAAAAATTTGCGATCACTGGTGAGATTGGTGATCCCATCGGTGCTCCTTCGATTTGCCTATATCGCTGTCCCTCGTACATAAAGTAAGTATTGGCTACACAGTGTTTGGCCAAGTCAATAATGTATCCTTCCGGTTTGTATTTATGTTGGATGATCTCTAGGGCTTCGTTAATGGGTACTTGTGTGAACAAGGATGCTACGTCGAAGCTTACTAATATGTCGTCAGGTCCTACTATTTGCATATCTAGAAGTTCGATAAAGTGTTCCGCGTTCCTCACATACGATGATGCTGTCTCAACGTGCGGTTGTAACTTCTTGGCAAGGAATCTTGCTAATGCATGTGATGGTGAGCCGATAGAGCTTACTATTGGTCTCAGAGGTACTGCTGGCTTGTGTATTTTTGGGAGACCATACAGTTTCGGACATCTGGATGATTTTTCTCTTGGAATGAGTAACCCTGTAACTCAGGGTCGATAGGAGATGCCTTGATTTTCGCTTTCGTTGTTTTCTCTAGATATGTAGTGGGATCAGACCTAATCTTCTTGTAAGTCGGATCGTCCAATAGCGCAGCCATCTTGGTTCTGTAGTCATTAGTGTTCATGACAACGGTTGCATTTCCTTTATCTGCTGGTAGGATGATGATGCTTTCGTTCTCTCGAAGAGTTTTCAGTGCTAGGAACTCGTCGTGTGAAATGTTCCTTTTAGGTGGCTAAAGATGTGTCGCGTATTCTACGAACCTCGAAGCCACCTAAAAGGAACATTTCACACGACGAGTTCCTAGCACTGAAAACTCTTCGAGAGAACGAAAGCATCATCATCCTACCAGCAGATAAAGGAAATGCAACCGTTGTCATGAACACTAATGACTACAGAACCAAGATGGCTGCGCTATTGGACGATCCGACTTACAAGAAGATTAGGTCTGATCCCACTACATATCTAGAGAAAACAACGAAAGCGAAAATCAAGGCATCTCCTATCGACCCTGAGTTACAGTTACATCTCATTCCAAGAGAAAAATCATCCAGATGTCCGAAACTGTATGGTCTCCCAAAAATACACAAGCCAGCAGTACCTCTGAGACCAATAGTAAGCTCTATCGGCTCACCATCACATGCATTAGCAAGATTCCTTGCCAAGAAGTTACAACCGCACGTTGAGACAGCATCATCGTATGTGAGGAACGCGGAACACTTTATCGAACTTCTAGATATGCAAATAGTAGGACCTGACGACATATTAGTAAGCTTCGACGTAGCATCCTTGTTCACACAAGTACCCATAAACGAAGCCTTAGAGATCATCCAACATAAATACAAACCGGAAGGATACATTATTGACTTGGCCAAACACTGTGTAGCCAATACTTACTTTATGTACGAGGGACAGCGATATAGGCAAATCGAAGGAGCACCGATGGGATCACCAATCTCATCAGTGATCGCAAATCTTTTCATGGAGGATTTTGAAATTAAAGCTCTTAACACAGCGCAACTAAAACCCAAACTTTGGCTCAGATATGTAGATGATATTTTCGTTATTTGGCCAGATGGAGAAGGACAACTAAGAGGGTTTCTCGATCACCTGAATGGAATCCATGATCGGATAAAATTCACAATAGAAGCCGAAGAGAACAACCAATTACCATTTCTAGATGTTTTGGTAACAAAGAAAAGTGACGGCAGTTTGGGACATACAGTATTCAGAAAAAAGACACACACGAACCTATATTTGAATAGTAACTCGCATCACCATCCGTCCCAGCTACAATCAGTCGTAAATACCCTCATGACAAGGTCAAAACGTCTCGCTGATGCGGAGAACTTCGATGGAGAAATGGAAACCATCCGAGCAGCCCTTAGGATGAATGGCTATTCAAGAAAACAGATTCATAACTCTCAACGCAAAAATGAGAAGGATGTCAACAATGAAGATCAACCAGTGGGAAACGCTTTTCTACCTTACATAAAAGGCACAACTGACAAAATCTGCAAAATACTGAGCCGTCATGATATCAAAACAACCTTCACAACAGATAGGAAAATCAAAAATGTTCTTCGGAATACAAAAGACAGAATTCCTCTAGAATGCCAAGGAGTGTACGAGGTGCCATGTGGTAATTGTGAAAAGACATACATCGGACAGACCAACAGACGCATTGATGTGCGAAAGACTGAACATGCAAACGCTGTGTCGAAAAACGAAACCACGTCTTCACTAGCTGAACATGTAAGAAGTACGGGCCATATGATCAACTTTAGCGGCACAAAGACTCTAGCCAACATTGAACACTTCTACACCAGAATAACCAGGGAGGCAATAGAGATCGAGAAACGTCCACATAGTCTTAACAAACGAGATGACGGACTAAGATTACCAGCAACATGGAAACCCGCTTTAGAAAGTCGGAAGATACAACCAAAAACAAGAGAGAACGTGGTATCCAGTGCACGTGCAACAGGTCACGCAAACTTTCCGGCTGATTCCAGCGTCGCAATGACGTCATCCAAACGTGTCACTCGGTGCCAAACACGTAGAAATCAACCAAGCGTGAAATAGTTCGAAAGTCCAAAGGTCAAGCATAACGGGGGATATAAATACCTGTCCCTCCAAGTAAGCGTCAGTTCGCCTAGATTTTCCAGACTCTACGGTCGAATCACCTGAAGATGGCAAATGCGACTTTGCCGAAACGTCGTGAAATTGGTCCTTTTGAGGACCGAAACCACACAACGCGGATCAATACCCGAGAATCCAGTTCTACACATTACGTCCGCGAGAACCTAAGAAGAAACATAATTAACCTCTACGGGGAGGAGGTTTTCCATCAAACAAGAAGTTTCGAGAAGTTGAGAACAAAGAGATCGAAACTTTTGTGCGACCTTACCTTTCTACGCCGCTGCCGGGACCAGAAGATTATTCCAACCTGTATGAAACTTTCGTATCACACAAAGACAACTAGTACGAATAACATCTTGAGAAGAACGAGTTTTGCACTGCTTCGAGATGCCATTCACCAAACAAGAAGAATTCTGGATGATACTGACAGCAAGCTACTACGTGTTCACCTCTATCTCAGCAATGAAATCAATCCTTTACTTTGGGAAAGAATTGACCAGCCTGCCGAGTTCAGAGCAGAGAAAAACACTGAAATAACTATAGAGAAACAGAAGAAGAAGTTCAATCATCTGAAAGACACCCAGAAACCTGAGGGAGACAGCACAAACATAGATCCTGTCAAAGTTGTCCATAACTTATCCGACCATTCTTTGAATAAGGCCTCCATGGATGTCCTTGCTAAAGGTTTAAACTTCGCTATTGCACCGGCACGCATTCCATTGGAAGACATCATTTGCAACGTGGAATCTGCTATAACTTCGCTGCAGGATAAAAGTGAAGCAGAGATTATTCGCCAAGATGTGTCGCGTATTCTACGAACCTCGAAGCCACCTAAAAGGAACATTTCACACGACGAGTTCCTAGCACTGAAAACTCTTCGAGAGAACGAAAGCATCATCATCCTACCAGCAGATAAAGGAAATGCAACCGTTGTCATGAACACTAATGACTACAGAACCAAGATGGCTGCGCTATTGGACGATCCGACTTACAAGAAGATTAGGTCTGATCCCACTACATATCTAGAGAAAACAACGAAAGCGAAAATCAAGGCATCTCCTATCGACCCTGAGTTACAGTTACATCTCATTCCAAGAGAAAAATCATCCAGATGTCCGAAACTGTATGGTCTCCCAAAAATACACAAGCCAGCAGTACCTCTGAGACCAATAGTAAGCTCTATCGGCTCACCATCACATGCATTAGCAAGATTCCTTGCCAAGAAGTTACAACCGCACGTTGAGACAGTATCATCGTATGTGAGGAACGCGGAACACTTTATCGAACTTCTAGATATGCAAATAGTAGGACCTGACGACATATTAGTAAGCTTCCACGTAGCATCCTTGTTCACACAAGTACCCATAAACGAAGCCTTAGAGATCATCCAACATAAATACAAACCGGAAGGATACATTATTGACTTGGCCAAACACTGTGTAGCCAATACTTACTTTATGTACGAGGGACAGCGATATAGGCAAATCGAAGGAGCACCGATGGGATCACCAATCTCACCAGTGATCGCAAATCTCTTCATGGAGGATTTTGAAATTAAAGCTCTTAACACAGCGCAACTAAAACCCAAACTTTGGCTCAGATATGTAGATGATATTTTCGTTATTTGGCCACATGGAGAAGGACAACTAATAGGGTTTCTCGATCACCTGAATGGAATCCATGATCGGATAAAATTCACAATAGAAGCCGAAGAGAACAACCAATTACCATTTCTAGATGTTTTGGTAACAAAGAAAACTGACGGCAGTTTGGGACATACATTATTCAGAAAAAAGACACACACAAACCTATATTTGAATAGTAACTCGCATCACCATCCGTCCCAGCTACAATCAGTCGTAAATACCCTCATGACAAGGTCAAAACGTCTCGCTGATGCGGAGAACTTCGATGGAGAAATGGAAACCATCCGAGCAGCCCTTAGGATGAATGGCTATTCAAGAAAACAGATTCATAACTCTCAACGCAAAAATGAGAAGGATGTCAACAATGAAGATCAACCAGTGGGAAACGCTTTTCTACCTTACATAAAAGGCACAACTGACAAAATCTGCAAAATACTGAGCCGTCATGATATCAAAACAACCTTCACAACAGATAGGAAAATCAAAAATGTTCTTCGGAATCCAAAAGACAGAATTCCTCTAGAATGCCAAGGAGTGTACGAGGTGCATGTGGTAATTGTGAAAAGACATACATCGGACATACCAACAGACGCATTGATGTGCGAAAGACTGAACATGCAAACGCTGTGTCGAAAAACGAAATCACGTCTTCACTAGCTGAACATGTAAGAAGTACGGGCCATATGATCAACTTTAGCGGCACAAAGACTCTAGCCAACATTGAACACTTCTACACCAGAATAACCAGGGAGGCAATAGAGATCGATAAACGTCCACATAGTCTTAACAAACGAGATGACGGACTAAGATTACCAGCAACATGGAAACCCGCTTTAGAAAGTCGGAAGATACAACCAAAAACAAGAGAGAGCGTGGTATCCAGTGCACGTGCAACAGATCACGGAAACTTTCCGGCTGATTTCATCGTCGCAATGACGTCATCCAAACGTGTCACTCGGAGCCAAACACGTAGAAATCAACCAAGCGTGAAATAGTTCGAAAGTCCAAAGGTCAAGCATAACGGGGGATATAAATACTTGTCCCTCCAAGTAAGCGTCAGTTCGCCTAGATATTCCAGACTCTACGGTCGAATCACCTGAAGATGGCAAATGAGACTTTGCCGAAACGTCGTGAAATTGGTCCTTTTGAGGACTGAAACCACACAACGCGGATCAATACCCGAGAATCCAGTTCTACATATATATATATATATATATATATATATATATATATATATATATATATATATATATATATATATATATATATATATATATATATATATCTGTGGAATACCACAACTCTATTTTTTATTTACTTGTTTTCCTATTAATTTATTCATTATTATTAGCAACATCAATACCTAAATTACCAAGAAAATCTGAAGTTGGTGATACCCACATAAGAGTAGTTTTGTTCTATTGTAGGAACTACTGAGTTGATATCTTACGCGTATCGTTTCTAAGATAGGATCTAAATGATCTGATCTATTAGTCCGGGATAGTAAACATTATATATTCACCTCGATTGGTTCGATGATATTCAACTATGTATCAGCATTAACGTTTGACATCAGTACGTTGAGTAGTCTATTAAACTATTGTAGGCTATTATTTTATGTTGAAATGGATGGTTTGAAGTATTGTGAATTGTCAGATCAGTATACTTACGAAATATTGGAAAATCAAACTTGCTATTTGTTTTCTTGATGCTCAGATCCAAAGGATTACTTACTTACTCCATATCAATTGTTTTGGATGAATTGTTTTTATGAATTGTAGGAATTTTTTCAGTATTTAGGATTATCTGGGATTACAATATTTTGAATTTTGTCACTTTAATCAGAGATTCTGATGATATATTTCGGAGAAAATTGATTTAGTAGTTAGATGGTTTCACTATGTTGTGAATATACTTCCAGTAAAAGGGATGTATTTCAAGCCAAACATTTCATGAAACACAATAAATCAACAAGCATTGGTCAGGCTTTTATACCAATATTTCCATTTTTGCATGCTCCAACAATGAATTAATTTAAAGTGCATTTCAGTAGTAATCATGAAAGCATTTACTTATGTTTCAAACTACCGTTTGATTCTTCCTTTTGTGAGGAAAATCATATTATACATGTATATTATATTAACTTTGGTCGTACCGTTTCAAAAAACAATACCAAGTGGGATACAGACATACGTCATTGTAAATTTTGAGAAAAGCATATGTTTAGACATTGTAATGTACAATTATTAGCGTAATAAAAATGAAAACTATGTGAAGACTTATTTCATTTTTGAAACACCATAACATATCATAGCTTTTACTTAGCATCAGTAGGGCTCCAAATATGTGGAGGCTTATTTGGATTATTTGCATTCTAGAATTGAATCTGTGAATAACGATAATTCACCACCAGTACAATATTAATATATATTACATTGAAAACCAAATAAAACTGATTTGGTTTATTATTCGCACATAGAATAATAATATCCAGCACTTCATTTGACAGGAATAGATCAAACGCTTCCGGTTCAGTTGAGATATTAGACCTATATCGATTTAAATCGTTTTTTCTTATTATGTTTTCTTTCCGCGACGTGCTTGTCTAAATGGAATTTTTGGACATTGTGTACCATTGCCCGCAGTGTATACACGAACATCTTGCACATTCCCTACGGCGTTCGTTACATTTTCAATGTTTTCACTATTACTTTTATTACTATTATATCGTCATCATTTTGTTGTCGTTCTGGTTCAGTATTGCTGTCTCCTTTACTGTCAAATACTATATGATCTGTCTATATACGAACTTGGTGTGCTTTTTTCAAACTGGAAGATATACATACATATATGGCAGACATCTATTGAAAAATATGGAGAATCTCTAGCTATTGCATTGGATATGTTCAAAGCATCCGACCAAACTGACACCAAGGCCTTCTTGGGAAACTTACTTTCGAGTTTTTTCCTGGATTGATCACTCTATTTGGTGATTGATGGAGTTTATTTTGATATAATGGCTATCAACGCTGCTTTTCCACAGAAGTATGTATTGGCACCAACTGAATTTCTGTTCCATATTAGTGATATGTTGGAACGGCTTTGCGGATGATCACATATTTCATATTGCTTTCTCTTTTGGAGCCCCTATATCATACATTGAAGTCATAGGTGAAAGACAGAGGTAGGTCAAAGTAAAGAATGAAGATCTAGGGAGATCTGAACTGATCTGGTAGAGTTTAATGCAACCAAAACTCAAGCTCTTATTCTCTTAAGGAAGACGGAAGACTAATATGATGATTTCCTTAATATCCTTGCTCGATATCACGAACAACAGCACCCTCCCATGGAACGATCATGTGAGGTCAATTACGCTGATTGATTTTTTTTATGAGCAAAGGCATTGATGGTTCCCATATTTTACAGATGTGCCAAAAGCTTGATATAATCAAAAATCGTATCATCCTACCCCAGAGAATAAACTTTGAAATATACTTGAAACGAAATGAAATTAGCATATATCCCTAAGATATTGGAACTTTGATTGGTGGTTATGATGAAAAGTATTTGATTTTTCTACAACATCGGAGCATGTCCATCAAACGATCGTGAGCAGAATCATAAACAGCTATAACCTGTTATCAGTATTTTGTCAATAAGAATATCAAACGTGTGTAGAAGAAGTATAGCTCAAAATGGCAATTTCGGATTTGTATGAGCATTCAGACTCCTGAGAACTGAGTCTCATGTTGTGCTTATTGCAAAAAATACTATTCCATTAAGTTTCAGAGTGCTAGAAGATACTTGACACCCCAGCGCCCAAACATACGCTGAAGCTTTCAGATTCTATGTTGAAGAGAGATATGCATCTGGTTGGTGAAGCCACTGACGAATTCATCCACCTCTATAGAACATCATTGAGAGGTGGGTGATCATTCCTTTTTCTATAGATATTTCTATGCTCTATATCAACCCCACCAGCACTCTCTCATGAGACGATCATGTAAGGTCCATTCACAGAAATGTGATTTTCTCTTCCATGCCAATAGCTACTTTACGATCTAGCAGCTCCTCATGATCTTCAAAGCACAAATTCGACCTGTCCTGGTTTATTGTTCACGCTTGTAGTTCATCTCCCAAACATACACTAAAGCTCTTAGATTGTGTGCAGAAGAGGGCTGTTCGTCTGGTTGGTGATATCATACACGAAATATGGGACTGCCTAGAACGTTGTAGAAAGGTGAGCGATCTCTCCCTTTTAATCTCGATTGATTCCAGGTAGGCAGACTAATTCAGACTCTCCATTGTCAAGCTCAAGACCTTCCGCACCAGACTTCATTTTTATAGCGAACAACGTACTAGTGGAACTAGTGTGCTCTTTCCTAATGCCTATAACCTTGAAACTTCTGAGAACTATTCCAATACACATCTCTCTCTACATAATTTGACTGTTTCTATGATATTTCATGAACATAATTTGTATTATAACGTTTCCTGTACATTATGTAGATTTCTTTGGAAATGAATTGAAATTATTATTATTGTAAGATATATGGGGTCCATTTAGTTATGAGCTTGGAAGACCTGGTAGACCTGAAAACCTTGTCCATGTCGTCTCCTCTAGCGCTGAAATATCATTCAAGGAAGGCAAAGTAGCAGAGACAGGTCGATGCAATAAATGAAGATCTGCTAATCTTGTAGAGTTTAATGCAACTCAACATTCAAGCTTATATTTTCTTCAATAATCTGTATCAGACAACCTCTAATGTGAGGATGTCAGATACAACAACTCCTACGAAGTCCTCAACATTCCTTCTCGATATCACCACCGGCAGCACTTTCTATTTCGTGCCAAGAGCCAATTCAGAAAACGGCAGCTCCTTATGATGTACAAAGCATAGATACGACCTGTCTGGAGTTCAGCTCGCAAACATACGCTAAAGCCTTAGATTCTATTCAAAAGAGAACTATTCGTCTGGTTGGTTATTTCACAATTATTAATTCATTCTCCTCTCCAGAACATCGTAGAAAGGTTATTTCCATGGTTGGTGCTTATCGGAAATTTCGTCTGGTATTACAATACGAGCGATTCTAGGTAGGCCAAGACGAGCTTCCCCCTTGTCAGGCTCGAGATCTGCCAAACTTCTTTCTTCCAGACCTCATTTTTCATCGTTGCGTAGTGAGGTCTTTTCTGATGCCTTCTAATATAAGAAAAATTCCAGTGCCTACCCTCCTCTGATAACATCCCATCTCTGGCCCAACCGATATTCTACGAGGAAACTAATAAATTCGAGTTTATTCAAACTTTCTCGAGTATAAAAGAAGGTAAGTGCCCCAAATAGAAGTGAAGCGTTGAATACTCAATATGTCGTTGCAACTGATTTAGGTTATAAGCTCGTAACCTTGAACTATTTACAGATTTCATTTTCATAATCATGAATAAAAATTTCATTGATATTTCATAATCCATCAGATAAGCGTATTAGAATTTATTGTATATTCGAAATGTTGAAAATAATACACCCAAAATATTCACTCAATTCAATTATATCACAATAAATGAGAGATTGTATGATCTTGCTTATTTGTTATGAATCATAAGAATGAAGGGACCACAGATGAAAGAATAAGACTTTGTGCATATTTATAGATACACTAGAGATAGTATGTGACATCTAATTTATTGGTCTGTTAAATTCACCATTCTTCTGCATCCCGAAATGTTTTCCGAATTAGTTGGATATAAATTATTATCACACTCGCATGAAAACTTCTAACCATCTGTCTCGGTGAATTAGAAAATTATTCAAATTCTGCATAAATAAATTTAGAAGTTTATAATTGGATACACTACATTATCTGATTATTCTCAACGTAAATCCTGTACAAATATTCTGGAATCTGTTAATAATAACATGTATTATAGTGTATCAGTGACATCATTTATAAACAGTACATTGAAAACAGTATAATTTATTAAAAACTCATCCCGTTTAGAACTGACGGCGCTGTTCTTCAGACCTGTGAATTATACAAACAATAGAATATTATTAGTTACATCTTCTCTGAACTGAGTGTTAGGGATGTTCCTCATATGATGTGAAATGTAAATAGTTTTTATTTTATGGTGCAGCTATAAACATGTTTATTACACTTATTCCATATACAATCTTGTAATCTGATTTTGTATTAGCATTCAAGTGAGGCATGTAATTATTTCTTGACAATACTAAGAAGCTATAATCAATATTAGTTACATCTTCTCTGAACTGAGTGTTAGGGATGTTCCTCATATGATGTGAAATGTAAATAGTTTTTATTTTATGGTGCAGCTATAAACATGTTTATTACACTTATTCCATATACAATCTTGTAATCTGATTTTGTATTAGCATTCAAGTAAGGCATGTAATTATTTCTTGACAATACTAAGAAGCTATAATCAATTGATCATGTGACTTCCCTGACTCGTTAATGTTGGATAAGCTTTCGGTTAAATTCTTTAATTACTCAACCAATTTCATAATGGTTATGAAGTATTTTTAATGTTTAAAGCGTTCTTAACTTATAATTTATGTTTCATTATCTGAGAATTTGTTATTTTATATAAGTTCTTCCGAATCGGAAGAGTATAGTGATGTTTCTGCGAAACGGACTAAAAGGTATAAGAAAAGAAATAATTTGACAATGTATGTTGTTGCATTGTTTTGGAAATAGCGGGCAATTAAATTCCCAACAAATAGGTATCCTATTAATGTCAGAAGAGTTTGCATTCCACCATTATTCCAATTCATCAACTACTTTTAACTCCCAAATATCATGCTAGGCCGTGGAAACATGCAAATTGTGGTTGCTGATTTTATTGTAGTTTTACGATCCTCTACTTAAAGAATAATCAACAGGGTAGTATATGATATTGCAGCTGTGGGCATAGTTACATAATAAATCGAAGAGAGTAACTGTATGTAATTATTTAAAATAAGAAAAAATAATTGTATATCCCGCTTCCTCGAGAGATGCTTTCCGAAGTTGGAAATTACATTCACGTAATTTCACCAAACAAGCAAAAACATTTTGATTTGAGATGAGATTGAAAAAGGTTTTTGCAGCCATTCATTTTCAGTGTATAACGAACAATTTTTACATTTTTGGGACGGTCCTCTGGGTGGGACATTTTTACCATATCTATGATGAGTATGAACATAAGGCATGATGCAGATGAAAGAATATGAACTTTGTGGCTTACTAAAGATGTTTGGTCTCAACGTTATCTTCACTTCAATTCCGTTGCATCAACAAGTTATAAAAAAGTGTTATAAACAGTCTTACAAATCGCGCGGTTGAATTATCCCACCCAGAGGACAGTCCCAAAAATTTAAAAATTGTTCGTAATTCACTGGAAATGAATGTTCACCCAAAAACATTTTTCAATCCCATCATTGAAGAGAGAATAAACAAAATCTATAATGGAACGACATACATAAGTAACATACACGGTATTACAGATAATTTTATAACATTACCATACATTCCGGAGGCCTCAGAGAAAATTAAGGAATGCTTAAGTAGTATATGAATGTTGCACATAAACCTACTGTGTTAGGAAATATTTTTCATATCTAAAACCTTCAATACCTAAAGATAAACAAAGCCACACAGTATACAAATTGAATTGTTCAATGGGACTTACACAGGAATCTCTAAGCAATATTTACAATAAAAAAATTTATGACCATAATTGTAGTACAAGAAACAAAAACTCAGAAGATTCCACCGCCCTTGGTGAACACTGTTTTGATTATAACCATCAATTCGATTACAAAAATATTAATGTTTTAACTAAGGAGAACAATTATTATAAAAGATCTGGAGATGATTCTCATAAAACGTGATTCCAGATCTGTAAATCATAGAACAGATATTCAGTTATTAAGTCACTTTTATACTAATTAATCAAAACTCTTGCAAATTCCTACATGCGTCTTTATAATGTTAAAAGTATATTTCAGGTAGAATGCTGAAATAGCAATATTTCTAATAAAGACAACCTTCTTCTATTACCTCATAAATCTTTAACATCTGGTTCGAAAGTGGATACTTGAGCGCTGTATTTTTGTTTCAGTCCTTCAGTCGTATTACAAACTGTGACTTCTAAGTTTATAAGAAGATTGCTAAGCAGTGGATTATGAATTCATATACTTAAAACATTAATGTGTTTCAATTTCGATTACTTGTGTTTCTATTTGTTTAGGCGACGTGGGTATTTTTAATTGAAATTAATGCTACAAGGACGCCTTGTGATGATACAATTAGTTTTGAGACATCACGTTATAGACATTGATACGTTTTCTGATGATGATCGTGAGACCGAAACGTACGTAAAGACGAAAATAATAAGCATATGTGTTAGTGTGATCTATTTTCCTAGAATTTATATATAATATGTTCTAGTGATATTCTCTACTATTCTATTTACAGAAATATAAAAATCTAACTGGACCAAAGTGGTGTAATTGGTAAACACCTTGGACTAGAAATCCAGTAACGTGGGTTAGAATCCCGCCTATGCTTCAATCTTTTACGTTTATTCATCATTATTATTATAATCTTGGTGAAATGTTTCCACAGAACTTTGAATCTTTGTCTGATAATCCAACAGAAATAAGATGCCGTAGTATCGCAATTCATAAATATTTTACAGTTGCCCTCAGAATAAGTCTGGATGTATAAACTTTATGTCACAAATTTATTGATATAACTCGGACAGGGGTCATAAAACGATCGACCGCCTGTGGACCTCTGATAGTAGCACCAGATTTCAAGCAGAGACAAAGTCCTATGCTCAATTTGTCACATCACATCTACAACTTGTAAAATTCAAGGTTGAATAGCCGATTTTCTTAGCAGCGCTTAACGCTGAAAGGCAGTTCAAATGTAACCACTGTAGTGTGTTGTTTCAGTTTCCTTTTATCTAAGAAAACTTTACGACCACTCAAGTTATCATATCAGAGATTCGGAGACGAATACATATAAGTTCATACAACATACAGTGTTTAAGATACAAAAGAATAAATAACGCCGCTCTATATAAACATTTGTAGCGAACAAACAAATGTCTTGGAGGTATTCTCTAAAAGAACCACATACATAGAATATGTTTCAGGAAGAAGACGAACAAAAAAAAAAAGATTTCTATCACTTTTCAAACATCGAAATCAAGCTTGTAAGGATTTTTCGAATTTGGGAGAAAAATAGATGGTACAATTCATACCAATTTAATTGTTATCAACTATTTATATATTCTATCCATTATCAAGATAGAGCGCACTTAAACAAATGCATGCAGCCTTGTGAACAGAATAGGCATAGCCGTACCTACCGAGTTTACACACATCGCGGTTTTACATACTGACCAGCTAGAACAAACATGCAATTTTGTTTGAAATATTAATAATGAAACACATATTCCTTCTGAAAACCCAAAACCGCTTTCTTTATAATTCAAATTTATAATAAGTGCTTTAATTATATATTACTTTTTTTCCTTCATATGCTAGAAGCATTTATACGAATCTTCATTAATCAAATTTTGCAATCAGTTTCAGAAGTGATATTTTTAGATGCAAAATAATGTATAATTTCCACCCGAATGAGCCAGGAAATTGTATTTAGCATTTTTAAGAATTGATGAATAATGTGTTTTCCTTGTTATTTGGAAGATCATTGTTTGATCGCAAAACTTTATTCAAGGTTGAAATTCAGTTGCTGAAGAATAATTGATGAATTTTTCTTCGGTTGCGTTTTGTGTGAAAATCCTCCAGGACACATAATCATCGGTTGGATTGTCACGCATTTCATAATGTTTTTACAGCCAAATGTCCTTTCTTGTATATTTTTCGTGAATAATCAATATGCACTTAATGCGATACTGCGGAGAGTTTTGCCACCAATGAGATGCAACGGTTGTGCTGATAACGCGTTAGTTATTTATGCACGCGCTCTATCTTGAACTTGAATATACTAATAAACTACAGAAGTGTTCACACTGTGGATACACTATAGCACTATAAATAAAAAATAATCACCATTATCTACCAAAAATATTGTTTAAGTACTGAAGACCTTTCGGGTAACAAGTAGTCATCATCAGAGTTCTTTGACATCATCAATCAGATGAATAGCTCTCTTCTGGACATAATCCAAGAGCTTCAGCGTATGATTGGGAGCGAAACTCCGAACATCTGAATAGTAGGTCAAATCTGTGCTTTGTGGCTTATGAGGAGCTGCAGGGATGGAAAGAAGCCCTTGGCACAGAATAGAGAACCAAGTGTTTGTAAAGCGGTTTTCGTGATGAAACTCACATGATTGTCCCATGAGAGGGTCCTGTTCGTGGTGATCTCGAGCATAGATATGGAAGACTTCAAAGCAATAGTTGTAGCTGGCATCATCATATTAGGGATTTGTGGGATCAGCCTTCCTGGAGAAGACGCAAGCTTGAGTTTTGGTTGCATTAAACTCTACTAGATTATCAGATCCCCATTTCAAAATCATTAGATCTACATTAATTGCGTCAACCTGTCTCTGTCTCGCTAATACTGACCATTTTGCATGATCCGCTGTTATAATCTCTCTCGGTTCACTCGTTTCCAAAAAATATTTTATGCAATCTTTTCTAGGCGTAACATGATGGCTCGCTCCGGAACCAATATAACAATCACTACTAGTGAACCATACATGAAAACTGTAACGAGACCGCTCGCACTCGTTTTTCTTGTTTCTTGATTTCGAGTTGCTGTCTTCTATTCTCTCATTGCCTTTGGAACATTTATTCAAGTAATGACGAAAACTTTCACATCGGTACCATCTGTAATTTTGCATTTAAGAATATGTTTACCTTGGTTGACCCTTATTCATTTCATTCTCTTGAGTTTTGCCTAATGTAAATGCAGGTCACTTCTTGTGACATATCTAGCAAATTCGTTTTAATATGTTCTGTAGTGATATCGATTCCGCCGTGCTCTATAGCCATAATAATTGGAGAAAATATTTTTCCCTCGGTACTTCAACAGTATTTTCAGTGGATAAGGGTGATTATTTCTTATTCATAGTTGGATATACTATATACACCGTAGTACCATCCGCATCGTATGGAGTTCATACATTTGGGGTTGAGACGGAAGAAAAAAATTGATAAGAAATGTACAAATTTTCCTCACTCATTCTCATCATCGGAACGAAGGGGTTATTTTTACATGGGGCAGGGGGTATACGAAATACGGAATTCACACAGAATTAACAAATGTGATTGTTAACAATAGTCTGACTTTGAGTAGCATGATCAAACTGAAGAGTTAGGTACATTGACTTTTCTTGTTTCATTTTTGGATTAATATACATCACGTACTTTAAACAAGGAGAACACAGTGATTTTCCTTCACCAGTATCCTGTTGATAATTATCTAAAATTGATCCATACATTGGGAAATACTAGTTGCAGTGAAAACGTTCAAGGTATATGCTTCCTTCATTTACAAATATCTATATTAGATTCAACGTCCAGTTCGGAAAAATGAGCATCAAACATCGTTTTGCATGGAACTTTATAATTTAATTGAAAAATATATACAGAAATGAGTAGTGACAGCGTTATGAGGAATTCATTTGACAGAGCGTAGGATTCAGCTCACGAATTTATTTTGTAACAAAATTTTTACAATTATTCCAATAAATTTCAGAGTTTTGTCGTCCGTATTTTTTAAATTTATTTTTCAAATATTAATGGAGTTAATTGAAGAGTTATTTACGTCATAATACTGAATTGTGTTAGTTTGTTTTATCAACATAATTGAAATATGCACAATAATAGATAGAATATGAACTACATCCCTTATATTGAGGATGTTACCGACTAAATTTCAAACATCCACAAATAACTTAATATTATCCCTCAGTTGCCGACGCTGTAATACCTAATTTTACCGACCTCTTTTTTATTCAAAATTTCTTCATAGAATTTCATGATCATGCTGTACAATTACTTTGGAATAACGGGTTGTACAATAGCTACTCATGTAAAAGAGCTCAGCCTCTGTACAACCGCTTCGTGATACTGCTAGGTCAGCGCTCGCCATAAATTCCAGATTGTAAACAATGTTGCTGAATAATGTTGCACCATGCAACCGCACAACTTCATTTCTAGGTTGTTTCGGAATAGTTTCAGAGATGTTGCGCTAATAGAAAGGGCGTATTCTTAGCTTCCCGTTTGAATGAAAAACTTTTTCAATCAGGGGCATTTGTTTTAATACTAGTTGTTTTTTCCAGCTTACCATGTGGAGTCAAGAATCAATATTAGAACACATTGGAAATTTTCATTCCTCAACTTGTTTGTGAGATGTTACAAGTTCTGACTATAAAAATAGAAACAAAAAAGGAGGTGCTTTGGAAGATCTATCCAAATCATTTAAATCAACAGTTGCTGAGAATGAAAAAAAAGTGCACGTACTAAAGTCACACTTTTGACCATGGAGTTAAAAAAATATATTGAAACCCAAACTCCTGCAATATCCTCACTGGACGTGATGACCACTTGAGAAACATTAAAATTTGTATGACGTCTGGACGTAGAACAATGTATCCAACTGTTCCGAAACAATATTTCGCAACTGCATATTGGTGAACAATGTTCCAAGTTGTTTACATTGTTCACAAGCTGAACTAGACTTGAAAGGGATACTTATCATCAAATATGGTACACTGTTTTGTTTTTTATTTGCTAATATTCGGAAGCCTCTATCTCAGGAAGTCCCTATTCTTGCAGTTGTCATACGATAGGGATGATGAGTCTAAGGAGACAATTGGAGAACCATGAACTGTAAAATTATAAATATTACCACATAATGATATCCTCACGCTATACAAAAGTTAATCTTATTAATTTTGATGGGAATTAGTGTTGCTTCGCGCACGGCTGCGTGCATCTTGTTAATTTATAGCCGTTTATCAGAGTTTATGCTTTGTTTACATCAAGATGTGATACCGCTTGTATATATTGTGTAGCTACGTGCTTCTGAAAACAATATTTCGCAACTGTATAAAAACTATTGATGGACAATGTTCGAAATTGTTTACATTGTTTACAAGCTTAACTAGACTTAAGATGAACACTTATCATTAAATATGGTAATTTTTTTGGTTTTTTAATTGCTAATACTCGGAGGTTTCCGAAAGAAAGTCAGAAAGTCCCGACCCTCGCAGTCGTCATCCGATAGGAATGATGAGACTGAGGAGGCATAATCAGAGTACCTACTATGAACTGTAAAATTATAAATATAACGCTATACAGAAGTAAATCTAAGTAATTTTTGTTGACAATTATCGTGTTGCTTCGCGTTGTTTTCATTTGTTGATATTTGGAAACCTCTATTTCAGAAGGTCGTTACCTTTGCAGTTGTCATTCGATAGGGATAATGAGTCTAAGGAGACATAATTAGAGAGCCACGAACTGCAAAATTATAAATATCACCACAGAAATAGATATGCTCACGCTATACGTTGCTTCGCGCACGTCTGCGCGCATCTTGTTAATTTCTGGCCGTTTATCAGAGTTTATGCCTTGCTTAAATTGTAACACTTTGAGATGTTATACGTATAAATTGAGTAGCTACGTGCTTCTGAAACAATATTACTGTATAGAAACTATTGGTGGACAATGGTCCATATAGTTTATATTGCTTACAAGCTGAACTAGTTCAGCTAGAATGAGGGACACTTATCAAATATGGTACTTTTTTCCGATTTTTATTTGCTAGTATTAGGAAACCTCTATTTCAGGAACTCCCTACCTGTGTAGTCGTCATCCGATAGGGATGATGAGTCTTAGGAGACATGATAGAGAACCATGAACTGTAAAATTATAAATATCACCACAGAATATAGATATACTCACGCTATACAGAAGGTAATCTTAGTAATTTTGATGAGAGTAGTGTTGCTTCGCGCACGACTGCGCGCATCTTGTTAAATTATGGCCGTTTATCAGAGTTTATGATTAGTTTACATTTTATCACATTAAGATGTTATACCGCTTGTATAAATTATGTATCTACGTACTAGCTTATTCAAATTATGAAAATCAGTATGCGCGTACACGTTGCGCGAAATTTCTTTTGGACAACTTCAAAGGAACAGACTCTAAGATTACTGTTTCACCATATTTATGTCTCGAACATTTCAAACATGAACTTCACCCAGATTTAGTTCTTTCGTCCTAAAAATAATGATGAATTGAAGCAGATATTCTCAAGTGATGAAATTGAGAAATTGTTTTTTGTAGGGTATTGAGCGAATACAATATTTCAGAATGCAAAACATGGAAAGAATTGAATTTCTCCAATATTCTAGGCTGATGATTACTAGGCATGACAACTTGAAAAACTCTGAAATCTGGACGTGAAATGATGTTTCCAATTCTTTAGAAGCAATGTTTATTATCTGAACGAGACTTAAGAGGGATGCTAATCATCAAATATCTCAGGAAGTCCCTATCCCTGCGTCATCCGATAGAAATGATGAGTCTCAGGAGATAATAATACGAGGATCATGAACTGTAAAATTGTAAATATCACCGTAAACCGGCTATATTGTCGCTCATAACCGGCCCTGAAAATCCCACTTGTAACAGTGTATATTGTCATAATGGAATCCATCCTGGAATCAAGGCTGTTAATATTATCTGTGCTGTGAATAGTTGTCATTGTTTTGAAGAAATGTAGAAAATGAAATATATGGGAACTGAACTGAATCTTACTTCATTTGTTAAATTAATGGTACTCCCAAAACTGTGAAGCTAGAAAGGTTGTTCTGTACGTGCACCAACTTCTTGCACCTTCTCATAAAAATGTGAAGTTGTGGTTCAGTTGATGATTGAAACGTCTATTCGCATGAGTTACTCAAAAGGTAGTTTAAAAACTTATGAACATTTTCAACCTACCTATAAATCGGTTATAAACTCCCATGAGAATGAAATTATATTAGATTTTGACCTTCGTAGAAACTTCTCAATATTCTCATTCAAGTTTGTACTGCGTTGTGCCAATATTCTCCATATACACAAGGCCTAGGCGCTGACTAGAAACGTACATGTGACGTCATAAACAAAACGCTTGAAGAAGAGACGCAGCATTCGATAGTACTATTTCATATTGATGGCGCATGACCATATTGAATGTGACAGGTGATAAATATCAGAATTTAACAAAGATTCACATGTTTCTTGTGAGAAATTATATATTGCACCTATTCCTTATGTGATTTGAGAGTGTTTTAACCTGTAAATAAGCGTGTATGAAAGTATTATGACTGTATTGAGTATGACAGGTGATACACATTGGAAATTAACAAAGTTTCACCTGTAAATAAGCGTGTATACAAGTGTTATGACGGAATAAAGTGCGTTGCAGAATGACTAAATAGCAGTACAAAAATAAAACGTGTATTTCGCCATCATTATCAAAACTTAACCCTTTTACAGGGTTTGATAACAAAAACTACTGAAAAATATTGTTATTAATGAAAAAATCTTGTTTTCAAAAATATCTTACATTTTTCAAAGACAAAACGAGGATTTGTGAATTGAGACAAGGGTGACCAAACTCAAGATATGACTCAACAAGAGTTTGTTTGTTGCGTTTGTTGGAAGGCATATTATTGTCACGTGATTTTTCTTTGCTCAGTCTATGACTTCAAGGTTTCTTGTATGAGAATATTGCTCATCCAATAGAAATATAGCTGGATCTGTAGCACTACGTTTTGGAAATTTAATGGAATGTTTAAACTGTTAATCTGTTAGTACCTAACCCGATATGTGACATCTGCAACTGCACCTGAAGGTGCCCTTAGCATGAAATCTTTCCCGAGGAAGATTAACTGTGGCGGTATATAAGCACCCCAGCATTCATGCAAATTATAACAGTAATTAATCTACCCCTATCTGCTGAAGTTACGGACGGAACACGTTTTTTTTAAATTAATTTTTCTATCAATGAAGTTGTGGAACTCTTTGCCTAGTGAGGTCTTTCCCTCCAAGGCCTATAACCTCCAAACCTCCAAGGAAAATTTGAATGCCTATCTCCTTTCCCAACATTTCACCGCTGGCTCATACGATGTTCCTCAAACATTGAAGATTTCCCTCTCGTGTAGTCAAAGTATAAAAAAAAGTTTCGTGAGCCTATCAATCGTGAATAATGCATATGCTATCATTGCCATAACCAGATTTTGAATTTTTTTCTTTTTAATTATCAAAGACATACGTAATTTACATGTCATTTACATGGCATCACAGTTGGAAAGTGGAAAAAAGGTGTTGGTGCAAAATAAATTATAGCACACTTCAAGGTGTGGCTATTGGAATCGATTTATGACTATTACGGGAAAATAAAAAAACTTTTGAAAAATAAATAAATTCAATAGCTCAATAATCTACACAAAATATCTTTTCAATTTCATTCAATGAGAATATCGACCTCAATTCATCAATATTTTCAAAATAAACGAACTGAATCGAGGTGATGATCTTTGTAATGACATAAGTAATTTACATGTCTTTGATAATCGAAGCACCGTAGTTGAAAAGTGCTTTAGATAAGCTACAACTTAATTGCAAAAGGGGAATTGGTGTAAACTAAATTATCACATTATCACATTCCACAGTGGTATTTCATATGTTATTGTCGAATTGTTTATTGAATTCCCTTCCATTCAAGGTATCACGGTAGACTTGTATTCAAAATGAGGAAATTTATAGATCGAGGGTGTAAAGGGTGAATGATTTGAAATTCAAAAAAGCGTTGATATTTTCAGTTTTATAATTGGAATATGTACTTCTTACAACTCGTTACAAATGTTATTGCAATACGTTTTACGCACGCTGTATATATTATTTACTTAAATGACATACATCCGGAAATGCGAAGCAGTTCATTACTAGTTGAACTTTTCCAATGAAACAGTAATATAAACATATGAAGAAATCATCTCCACTTCGGTTAGTAATCATGCTAATATAGGATTAGAATTCAGTCATTCAAACAACAGTAATTGCTGTTCAGTGTATACATTTTGTCGTTTAATTCATGTTCAGAGACGAACACGGATATAACATGAAATTCATGTTATTTTCTTCCAGTAGCTTGTAATACAATTCCCACAACTAACCTTTACGATCTTGTTCATATACGATGTTGCTGAATCTCTCAACGGTTTATGATATAGTCTAATGTCACATGTTTTCTCATTTCCACCGCCTACATATAGCATCATTGTTTTCTTAAAGATTTTAGTAAATTTTAAATATTCGACTCCACTTTTCTCATCAAGCTATTCCAATTACGCTCGTCATTTGTTAGAACAAAATCATTATTTCGGAAAGAACACAAAGTCATATCAGAATCCGCCTACCTACCTACCGTAGTGAAATCTCATTTTCTCCAGGGCACAGGTCTGGATTGTACAGACTTTGGCCTGGACAAGAGTGACGTGAGCACTTAGGGAAACTGAAAGATCAACCCTAGGTGTTCACAAATGATCTCCGGCTCCGCCAGACTCGCAAGCCTAGACTCATCTGTGAACCACACGAGTCCACTTGAGGGAAATGGTCCAAAGTTCTTGTTATACCAGTCATTCCTCTGGGTTATGAGGACGTTCGAGGTTTGAAACCTGATACTAGGCAGAATCGGCCAGCTTCCAGTAGATCATTCCCAGATTCGTGAGGCACGGACACGCCCTTGTTGTAGTGGAACAAGTCTCACCAGAACCTCCAGAACTCTGGAAGGGGAAGTCCTCATAGCCTCCATTATCCCTCACGGACAAGTTTTTGTCGCCGCACGCCGGTCATCATACGACGACTGCGTAGGTTATAATTGGGGGGATCGTTGTCTTATAGATTCAGCACTCGACCGTGCCCGTAGACCCCATGTGGTTGCGAAGGCTCTCGTGCATGCTCAGAAAAAAGCAACGGCTTTCTCTACCCGGGTTTCAAGGTGCATTTTCCAGTTCTGCTTAGTATCGGGGATGGCTGCAAGGTACTTTGTTGAGCCTTCGATATACATCTGCTCTAGCAGACGTATCGCTGGTAGGGGTCCTAATTTTCGTTTTCTCGAGAAAAGAACCAATTGAGTCTTTTCAGGTGTTCCTCGGCTTGACACCCTCGAACCTCGATGGAAAACGCAGTGTTCATTAGCTCACATAACGTCATCTTCGTCAAGAACTCATATTTCCCTGACTTCAATAGGAACATTTTATCACATCGATTAATACCAAATTGATCTTCCACTCCGAGAGTTATGGGTCCGTGGACGATTTCGTGCGCCGCTCGCCTTGGCATCTCAAATTTCTGAGTAATTTACTTACAGTTCACCCCTACCGACGTTTCTTTTGAGCACTCGCGCAATTCCCCTCAAAACACATATACACATGCACTCGCAGACACGATCAATACGAACAATGGATGCAAGGAAGTTGGAACAAACAGCAGAGGTCGCCTTAAAAACTCGTACTATTGAGATCGAGTAAGGACCTAGACAAACTAACCGATCCAGTGAGCATTATTTGTGAGGTTCTGCGGAACCAGCTCGAGTCGACAAAAAATTTTATACCAAGGACCCCCCTTAATTTTCATCAGAGAATCATTCCTTGAACTTTTTCGGTGTTATTTAGATATACCTTGTATATCAATACTGACATTAAATCTCCAAGTCTTGCTTTCCTCATTACAACAATTATAGTATCCTTTTGAACTATAGGCAAAATATTATAGGAAAACTATGAGACATCTTGTATTTTTCAATATTCCAGTCTCAAGAGATTTTCGCGATGGAACTCTTAGGAATCACAAAATATTTTCTATTATCTTTATATAAATCAGAAACCTTGTCCGTTGTTTGTAGGAATGGAATATCGAAATACTCCGTTTTGTTGAATGATCTTATTTGAATTATCACACAAACGGTGGTGGGTATACAGTAAAAATTATGGATGTGAAATGGCAACTGAGAAACAGACATTGTTCCAGCTTGTATCAGGTGCTATCAGTAGTCCACAAGCGCACGTTTAGTTTATGACCTCCCGACTCGCATCTATAATTCTGCTAAGACGTGAAGATTGTGAAATCGCGACTCATAAAATGAATGTAAAAACTTACATCTCAAGTAAAATATCATTCCATAAACATGTCGTTCTCAACAAGAATCCGCAATGAAGCATTTCAGTCATTTTGAAACATTTTTCGATGTAGTTAGCTATTTATCAAACTAAGTGTTTCCGCTATTATTCTCTTATTCAAGGTAACAGGTTCGTGTTTACGTATTCTGGCATAATGTGAGCTATTCACTGTTGTGAGTCAATGTTACTCATATACATAATAGATTGAGTGCGAATATTTTTAAATTCTCTTTATTATATGATGCTTCTCAAATTGAAATTCTACATAATTCTTTGCGAACACAGTTTACTGACACCTATTCATCACCTCTTATCTTTTATATTTCAGAATTATACAACAGTGAGTTCAAGATCATGAATTAATATGCAAGGGTTGGCTAACTTAACAGAAATTAAGACAATTACTAATTACTTTTTTCAATACCACCACCTCCATTGAACCGTTGATTGAAATTTCGATCTGTGTCAACATTTTTAGAAAAATACAAAACGTACATTGTATACTATAATAAATTTCAATTGAAAGGTTTGATAAACATAGTGATATCAAAGTAATTGAGATGGATGAATGTCACTAATAGTAAGATTACAATACCTTTTTCCACTATATGCGCATTTCGGTGACTACACATCATCATTAGAGAATCAAGTTCATAAATTCCGTAAATGAATATATTACAATTCTGTTTACATTATCACTCTTTTCCCACTTGAATTATAATAACTTATCTAGGGTCCTTTTTGGATGAGCTGAGATTACGAAACTACACGAAATATTTCAAGGGTCAAATTACAAACAGTAACAAACCGGCTATTATGCTGTTTCTAATGGACGAAAGTAATACAGGTACTTCTTGGGCGAAAGTAAACATCAAGTATAGCAGGTAGTCATTAATCCTAATCAGTAGTTAGCAAATAATTATATATAAATACGTGTTCTTTGAGTTGACCTGAGGCTTATTGAAGTAATTCCAATAATGGATTGTTTCAATCGGAGATAAATCAGAATGCAATAAATGTTTATACAATTCTATAGCTTCCAATGTCCCTAAGTAAGGTTGTTCGCTGTATTTTGAAAGAGAGTCACGATTTTGTGATTGTATGACCCCAGTTCGCAAAACATGGTTTGCTACGGCAGGATTATCAGTATGAACATGATAGAAATGCTCTTTGAACCTGATAGAAGTGTATGAAATGTCAAAACATTGCCTGACTTAATTATTTTGATGTCCAGGGAAGGAATTACGTTGTCAACATCTTATATTCAAAAGTAAATTTGACAGAGGGACATTGATCATTTAAGATGTTGAAAATTCTTTTTATGTCAAATTCTTATCTACGATCGCCAAAATATCAATAACATAGTCAGATTTGTTGAAATTTACTCTTTCCGTAATTTGACCCTTTGAGTATTTCGTGTTGTTTCGTGTTCTTAGTTTTAAATTCAGCTTACATAATTATGGATGCATCGCAGTTGAAAAGTGTTATAGATAAGTTATAATTTAAGTCGAATCTCTTAAGTATCAGTATATGAATATGAGATGTACGTGTTCAAAATGTATTATAATATAACAAAGTAGCGGGCAACTCTACCATTAGAAATAGGTAGTTGTATGATGCTTATGAATTTATATCGATCAGGAACTGTCTTCGAATCTTGTTAGTTATAGTTCCCTCGAATCCACAGTTGATTGTACAATGGTACTTAACACTCAACAATGCCAAGGAGGAGACTTTCTCTCTCAGTTGGAGTCAGATGTGATCAACTACAAGAATTGCATCATTTCTATGACTGTGAATCAATCCTTTTCCAAAAAAAAGGTTATATTTAATAACATGGATGCTTCCTAGAAAATGCAATTCAGGATACACTTGTACCCATCAATAAAACCTCTCCTTCAAATCTTTTCAATAAGTATCATGATAACACTAAAGCAGAGAAAACTCAACTCAACAAAACCGAAGAGGTGATTAATGTATCTTTTTTTCGGCTAATGTTTCATGATTCATCATTACACGTATCTTCAACCATTGAAATCAAGATTAGAGCATTTGATACATCAACATATAATGCAACCGAAACTCAAGCTTGCTTCTTCTCCAGGAAGGCGGATCCCATAATCTGTAATATGATGATGTCAGGTGCAACTATTCCTATGAAGTCCTTCATAACAATTCTCGAGATCACCGCCAACAACACCCTCTCATGGGATGATCATGTGAGGTCCATTGCGAAAACCGCTCCCCCTATACCTATAACTCCAAACATCGAAGAAAAATACGGATGCCTATTTCCTCTCCCTACATCCCACTGGTTCGCACGATTACCTACGAACATTATAGGTTTCCCTCTTGTGTAGTCAAAGTATATAAAAAAAGGAAAAAATCGTTTTTCCTTTATAAGTTCCATTTAATTTCCCTAAATATTCAAGAACCAATGTAAATGTGGTATATTTGTTTCAGTTTCAGCGTGATGATGCTCCAAACTATCATAGGTGAAACGTCAGCAGGTAATTATGCTATTGTGACGCGAAGTGTTCTGAAATGGAAACTTTAGGAGGGATGATGGAATGGTTCAGGAATATATTGTTCCTGAATTTTTACGATCTGGTATAATTCGCTTTCATTCAGTAATGTAGTGATTAGCAAACAATAAAATTTAATCAGCTTCCATTTGTCTGTTCGAGATCGGTGGGATAATATTGGAAGAATTCCTCCCGTCGGATAATACCGTCGCTATCATAATGCGCCTGAAGTTAATACATACCAGAATTGCAGAATGGTAGGTGGCTTTATTCATACATCACAGCTTTCAATCTCGAAGTGGGAAACTCTACTAAATTGAATGATTACAAACAATGTTCACAACTTCATCGGTGAGTTGATTTGTAGGTAGTTATATGATTATGAGGAAACTATTTGGATTCTGTTATAAACTCAAGCATCATTAGAAGTAATATCCGAATTCCTACTCTGGAATCCAATATTATTCGTCGATATTTAATTTCTACAATTCCAACTTTGTACGCAGTGGGAAATATGCTATGGATATATTACTGTTTCTTGAGAAACCCTGAAATGGAAAATAGCTCCAATCTCCGACTCATTTTCGTTGTTAATCGGAAAAACAAATACAATCTCAATAAGATGAGAATAACCTTTCACAGTTACCCAGATTGAGACAAAATGACTGTCGATGCTTACATTGTCTTAAACATGACAGCGACATTGTCAGACGGAGTAATCGTCGCTATTATTGCAATAGGACATATGTCAATAATGATGAATTCTCAAAAATATTGATAGCTTCTATGCACTTTCAGACTTGCGCTTGGACTTGCACGTCAATAATGAATTAATTATGTGATATGAACATATCAGCCCACAAGGTACAAGAAATTGATTTTTCATGACACTGTGCTGCAGCATTCAACCTAGAAGAGCTTAGAGATCTAGCATAAAACCAAAGCATTTTCTCGACAGTTTTGTCTGAATTCCTTAATAGCTATCGCTTATTTTTCTGTACCATTATTTTCGACATATCACAAAAATATTCTTTCTATTTTGTTTAAATAGTTCTTTGTGTGTGTTTGAATATTGGAATGAAATTGAAATGCTCCCGATTTATTGTAGTTCGATCATTATATGTGTTTCAAAAATTGAACAGAATCAACCATTACATGATGAAAATCCATTCTAAACTTGAGTAGAATAACTATTAAAAGTTCAACTTTCACTAGTTCATCGAATAAATGTGACTATAAATTCGCTAACACGGTACCTTCTTCAAACAAATATAACAAAGTACTAACTTACTATCAAAGAGTTACCTGATATATAACTTTAATGATAATCCTAGGATAGATGGTTATTGGAACTTTACCAAATTGGGTTGAACTCATTGACGGATTGAATGATCAACTGTTAGCAAACGGAAAATCTAATTGTATAAATTTAACAAGGGAGAATTATTAAGTATTTGTTGATCGTTAAATAAGAAATCGGACTTCTTACATTTATTAATTTCTATGGATTCTAGCAAATTTAATTCATTACTTTTATTCTGAATGTGCAAAATTTTGGAATTATCATCAAAGTTATGGTTTTTTATAATTAAATGTTATGCAAAGATTGAATTCGATTTATTATTAATGAAGCTACGTCTATGTTCTTTGATCCATAATGTTAAAGTCCTTCCTGTCTGACCATAGGCCAAGACCCGCATGTCAGCTTGCAGACCCCACATTTGTCTTCATCGGATAATTTACCTTTATTATTTTTCATAAATTTGGCTGAATTATTCTTCATTTTAAACGCTACGTGAATATCTGAATTACTAAGAAAATTTGAAATTTCAGTAGTGGGTGGCCCCAAATAATTATGTGATACTAACATAAGGACAAAATAAAACGATAACAATAATAATAATAATAACAATAAAACTATTCTTATCACGTATATGGACCCCCCCACTAATAAAATTTCGAATTTTCTCAGTAATTTAGATATTCACAAGGCGTTTAAATGGCTGAATAATTAAACTCAGTTTATCAATAATAATAATAGTAATAAAAATAAATTATCCGATGGAGACAAACGGATCAAATACAAATCAAAATACCGACTACTTGCTTACATCTTAGATCGAAATGAAGGATATTCATCAAATGCGGGAAATATTGGAGGAAATTCAAATCCAGATCTTTTTCCCCCACTCAGAGAACGGAACCAATTTGAGTGTGAATATTTCTCAAAACTTGTCAACGAAGTAACTGAACCAGAATTTCATATGTTGATTAGGATTCACTTGCATATGATGACTGAGAAAACTTAGCAGGTTTATAACTCACAAGCTAAATGAAGGCTATCTACACTTACGATGCGTATTTGAATATACGCATTTGAATTTATAATAAAACATTTGAAGGATACGTATGTTTCCTATAGCTCTCTACCTACATCTAGACAAAACACACATTTCCAACAATCGGAACAGTTGGATTATATTATAAATTAATCCATGAAGACGCTTTTGCTAAATTTTGAGTCATATGTTCCAAAAAAGCTGAAAACTTTAATACATTTATGATAAAATATTTGAAGGATACATTTGTTTCATATAGCTCTATACCTAGACATAGACAAAACATCCATTTCCAACAATTGAAACCGTTGGGTTTCATTATAAATTGATTCATCAAGACGCTTGTGCGAAATTCTGTGTCATACGTTCGAAAAGTTGGAAATATTAATACATTCATGATAAGATATTAGAAGAATACGTATGATATTAGAAGTGAAGCCCCAGCTGGAGAATTCAACCGTCAATTCGTAGAAGTTGAAATTGTGAGATGAAAAGTTCGGAGTTGGAAATTACCAAGTGACGGTTGGTGTGGTGAATAAGAATGGAATGATATACCTACCTACTATTAATAGAACGGATTGATTCTATATTTATTTATGCCTTACAATTTTCAACCAAACAGAAGATAACATATCATTATGATATATAAATACCTATGTGAATTAACTCAGATTCTACAAATATGTCATACGTTTGACCAATAATGATGAGTAGAAGGTTAGCATATTGAAATAGTTTTGTTCACATGATTTCGTGATTCTTTTTCTTTTCAATAGATATAAATTCTTTGTTATTCAATATTCATCTAAGGTATCGGCTTAGGAAATGAGAATTATGATTTGTTTTTCGAAAGGACTTGACCATTTTGTAATTTCAATAAAATAAAAATGGTCACTAATGTTTTGGATTTGTTTAATGAATTATGAACTCATACATGGGAATTATGTATGAAACATAACTTCGTTTGAATGGTCATTTCGGCTATTCATATTCAAGGTCATTCGTTTGGCCACATTTTCTATGACTCACAAATAAATCTGGATGTATTTCGCCGATAACGCGTCGTGTATTACGTTTAAGGTCAGGAATCGTTGCAGGTTTGTCGGTGTACATTCTTTATGAAATCTCAATGAAAGGAGGTGTTTAGGTCGTAAGATGTAGGACGCCAGTTTATGTGCTATAAACGGGATATTAAGTGAGCAGGAAAGATCGTTCGCAATAAACTGCGTGTTTCTTGGACATTGTGACAGGTGACGCCATCATGATAAAACCACAAGTCATTTCGTTTCAGTTTAGGCTGGAAAAGGTTAATTTTATCATGATAACGATTGCCTATATTAAAAAAGTACTGTTCAATAACACCACCTGCCCACACTGTACCTTATCCGGGTGCATTGATTCCTCCTGAACCACATTAGAATTTTGACCTGCCCAATCAAGGTGAAAATGAGCCTAATCACTTACGATGAATGATTTGAAAAAACAGGCTTAACTGTTTGCTGCTGTAGCTTCCATCGACTTCAGTACGGCGCTGTCCATGGTCTATTATTTTCCTTAATCTACTGTAGTTTGTTTGGGATTGAGTGCAGACCTTTTTTAATATTCCCTACAAAGAAGATGTTGAGTTGATACGTAAGACGTCGTATTTATTCAGTTATTTAGCTCATAGATCGGATCATACGTTACATTGAACCAATCTTCAAACTGGTGGAGGGGTTCTGCAAACTTGCAAAGAGTTTTCGAACAGCAAAAAAATTAACTCAGAATTATTCAAAGTCAATCTGCCATCAATAGATATACATTTTGTAACAAAGCTCAAAAATATTGAATAATAATTTAATGGAAAACACGTATATTGGTCATCGATTTCAGGTTTCGTTTATATAAGTATATAGAACTCATAATTCTGAATGATTATATTGTTGTATAAGAATTTAGATAGTACCGGGTGTAGACATTCGTGTAGTATACGGATCAGATTTGCATCCATTTCAACTCATAAACCGCGTATATTTGATTTCATTTACAACAGTATATATTTGATGTCAACATCGAACGAAAGAGATGTGGTGAGCATAAAGACCACGGCACAGAATTTAGGAATTGCTGGAGCATCATTCGCGCGAAATGAGCAAAAAAGATGTCGGCTGGAACTAGTGAACGTGACTTGACCAGCACCTCGAATGGTATAAAAGAATGACTCGCAAGGTATATTAGTCAATTGATCAGACAGCCCGAATAAGAGAAAATGAGTGAGTATTCTGAGCAGTTGTATCTACAAAATCGAAAAGTAGGTGTTTCGCCAGATACCATTGAAGTATTAGGTAAATATTAATGTTTGTCAATTGAGTTAGTGCATTGAGTTCCATTGTTTTGCTCGCGGTATGGCCTTGTAATATCAAATATCGTTTAATTAGTAATTGTAATTGTTGCATTGTACCTGATGAATTCTTCCTGTTCAGATTTCCATGACGTCCCGATAAACCTAATTGTTTCCTGTACCAATAAACGTACAATTGAATTTATTAAATTGATTATTTTATTAAAATATGACTTTCAATAGTTATTTAAGATTCAAATAAATTATCCTACATGTGTATAAATGAGTAGAAGATGACTGTGAGTGTTCTACATAAGCAATCGCATTTGAAACATATGGTAACCCATATCTGTCAATAATAAATCTTTTTTCAGAAAGGCTTTTAGGTAATTGTAAGATTACTTGAAACATTCCAACTTTCGAGATCTTAGATGACCGCAACTTTGGAAATAAATGGTCGCATTCAACATTCTACAATCACCTCTACGTTCAACTTGCGCGGGACTTATTCCATTGATCTTACCGGAGCAATATACGGGATACTATTAGGTATTGAAAGATTTAAAAAACCGATTCAAGTATTTTTGGTAGTATAAGCTGTTGGTAATATTGTACCGGTTGCTTAATATGAACCAATTATCCACTTACTATGTGAGCATAAATATTAGGGAGTCGTATCTTATCTTTCGAGATATCTTATCTTTTGAGATATAGCACAATCCAACCTCAAGGGATGACAAGCATTTGTAGTCAAGATCTCATTACAAAGCTGTCCTATTCATACAGGGTGCTCATTGCGTAGGAGGGTACGCCACGCCGCTCTATGTGAATGAACCAATAATTCCTCCCATCTCTAATCAAAATTATCTAGAATTATCCTACATGCTTCAAAAATGAGATATTTTTGAAGTAACCAAACCAGGCAGATTTTTCTTTATAAGTGAATTCCAGTAATTGAATTCAACAGTTTGTATTTCATTTTTGAGTTGTTGAACTTCCTATATTCTTCGAAGAATATAAAGCGTGATATACGTAGGCCATGCATTATACGTTTTTCAACTTGCAGTAGGATCAGAAACTCGAAATTTGGTATGCTGTCATAATCGATCATTTCCGTTATACCTGAAATATTTTAATTCCTCCAACTATACAGGATGTGCAAAAAGTCAGTTCCAACTTTCTTATTTTAAGCGGAAACCTACATTTTTTCACAACGTTCGATTGACCTTCTATTTCTGAGTCTATGCAACCCAAGTTATGTTACAGTGTTACAGATATTATGTCGATTTTTCTGGAAAAAATTACTGCTGTATTAGTTTACAAAAAATGTGTATCTCGCTAACCATTCAAAATAAGGAAACCAAATACATTTTGAATATGAGAAAGCTAGCTGGCAGATGGGTGCCCCATTTGCTCTCTGTTGACAACAAGCGCGGCGGTGTGACAACTTCAAAGGAGCGTTTGGCGATGTTCAAGCGCGATAAGAAGGACTTTTTTCGTAACAGTGAACTAAACATGGATCCATCACAACCCACTAGAGAACAAAGAACAGTCTGAACAGTGGACTTGTCCTGTTGAATTGAAGCCGAAAAAGGGCAAAGTGGGTTTATTGGCCAACAAAGTCATGACGACAGTTTTTTGGGATGCACACTGTATCGTTCATATCGATAACCTTGGAAAGGGCAAAACGATGACCGGCGTATATGATGCAAAGCTCTTTCACCAGAGCAACGAACCGGCACACAAGTCCGCAGTCGCAACGGCAAAATTGCATGAATTGCACAACGAATTGGTTCGGAAACAACTGATAGGTTTGCTGTTATTCTAAAAAACAAGGACCAGCCTAATTCCATTGATTCAAGTGAAAATGAAGCCATATCCGGCATGTCTGTTCCTGCAACAAAACAGGACCATCAGTGTTATACTGTTTCGTCTCTAAATGGATCCACAACTAAGTCTGCCGATCAAACTACAAATCAGATAGTTGGTAATGTTGATGATATTCCCAACATGTTTACACCAAAACACACTAACGCAAACTCGCAACCACAATGTAAGTCTACTCCTGAAGATACCATACCCATACCAGGTTGTAGTGATCTTCATTTGAAGCCAAAAAAAAACAATGTAAACATAGAAAAATTGCTATACTATCCGAATCGCCCTATAAAAATGTGATGCAGATGGAGATAAATGATAGAAACGAAAAAGAAGGAGCCAAGCTGAGGCTGGAAAAACACTTTTCTGGTAAGCCTAGTCCTAACTCTACGGCGACATCCAAACAGAAGATAATTCAAACAAAGTCAAAAGCTAAGCCGAAGACTCGCCAAAAAGAAATAATTAAAAGACAACGATCCAGGTCTCCTTCAGAATCAGCTGATTCAGATGCTGAATGTGTACATATACTGTAGGTAGTTATACTCTCAATCATCGGAGGGATGCTCTTGTGCATGAGAAGAGGACGAAGATGGAGAAGCTCTTCATTTATTTGATTATTGTAAAGACTAACATATCCCATCTTACCCCACATGTGACCCCATCAAGTGGGACAAGATGGAGCGAGTGACGTTGTTATTATGAATATTTGTGTTGAATGAACAGATTATTTCATATTGTTCTACTCCAGTTAGTTACCAACCAGTATGAGAATGAATATATACTTTTTAAAATAAATTCAAATGTTATTTTTTAGTATATGAGCTCAAAACCCTTAAATACCCCGTCTTGTCCCCATCACCCCTACTAGACTAGTAGGTTATTTAAAGTTTGTTTATAATTGATTGATTCTCCTTACCCTTATACACATGTTATATTAAAGTATATAGATGGTTTTTTTGATTAAAAATTAATTTCTTTCGAATTAGTTTTATTCACACTGATGTAGAATCAACATAATTACAATGTTAATTAAGCGAATTCTCCGGTGAGTGCTGCAGAGATTATCCATAATAACAGATTATTTCGATAAATTAATCATATTCACTAAGCGTAATGGGGGTCCTTAATCACAGGAGTTATGCATAATCTCCGATTCATTACATTTATCGTAACATATACACAGACAAACACAATTAGTAAAGTCTGATAAAATCACCGGATCCAGCTATAAGGGCGAAGAAATGTGCAGAACTGTCGGAACCTCTCAAATAATTTTTTTAGCGATTACGAAAAATGTCTGTTATTTTATTTGTGGAACGTTTTTCACTTTAAAACGATTTCAGTATCAACTTTTCATTATAACTAACTCTTCGTCCAGACGAATGTAACCCTAGAACTATATACAAGAATAAAGATTCATCGCTGATGAATATTAGACTGTTACACTGTCATGTTTGAAATGAAATGTAAACATTTACCCGAATCACGGCAAACAATTTGATCAATTCCGTATTTACTTTTGTTTAATATTCCGCTCGTATATATCCTTGTTATGGAATTTACCTCACTGGCTATTAGAACTCCCTTCTATTTTTCGTTGCCATTTCATATTTCCAATATGACCTTTCAAAAGATCTTATACTCTTCTGCACTTAATTAGACCAAGAAAATATGGTATATACGATGGGAGAATATCGTAACAGGAAACAAAATTTATCTTGAACTATAAGAAATGTAAACTTCTTCTAGCCCTGTGAATCTCAATAACATCACACTATATAGATTGTTAGATATAGTTATTTGATGTCTAGGTAAAATAGTAAAAAGCTATTGTATACTCTTACAATCACAGACGATGAAATAAAGCATTCTATCTTCCATCACTGGTGCAGTTGGATGGATTGTTATTCGGAAAGTAATTTAGACATTTTGTGCCACGCTTGTTTTTGCGGAAAATATTTTTTCGTTTCTTCAGCCAAAAAATGCATTTTTCTGAGTGCACTTTTTGAGGTCAATAAAAAAAACGGACCCGAATTGGTTTCTCGTTTTTTTTTGGGGTTGCTGATCACTAATATGATGTCCAAAAAATTCCCTGAGGTCCCATTGCACCCCTTCTCAGGGTAAACGGGGGTCCTGATGCCCTGGATATCGATGTATTCCATTAAAAATTATTTTTCAATTCTTGTCAACTGTTCGAGTGAGGATATAGAGGTCGCTAATGATGATTACGACATGCAATACCCGGAGACCGAATATCTGCGTCATCTTTTAGGAATTCGTTAATTTTTCTTCATAATATACACAAATTCCAGCCCTCAAAGGTTTTCGAAGTCGCCGATCACGATTATGACACTCAAAAAATTTTGCTATAGAAATGCACCTTCCGAATCGAATGCAGAAAACCGCATCTCAATCCATCCGACTGCGCCAGTGATGACAGGTTGGACCTATTTTAGTGCTTTATTTCCTCGACTAATCAATATACAGATTGAGCTTAGCAGACCAGTGCATTGAGATTTGATAGTTGCCATAATGATTCGACAAAGATGATGGGCGTGATTCATAGATTTATAATGCAACCGCAAAACGACGTTGAATATTCGTCTATCACTCCTGAAAAAAGCAAGGCAATACCCTCTATATACACAAGGCCCAGTCGCCGACTACGAACATTAGTGTGAGGTCATCAACAGAAGGCTTGGAGAAGCAAGGTAGCTTACTACGGTATAGTTATAGTCTTATTGGCGCCAGTATTGAGTGTGATAGATGATAAATATCAGAATTTAACAAAGTCTCACCGTTTTCTTGTGGAAAATTATAAGTAGCACATATTCCTTAGGTGTATTATGACTCAATAAAGTGCGTTTCAAAATGGCTTCCTATGTGGAAGCTTATGTAAGTGATGAAAATTTCAAATTTAATCCTCTTTCGGAACAAATTACACTACAGACGACTTGTAAGATAAGGTGCAAATACTATAACTTGTGTATATAGAGGGTATTGGTCTGGCTCGCTCCAACTCGGGAATCTCGTATATACCGACTCGTAAAACTCACGCTGCATCTCAACAAAAATCTTATATTTATCGTGATAGCTTATATATCCTGACATAATGATTTTTTCTGATAAAAATGCCGTAGTTGAATATCTCATAACCTCATTTGACTTGTCCTAACTCAAGAGTTAATACTGGAAACTTCTCACGTCTATCTCAATGTAGTTAGACTTCAAAGATCAATATGGGAAAAACAGAGTTTCGATGGTACTCTTTGACAGTTTTCTAACCTAACTAAAAATTGCAAATCCACAGGTTCAAACATATTTCCAAAAATGTTCTACACTATATTATAAATGTAATTTGAAAATAACTTGAAAACTTGAAGCGTGAAATAAACTTTTTGAGTTATCAGTGCAAAAATGTGAGAAACTATTTATTTTATCATTTCTAATTGGTGTCAAATAGTTACAGATTCGAATAAGTGGAATCCATTCGAGAATATGAGTGAGTTATAAATGGACAATTCCGTAATAATATGAAATCATCATACACGAGAGCTATCCTCCAGTCACATGTAAACAGGATATTCACAAAAACCATATCAATTCGGGATATGTTCCAGGCCTTTATCAGACTCATTAATTCTGGAGTTATAGAATCCGGTACTCTCTAGTTCCACTGGTTTTCCAATCGCGTCTCCGTTGGTAAATTCATTGTCAATATTACGAAGATGCCCGTATACGAATTGTCATGGAATAATTGTACGATTGATTTTGATATAGAATGGAACAGAATAAAAACTAATGCAATTTATAATGATACCAAGATGATTAATACGAGTGTCGGTCAATTTTTCCTCGCAAAATCTAAAAGATGAGATTGTTTCTTCAAGTTACATTTTTTAATAGGATCCTGCCTATTTCTCCACCAAATTGATCCACGAAATGATTTCACTTTTACTATTGAAGCAAACAACTTTTGTTATTTTCAAACAATTAATGAAAACCAGTTTCGGGCAGTGATTCAACACCTCCATTTGAATTTGGTTTGTGGTAGGCTAAAAAAATATCATTCCCCTTTTTAATTCAAATTTTGCTCATGGTATTCATGAATAATATGTATAATAATGTTTCAGCTAAAACACCAACGTTCTGAAAACATTTTATTGATAAAACGAAAATATTGTTTTCTCTTACAATGACCTGAAAGAACCAACATACCTATGGAATTTCCGTCTATGTAAATAAATTAGATAGACAGTAGGCATTTGCCTTTATTTTATGTTTCCATTTGATTCAGCCACCTCCTTAAGCAATGTTTTCATGACTGAAAGTGGTGTTGATAGAAGCATAAATATGAGACTAGACATTGATTTTGACATTATATTACTCACCTCTTGTTTTGAGTCCTGAAGGTTCTTTTATAATTATGTCAGTTCCGTCTTCTTTCCGCCACTGAACGGATGGTTCAGGATGTCCTTTCGCTCGACAAGTCAGTTTAACCAAACCACCTTCCGGTACCATAACGTCACCAGATGTTTCTTCAGCAATAAAATCAGGAGGAACCACGACGTCTAGAGATCCAAGCTGAAATTCAAATGGAACAATGTTCAATGATAAAAATAAGTAAGAAAATAGATTCCGTATATGGTGAGTGGAAATAGAAAATATATCCAACTATAATCCACTGACGCTCAAGTGGTAGTTGTTCTATAGAAGGAAAATCGTGAAATTCTTTGAAAAAATACGAAACTTATTGGTGATTGATCTCCTTTAATACCTTGACGCTGGTGACATGGATTAAGGAGTGCAAGCCTGGGAGGAATAAACAGTGCTCCTCGGTCTAGGGAGACCTCTACACACTTGTATCGGCTTTGAAACCCTAAAATTTGGTACTCCAACTAATAACAGCTCACTCAAATGTCGCGTTGCAGCGACAAAATAGTCCCTCCTACAATGGGGTCTGGAAATCTCAATGGTTCAGCTGTGAAGAGTATACCCTCATAATTATCGTTATGGCAAGGATTGCCATATAATAATCTATGGACTAGGGATCGCCATATAATATTTCGAGATTGCCAGGTGCCAGGTTCTATAGGGATTGTGATTGCTGGTGGTGTGGTAAGATGCAAATTATATCATCAAAGGGTTTATGGTTTATTGAAATAACACCCACACATGTAACACGGTTCATAACATAAAACTAACTCGGGACTGACTAATCTTAACTTCTCTAATCATTAATTATGATTCTAAAATATTTCCCCTTATAATAATTTATGCTAATCTATAAATACTTCTCCTTCCTTATACATTGATGTAGATTCATTCCATAAAATTCACTTATATCGATGTTGACATGGATGATGTATCAACAATAAGCTTACCTTGCTTAAGGCGCATTATTACACTTAATGGTTCACTTCGTATCTTATATCAAACTCATTATATAACTTGTTAATATAACATGTAAATAATAGTAGAGTAATGTTTGAAATTCACCTCATTTAGGATTCAATGAAGATATACCCTTATTACCTTTCTATAACATCCTTTCAAAATCATACCTGCTGATAAGCATGCCTATTCTAAGAGAAGATCAAAAGGATCGCTGAGCAATAAATGACCACTGTGGGCTCATTTTTCTCTAAGCATGGTGTAAACTTTCAGTCATTAAAGGCCTTACGCTAGAGGATGCCAGCCGGATTGACTACTGTTATGGATCATACTAGTGGACAAGCTACCGCGATGTCATAATGAGACTGGAATATTGAATAGGAATATTTCAAACGGTTTCATGGAATCTAACGCAGGGACGATTCATGTGTTTCATCAACAGATATTCAGAGAATTAGGGGAGGCTTGTACATAATCTTCACGAATTTGATGAATTTCAATCAAAGGAAATATGAAGATAATGGTTTGACAAGAAGAAGACAGAAAAAAGCTACGATGAAATATATTGATGACATGATAGATGTATTTTCCAACTTTATTCATTGCAAGACTGGTTTCTCGAAGACGCAAATTAATAATAATCGAATAATCGTTCGAAAGATACAGTTATTTTAACACAATATGTTTATTCATAAGTTGATAATTTGAAATATAATTTTTGCATGAAACAATGTCACATTTTTTACCAATTGTAGCAATTCTTTCAAAGAAACGATTAAATAATGATTTAGTTATATATTATTTGTCAATAATATATCATTATCCTCAACGTTCTATGAATAACTTGCAAATCTGGTGCTCATACAAATATGTATCATACATAGTGACTTAACATAATTTTTATTTTTTATCATCTCGAAAATCTCAAGTTTTGTCTGACGGAACTCTTGTGAAACCTCATGAGATTCTTCTCATATGTTCAGGGAATTCTGCGTTACACTTATTGATACAGTTATTTTTTTATATAGTTCTTCTCGTCACAGTCTGTATCTACATACAAGTGTTGTTTCATGAGTTTGGTTTCTGATTATATATATTTACATTCCGCCGTGATAGACTATGATGAAACAAAGGGGTTTTATCTAGATAAACAACACTTGCATCTACAAAATGAGTAGTAGTAATAATTGTTATGATTTGTAGAAAACGAGTGTGATAAAATGTTTTCGTTAATTTGTGGAAAACACGGCTGTTTTTATAGATAATTTTATAAACGTAACTTGTATTCATTACAACTTGTGTAACAACGTAAATTCGAGATGAAAATTTGTGCGCCTCGCAGGTGTTGTTTCTCATAGTGAAGTAAACCATGGTTTCATCCGTTCCAGATTATATTAAAAGAAAATATGGAAACAGTAATTTAACAAAATACACATCATTTAACAAACGAGTTTTCATAATGCCTTGCACAATTGAATTCAGTCACATTAAAGTATTTCTATAGCATATAACTTGGAATATATAATTATAATTATAGAGAGAATTAGATTCATTTTCGTGTATTAAATTTTATTGTACCATCTCTAGGGAAGACTGTTGAAACTGTTCCATCTAAATTCCCCTGTTTGGCAAATGAGAAAACTTTCCATTCATATTTTTAATGTTCAATTATAATTTATGTTGTTCCCTAGGACTGTTCAACTATTTGTTAGGATTGAGGGAAGCAGCTTTGTTGAATATGTCTTAGTGTTTTAATTATAATATTTATTGTTTGGAAGGTGACATTCCACTTCACTCATTACTTCTTATTGAGAGACTAAAATTCTGTTAGTGCAATAGTGGGAATGATTCTCTGTAATTTTCATTTGAATAGAAATGCACCTGCTGAGCAATCAACGAAATGAAAGACAGACATGAAAGATCAATTTCACTCGCTTTATTCATTCTATTGATTGCAATTTAACAAGCAGAATTTATTTCATGTAAAGAAATATTATTTTATAAATACTCTATAAATATTATCTTATAAAGAGTGTGCTAATTTAAAGCTCTCGCCGGATTACCACTTCTACACTTTTATATAAAAACTGAGGCCATGAGAACGGCCTATAGGTTAAGAGGCACTCGACCAAAATGCACTAGTCTCGTGGACACTCAGCGAATTTAAGTGAGGCAATCTCTAAATGCCCCATACTGGGAATGAAGCAAGATAGCATGATTCCAGCTATATGTCTCGCTTCTCCCAAAATTCTCATCCCGGATAGAAGAGATTGAAGTTATGAAACTCTCACCCTACTACCACCAGGTGGGCTCGTATGGTTCACAGATGGTTACAAGGTAGGTCAGGCTTCTGAGAAGGGAATGTACCTGAAAAGGCTAAAGATCACTATCTCAGTGACTCTTGGGGTTTACTGCACGGTTTTTCAGGCGGAAGTCTACGTAATATTGACTTGTGCGAAGAAACTATGTAAATACGCGCACATATATTTGCACAGACAGCCGGTCGACTGTGGAGGCACTCAAATCACCCAGTGTCACATCAAGGCCTGTCAAAGAATGCAGAGATACACTAGCTGAACTAGCCAGGAGAAATGAAGTCCAACTCATCTGGGTCCCTGGACACAGTGGAGTTGGAGGAAATGAAATGGCCGAGTCCCTGGCCAGGTGTGTCATCCGGCACCCCTGTCGGACCGGAGCCAATGGTCGCTTTATCATATTGCGTGGGGGGTCGATCTTCTGGGCCAACTGGACAAAGAGTGGTCTGAACTGTGGCGAGAAACACCACGCATGAGGCAGGTCAAGTTCTTCATCAAAGAGCCTGTGCCTAGGCTCTCAAAGAAACTTCTTCTTCTGGACAAAAGAGACATCAGAGAGATGACTGGAATCCTAATCAGTCACTGTCGTCTTGACAAACACCTTCATACTATGTGCATCGCAGATGATCCTATATGTAGGAGATGCAGAGAAGTTGATGAAACTGCCTCTCACTGACAATCAAAACTGCTCCCAGAAGATTTTATGGAAGTCAGTGTTGGCAATATTCTGGGCTTCTGGCGGGCCACAAACCTACTTGAATGTAATAGACTTCTGACCACTGGGTGCACAATGGGCCCAACTAAGTGACCTAAGTGCATTTGGGGCTGAGCCCCATCCCCTCGAATGATGATGATGATTAGCTAATTTTCAGGTAATGAAGCAGGATTATCAAATTCTACGTATTATGGATATGCAAAAAAATGGATATTCAAAATTCGAATCCTGCGTTTCATTTCCTCGGAAGAGTAACTCGGTTGAAGGATAGCATCTCACATTTCAGCAGACCGTCGATTGTCATCATCCATCCTTATAGAAACTGAGTGACCAATTAAGCAAAGATCAGGACAACTACTACTAAATTCAGCTGAATTAGTATGCTTTTTATACGTTTCGTCAATATCCGAATTTGAAAATTTTAAATTTTAGTGGTGGGTGGCCCCATATCGGTGTTACCGACTCATCATTTCCTACAATAAAACAAAACTATTCTTACATAGGTATCACCCATCCATTACTTACATTTTTAATTTTGGTATCGCTATATCTTACAAAACGCATGGTGATACAGTTCGGTTTCCAAAAATAATAAAGATAAATCATCGGATGAAGACAAGTGTACAAGCTGGCATGTGGGTCCTGCCCTAAGATATGTATTGATCAGAAAGGAAGGGCATTCAAGACCAAAACAAAGAACACAAATGTAATTTCATTAATAATAACACTGCTTGAACCTTTGCAACATTTAATTACGAAAAACCATAACATTAATGATAATTTTAAAAGTACACACATTCAGAATGAAAGTAGTAAATTAAATCTGTTGGAATCCGTAGAAATTAATAAGTATAAGGGGACCGGTATCCTACTGAACGATCAACAAGTACTTAATAATTCACCCCGGTTAAATTTGTATGATTCGATTTTCCGTTTACTACCAGTTTATTGTTTAATATCATGTTCGGATAAACCGCAATTAGATAAAATTTCACTAACCATCTATTCTGAGATTATTGAGATTATCATCAATGTTATGTACGAAGGCAAGGTGAAAAGTCCCTGAAAAATTAAACAAAAATGATTTATTTGGTTGATCGATGAACCCACTTTGGCCTTTTTCGGCTTCGATTCGCCAGGGCAAGTTCACTGTTTCGACTGGTCTTTGGTCTCTAATAATAAAACCTATGGGTCAAGTCTTTTTGGGGGCAATATTTTAAGTCCTTTCATGTAAATATAGTCTCTGGCGACTCAGTTGGGTCTGCTTCTTTGGTAACACTTTCATTACACTGGTTATTTGTTTTCACTTCACTATCACTATTCACTGATTTACTATTTACTGCACCATGTACTACGTGTCTTGAGCGTATTCTTAATTTACCTTATAGTTATGTGAAGTATTCAATTTGGGAGCATTCTCCACTCGCTTGTTACAGGTACCACCTGCTAGTCGGAGGTAAGTCACCTCTGCCCTGTAGGCAACCGTTCTCCATTACACAGAATATAATATTACCAACCTAACAGTAACCTCAATTGGACGATCAGAACGTTTGGCGTCTTTTGTGGTCATAGTACCACAACATAAATCAGTAAACCACTTGTTAATCGTTCCAATCGATGATGAAGAGTCCCCTAAGCGATGCTTTGGCTTGCTAAATGTTTTTTCCACTCAAGAAATAATGATTTCAGAACGCAAAATTCACTTTTTTCCATGTTTACAAAAATCTTCAAGGCCGCTTGCTTTCGATAAAGATATTATTTTATACTATTTTGACGGTAGCTATTCCATTTTAATGGGCCGTCATCACAGCTTAGCTGGAATTATTAATGAATCGAGAAGCTACTTGTGCATTCGATTTTGTTTTTTAGAAATGTATGGTGCTTATTGGTTGGCTATAACATTTTAATAGTCTATTAATTCATCACGGTAACAAATTAGTTGAACATCACATTTTGTAAAATACAGTTTTATCAGAACGTAGCAGTTTAGCAATTATTCGAAGTACAGACTGAGCATTATTAATTGGTTTATTTTGTGGAATAATAACGCATCAAATAGCACGAAGAATGGTGGGAAATATAGTAATCCTACACTTCGGAAATAATACATTGAAGTTAGAGTGTTATTTGTTATCAGGTAAACGCTTTCGAACACAACCTTTTGTGCGACATAATTAACAAATGAAGTCAGGCAAAAACAACTATGATAAAATATATGATAAAAGACATCCCCTCTGGGCCATGGTAATAGATGTAGATAGTAAGTTAATTTATAGCTAACGTCGATTGTCAAGTTTGGTGGTCAGCGCACTGATTGGCTGGGGGTGTCAAGTCTCGGTGGTGTGTACCCTTTCATTATACATGTAACTCTACTACAGAAGTAACATGCTCAATAGAACACATTTACACACTATCTGTACTTCCGTAGAAGCTCAATTAAAAATTGACCACACCTTAACTTCCAAGTTTTCCATCAATATTTACCGATTTATTTCTCTTCCCGCAGGCTATTTGATGTACTTTTTATTTAATTATCCTTCAACTTGGAGCAAGTAACACCGGAAATTACTTTCCGGTATTATAAATTATTCAGAGTGTAATTAACTATGGAGACTGTTTTTATAAAAAGCAGAGTACGTTTGGTATATATTTTATGAAATTAAAATTATTTTACGCTTGAACAAATCAATCGGAATCGAAAATACTTAGGTATTACAATATATTATTTCTCTTATGTCTGCTTAAAATGGCATCCATACCAGTGTTCGATTGAAAAAGCTATTCCATAGCTAGAATCAACATTCCAGTGAAAAAAATGAAAAATCTGTTCAAACTGTACTAATAAACATAAGGCCAGATTTATCATGATATGCAAAATATAAAGAACTATGTAATGAATCCCGCGATATACGTGACCCGTTTATTGAAAGTTTTCGATGTTCCCATTCGAATTCTTGAAATGTATGAGACATGAGGCTATATGAACAATCTATTTGAAATATCGTCAGTGGCGTAGCACTTCTGGTGATACTTCTTCATACCTATAGGAACGTACTAAACATTTCCTCAAGTAAATACTGCCTGTCGTAAAATGCGACTGGAGGATATGCATTTTAGAAAGTTCCATGTTACATCCGATGTCTGAGCACAAACATAAACGATGTCCATTACCACATACATACAGACAAACCGGACACATTTGCCCTAACTGGCTACCAATACCAATCCGAAGGAGTCTCTATGCCAGAAATGATCTCTCATGCCACCTATAGGACAGTCTAGAACCACAAGAAGTCGATGTAAGCTGGTTCAAGCTTCAGAACCAAAAACGCACAAAATGTCTTGCTTTTGTTGTCTTAATGTATCACCAAACGACTGGGATGGTCTTCGCATATTTTTTCGAGGTTCCTCCGAGAAGAGTATGTTTTGAGTCTTAATGTTGGGAATGGAAACTTATTTATATAATATACCAACAAATCATCACCATCTAGTGAACCATGGTCCAATGAATTCTCAGTGTCTATTAAACTGTGAACATGTAAAAACATAATTCTAAATAAGATTGAAATAGATGAATTGCATGAAAGTTTGAGCTGACTAATGTAAAACGCAATCATCTATTTTTTCTTGCATTCTTCTCCTTCGTCTCGGAATGCCTTCCATTGGAGTTTCCCCCTCTGTATCACTAGTATCCTCGTCCGACTCGTCACTCTCATTAGGATTTCAATATCCCTTCAACTGAGATACGTGCACGGTTGTCTCTAGTTCACGTTCACCTCCGTCGCGTACTAATTTTTGATACCAGGTCGAATCTCTATCATAAGAAAGGGTACCTTATATTTTGGTTGAAGTTTCGTAGACTGTTCAGTCTGCTCGACTGCAACCCTCATCAGTACAACTTCAACAACATCATAATACACTACTACATGTCTTCGTTTGTCAAATCGTTCTTTGCTTTTCTTCTGTTCTCGTTCTATAGTTGACAGACTGTCATGCTGGATATTTTCGGGGGTATCCAGTCATCAAATTTCACTAGATTTACTCTCATGGTCTAAATTTGGGTGAAAACCATGTAATAATCTGAACGGGGTCTGTTCTGTAGTTTTACTCATAGTTGTGTTAGTACTGAACTTTCTTCAGACATAAATCTCAACTTCTTTCGCTTAGAGTTCCAGATTGAAAAGCTGGCACTAACGTACGGTTCACCCTTTCTACCATTCCATTACCTTAAGGATGTCTTTGTGAATTCAGGACATGCTGTATTCCCTTCTCTTTCCAGAATTTTTCAAACTGTTTTACTGAAAACCACGTTCCTCGGTCGCTCACCATCATTTACGGAACTCCATATCGTAGAATAAATTCATTCAGTCATCGAGCCTATGCCTTTGTACTTTTTATTGGGCACAACGTTATGTAGAGTGTAAATGAGTCAATAATAACCATAACGTGCGTATTTCCAAGACTAGATGTCATGAATGGTCCTATGTTGTCCGCATTAATCCTTTAAATCGACTTTCTTGTTGTAGGAATCAGATGGAACACTCCAGCATGTTTCCCCGATTGCACTTTGTTCAATAAACATTCCATACAACCTGCATGCTTACATGTTTATCGTGTGTGTCATTCTCGGAAACCAATATCGTTCTCTTAATCGCGGAAATGTACCATCAACTGAGAAATGGCCTATCAGGTCAAGATGTCTGATATACTTTTCCGCATACTGTTCGGAACCACAAAAGGATTTTGGGTTACTCTCGTTTTGTCAAAATTGCTCACCAATTTTCCCTAGTACAACCCAACATTTTTCAGAGCATCATTTTCATGTTTTTCCCGATCGTGTCGTGTCTCTAGTAATATTTTTATTACGCGTTCTAATCTTCCATCAACCGCCTGCATAGCCAAAATTCGATCACGTAAGCGTTAATACTGTTAGACGCTTCTCAAAAACATAGTCTGACGTATCGGCAACATGTAATCGGGGCACAACTAAGCGCGTCAATGTGTTGCATTCGTTCCCCCATTCGATGCTCAATTTCATAGTCATATTCCTGCAATACGCTGAACCATTTCGCTACCTGTGGATTCACGAATTTTTACTGCTCAAGCAAATGATAGCCTGACAATCCGTTACTATTTTAAATCGGATTCCAATCAGGAAAGTTCTGAATCTCTCCACACTCCATACTGTGGCTAGCAACTCCAACCTGCTGGAATGGTACTTGCTTTTGGCCTCAGTAGTTTCCTTGGTGATACAATATACTAGACATAATTTTTCTAGCCCGTCTCGTTGCAAAAGCATTCCCGCAATTCCAACCTCACTCACATCCGTGTGTCATTAGGTATGAGCCTTTGCGTCATACAGCTTTAGAATCGGTGCGTTTACCAAATATTCTTTCAGAGTTCTGAATGCCACTTCGCACTCATTATTAAATTCAAATAATACGTCTCTTTACGTCAAATCAGTTAGTACTTTTGCCCCGACGGCATACTGTTTCACAAATCTAAAGAATTCAGTTAATCCTAAGAATCTTTCCAATCCGTGTATATTCGTAGGTGTCGGAAATAACGAACCGCTTGCTTCTTTTCTGGTCCTGGGCGGGCTTCGCCTATCTATTTTCTTGTAGCATGATACTGATGTAGTTTTTTCTTCATCCTGCCCCTTTGTTTCGAAGATAACTTAATTTTCCGTTCGCACTATGAACCCATCACCTGCATTATACACCTGTCAAACCTAATTTTTTTTTCTAAAGGTACCTGCACGTCTGTCATTTCTCCTGGTTTCAAGGTAATATTTTCATCAATGGTATACTACGAACAACCTTACACCCTGGCTTGCTCGCTTCTCTTTGACTCTCTCACTTCTTATTCTTCTATCGACCCAAAGATCACCCATAGATCCACGATAACAGTATCTACTTGTTCACTGGAGAATTTGTTGTACTCGTACAACAAAATAATTGAAAATTGACAGCTAAGTTCAACAAATCGCAATCGAAATCATTCAAAGGTGGAATGCAAAAGATAATGAAATGGTTAACTGTACATAGAGATGTGCGATAGTAGGATTCAAAAGATAAATAACCAATTCATTTTTTGATTCAATTTCATTTTCAAATTCTAGCATATTGAAAAATTTTCCATTGGAAGCTGTTTTCCGAACAAATTGCATTAGTTATTTCAGCAATTGTGTTGTTATCTATCGATCGCATTCACACGTTCCATATAAATACTAAAATTCACACATTATTTCGAATATACGTTATCCATGTACAAATATGTATTGTACTTCATAATAAGCAATTAACAAATTTGTTTTTCAATAACTTATCAGTGTCGATAGTAATTGAAAATAAAATAAATAATCATGAAACTGAAATGATTAACACATTTCGTTTCAATAATAAATGTGCACACGCTCAAAAGGTTGAATATAATTAACAACCTAGCTGTACCCAGATTGTTCATTTACAGCCTGGTTCTAGTTACGAATGGTATTCTAATACGTCATGATATTGATTATACTCGAGCAAATGGCAATGAACGCCTTAATTCTGTTTTACCACTCATTTCTTTCAAGCATTTTGTAGAATTATTATTAGCAAAATCGCTTAATTTCGGATCAAGCTGATTAGCCTTTTCAACATAGCGAGGTTTATTCCAGGAGGATATTCACTAAGGCTAACAATAATCACAAGTCATGAATGTAAGATAAGTATTTGGTAATGGACATGTGGCTAACAAGAGAAATATATTTCAAATTGGAGTGTTCTGCGTTACATGAGCACTTTTAGATGCCAATCATGGCATGGTAGAATATTGTTCATATTATACTGCTGATCTTTTGACCTAATTATGCCTCTGGTCATAAGAAAAGGCACTAAGCTTATCATCTTTTCGGGCTGACTATAACATACCATTTTGAGTAGGTAGAAATAGAACGTTCGGAGGTATTATATACCTAATAATATAAATATGAAACTGGAATTTTTACTTTTTGTTTTTATTGGTTCTTGGCAAGTATTTTGTTGTACTTTTGGGCTTGTGGTGATATTGGGGCATCTTGTACTGTCACTTTCAGAAGAAAGCATTCATCTCTCGAGGCTAAATAAATAGTTAGAAATATACATCAACCTTTGCTAAGAAGAAATTTTATTCTAAGTGATGCTTCAGCCGAAATGTCTGCTTGAACAATTACTTTTTATCTTCGAAAAGGATATAGTACTGAAGCCTATTATTCCTAGAAAAAGCGTCATGACTCCGGCACATTTGGAAGTCCTGACGAGAATGATGTGGATTTATTAAGAATGATAATTAATAATTGAATGTATGAAGAAGAATCTGTACGTACACTGGTTTCCCTAAAAAATATGCTGACCAACGACAAAACAAATATTTCCTGTAACATTTCAAGCCTCAAGAGAATTTAGCTTAAAATGGAATTTAAATATCACACGATTGATAAAAGACAAGCTCTAATGAAATCTCAATATTCCATAAAACATGATGATGAATAATTTGGAAATCGGTCCAATTAATTATTAAACATAATTATAAATATTTTCAAAAGCTGTCCAGTTAATTAGCCATTAAATGTGAAAGAAAACGGAACATTCCTTACATCATTCAGATCCAGGTATGCACAAGCGAGAGTAAAGTTCGAATCCCTTCTTTCCCTCAGTCAATCGCTGTTATAGACTTTATTGATGAAATCTTGCAATTTAGATTTCACACGGTAATGAATTTGCCCGGCAGAATAATGAACATAATGTGACATGACAGCATTGTTTATTATTTGCAATATAAAAGTATCTGAGAATGAAATTAACACCGACTGAAAAATATACATTCGTAATATTTGAATTTGGAAGAAAACGGAATCATATTCATTAGGATAGAAATCCGTAATGATGAATCGCTTACAAACTGTCTATATACATAATGTTGTATTACTGAAATTCTTAAGCCATTGGTTTTACTTTTAATTTTGTTTCGTGAAATTAATTTTCAAAGTTCGTAATTTAAGGGACGTGGTATTTAGATTCATATTTTTAAAGTTATATTGTAATATTTATTATCAACTGGACCTACAATAATCAATATCCAAAATTTCATGAAAAAAGAAACTGCGGACAAGATGAGATATTTCCAACACCTTCGTCAAATTAGACGACTTCAATCGGGCTGGCAGAGCGCAAAGATTTGGTCGGCTTCACCATCGTCGTCGTCAATGCTTGCACATATACATTGTGCCAATTTTCAACAGCATCCTTCACCATCCTTCAGTAGATTTGGAATAAAGCTTCCTGCAATACAAACACGGTATGTTCTCTACCTATCCACAATTGGATGGCGAGACTCTTGGATGTTGTTTTACGCAGCTTTTTGTCTTTCATATTTCTTAGTTTAATTTATCTTATTTGATTTAGATTTCTTCTTTTTCATCTCAATACTCCCATTTCCCTATTTTTTCCTCCAGTACTTTATAAGTATGTGCTCTGGATCGACAACCAATGGAAGACGGCACATCGTCCGATGCCTGAACGAACATGATTGGTTGATTCAAATCGTATATTTGGCCGGTTACCCCGTCTTGACATGTTCTCCCCTACTTCATGTTATTAGAGTATTCAAAGGACAGAATTATCGTTGAAATGTGAAAACTAATAATATGTTTTTGAATCAACAGAACTGAAGCTGTTATATTGATACACATGGAAGGCAGACACAGGATATTGCATCATCGAATGTGCTATTGAGGGGGTAGTTGAATTCAAGATATGTCCCCGTGAGTGGATTGGATGAAACTGAACTGATCAGCACATTCGATGAATAATTCAGAACCTAACTGTACACAATCTAGTCTCCTGATTATTTCGAGTTAGACAGCTGGCAGCAATCGTTTTGATGTAGCAGTATATTACAATCGAAAGTATCAGAACGTATCATGTTGTTTGCACGAATGAGGAGTCAGATTGAAGATATGCAAGTCTTGGCGAATTATAAGTACTTGGATTTCTAATTGTATCATCACGGATTCTCCGCATATCCTGGTTTCCGAATGAACTCTGCTTTATTATGGCACTATCATACAACAACGTTTCACCAACTATTACAGGCGGCATCCTTGGGGCAGTTCGAAATCTGGAACTGATAATGACTGGTTCTGCATACCTAAAATGATCCTCTTAGCCCATTCCGGAGCTTGATCTGCCTTTGCGAGATCATGTATAGAAGTAATTGGTAAACCAGGGTTTTGGAGAAGAAGTTTCCATATAATTTGGAGGTAATAGTCCGTCCTATGTCACATTTAAATTCTAAATACCGAAAAATCCCAATAACCTGAACCACGACACAGGACATTACTTTCACAACATATGGAATCCTAGATTTCCAATTATATCTGCACAAGATCACGTATTGACAAATTAAACACCTGATTCTTAGCGATGAAAGTGTAATAGGAATTAGGGATATGCGAATGAGGGAGGGGGAAATAAATAGCGGTGAAATGAAAAGTAAAGGGTGGTAAGAATCGAAAATAATTGCAAGAAAGCCGAATATGAGTTATTTTCGGACTAGCAAACTTCTTAAAAGCAAAAAGTCGATTTTCGATGCACGATACTATACTTACAGCGCTCTAAGAATACGCTTGCAAAAACAGCCAAATTTGTTCAGTTTTCCGTCAATTGTGGATTTTGGCTCCAGATCCAATGTCAACTTATTTTTCACTTATTACACATATTAATAAATAATTATGCACAATTTTTAACCTTTAGATAAGCATGGACTGAAATTGAATTTTTTCTCAAAAATTCAAAATGACCGTAAAACATTTCGCGCCTCTTACAGCTTCTTCCAAAATCTTCGCAAAGTAGATTCTCAGAGTGTTTAGGGCCCAAGCTACCAATTTTTATGGATTGCTGACAATAGTGACAGATATGGGTAATCGATTTTAATTTAACTCGATATAACGCGGAAGAGTTCCTTCCACGTACGGCGAGACATGGTAGGCATGGATCATTCTCTACCACTTTATGGTAATTGCTGACCGAAAGCGAGACATTTCCCAGGGTCGGCGGCAGTTCTATCAGTCAATCAGTCACAGTTCCGGATTTCAAATTGCACCGTGGCTGGTGCTTATAACATTGCCATAACGCAATGGAATCCATTCGGTAGCTCAGGTATATCAATAATCACAACTACCTCAAAAATTGATTGGTCATTTTATTTTCAATATTACAAAATTATGACTCAAATTATTGAATTTATGGAATTAAGCGATATCAATGAGTATGTATGTTCACTTCTCATTCAAACATAAGTTTGTATATTCGTTTCATTCGGAATTTTTCTTACTATCTTGTATCATTTGACACTTGAGATTAATGGATTGAATGATATACATTCTGATAAGATTCATATCAAATATTTCGTTAATTCATACATATTCGTACATAATATCTAGAGAAGCTCAGGCTGGTTACTCACTGGGGGACAGGCTTCTTTCTACCATAATTCATGTATACCTTCCTTCTCTCCCAACACTACCGCTGACTGGTTCTACGAATACTATACAGTTTTCCTCTCGTGTACTCAAAATATCAGTCAATTTTCAATATAAATGGGGAATGGATAATATTATCTCGAAACACGAACGTAAGTGGAATAGCCGATACAAATGATTTTAGCGTTGAGGAACCCCTTCTATAATAGAGACACAAATTCCCAATCCGGGCTGGGGAGAGTTCTGGCTTTAATTTTTCCTAGCGGGAGTAAGAAGACTATCATCATCGGAATAAGGATCTCAAAGCATACGATGCACTTATAATGAACGGAATGAAATGTGGATGATGAAGCTGTTCCATTGATGCACATGAGAGATTGATATCATATTAAACCAACGAATTGGACCATGAAGAACGGAAATATCTCCTGGTAGGTATCTTGAATGAAACTGTTTCGATAATGACGCATTATTTTCAAGAAAAAGGACAATATTTATTCAGAGAACTAATGGAACATTCGAATTGTGGTGTGAATAAGATAGAAGAGAATTCATTAAATACTCGAAATACATGATAATGGAATGACTTTTGAATTGAGAATTCAACAAACACTCGGATCCGACAGCTTTATTGCCTCGTTTGATTTAACTTGATGAGTTCTGACTATTTCGAAGTGAGACCAAAATATCTATTCACAACATTACAAGTTTTACTAAACTTCGTATCTTGATATTTACAAGTCATTTGTTATTTGAGTTAGGAAATTCTATTTTTTTTACCGAATTTGAAAGCATCACTATCAAAATGCATGTCATTGCAATTACAGAAAAAATAAGAATCTAACAACATTCTTTTTCTGAATGAACATGAGAAATTGACATCTTCACTCGTTTCAAGGGGTAAGAATATAAAATTCAGTTTGAATAATTACCACAATGGTATTCCGAGAAGTGAATACTTATTTGGCGAATGAGTTGCAATGTCCAGTGGATTAGTCTCAGCTAACTTTGTGGTATCTTCCGGGCATTCTGACGGAAATGCCAGTTGAAGTAGATTCCGAAAGAAAGAAAAATAGACAACTTGATAATATGTGCCGTATAATTATGAAACAACGAAATAGTCTTTGTGAAATACTACTTGCAAAACACCTGTATTCAATTCGATAACATTTGGTTAAATATTCAAAATATTATGTTTTATATTATTTTAAGTTTTATTATCTTGGTGTGTTGATATTATTTATTGCAGTATTCTCAATTTTATTCCATTAGATTCTAATCCAGAATTATTATCCAGGTGCACGGTGACTATATCATGTACCCCATAGACCTATATGCACCACAGTATGTGTGATGACGTATTTGGTATCTGTATGTGTTTTGTGACAGTTAGCAAATAGTTTTTGTATTCAATAATTTTTGTAATATTTGAATTGAGAGAACCCAAAGAGTTATTATTATTCTCGCATCCCAGACTGGACTCAATATTGGAGTGCAGGTCATAACCTATTGAAACTAAAGTGCCCTGCGGACAAGCTTAGATATCATCCACGTAGAGATACAATAAGTCAGCAGATGTCTGAATTGAGAATTTGGTTTTCTAGGTAATCTATGAATATTTCCGCCAATGAATAATCTACAATAGGTGCATCACTCACATTGAGGCATCAAATACATCCAAATAGTTATTATTATTCTCGTGTCTGAAAGGGCACTCAATATTAGAGTGCAGGTCATAACCTATTGAAACTAAAGTGCCCTGCGGACAAGCTTAGATATCATCCACGTAGAGATACAATAAGTCAGCAGATGTCTGAATTGAGAATTTGGTTTTCTAGGTAATCTATGAATATTTCCGCCAATGAATAATCTACAATAGGTGCATCACTCACATTGAGGCATCAAATACATCCAAATAGTTATTATTATTCTCGTGTCTGAAAGGGCACTCAATATTAGAGTGCAGGTCATAACCTATTGAAACTAAAGTGCCCTGCGGACAAGCTTAGATATCATCCACGTAGAGATACAATAAGTCAGCAGATGTCTGAATTGAGAATTTGGTTTTCTAGGTAATCTATGAATATTTCCGCCAATGAATAATCTACAATAGGTGCATCACTCACATTGAGGCATCAAATACATCCAAATAGTTATTATTATTCTCGTGTCTGAAAGGGCACTCAATATTAGAGTGCAGGTCATAACCTATTGAAACTAAAGTGCCCTGCGGACAAGCTTAGATATCATCCACGTAGAGATACAATAAGTCAGCAGATGTCTGAATTGAGAATTTGGTTTTCTAGGTAATCTATGAATATTTCCGCCAATGAATAATCTACAATAGGTGCATCACTCACATTGAGGCATCAAATACATCCAAATAGTTATTATTATTCTCGTGTCTGAAAGGGCACTCAATATTAGAGTGCAGGTCATAACCTATTGAAACTAAAGTGCCCTGCGGACAAGCTTAGATATCATCCACGTAGAGATACAATAAGTCAGCAGATGTCTGAATTGAGAATTTGGTTTTCTAGGTAATCTATGAATATTTCCGCCAATGAATAATCTACAATAGGTGCATCACTCACATTGAGGCATCAAATACATCCAAATAGTTATTATTATTCTCGTGTCTGAAAGGGCACTCAATATTAGAGTGCAGGTCATAACCTATTGAAACTAAAGTGCCCTGCGGACAAGCTTAGATATCATCCACGTAGAGATACAATAAGTCAGCAGATGTCTGAATTGAGAATTTGGTTTTCTAGGTAATCTATGAATATTTCCGCCAATGAATAATCTACAATAGGTGCATCACTCACATTGAGGCATCAAATACATCCAAATAGTTATTATTATTCTCGTGTCTGAAAGGGCACTCAATATTAGAGTGCAGGTCATAACCTATTGAAACTAAAGTGCCCTGCGGACAAGCTTAGATATCATCCACGTAGAGATACAATAAGTCAGCAGATGTCTGAATTGAGAATTTGGTTTTCTAGGTAATCTATGAATATTTCCGCCAATGAATAATCTACAATAGGTGCATCACTCACATTGAGGCATCAAATACATCCAAATAGTTATTATTATTCTCGTGTCTGAAAGGGCACTCAATATTAGAGTGCAGGTCATAACCTATTGAAACTAAAGTGCCCTGCGGACAAGCTTAGATATCATCCACGTAGAGATACAATAAGTCAGCAGATGTCTGAATTGAGAATTTGGTTTTCTAGGTAATCTATGAATATTTCCGCCAATGAATAATCTACAATAGGTGCATCACTCACATTGAGGCATCAAATACATCCAAATAGTTATTATTATTCTCGTGTCTGAAAGGGCACTCAATATTAGAGTGCAGGTCATAACCTATTGGAATTTGAAAAAAAGATTTGATTTGATGTCGTAGTGCCCGTTAAACAAGCTATAAGATCATCCACATAGAGATACCATAAGTCAGCAGATGTTTCAATTGTGAATTTCGTTTTCTAGGTAACCTATGATTATTTCCGCCAGTGAATGATATACAATAGTTGTATCACTCACATTAAGACATCAAATACATTCAAATAGTTATCACAAAGACAGTTAAATCCAGTAAGGGCAGTAGCATTATAATAAAACCTTTGTAGGATAAAATGTTTAGGAGAGACAGAAGATGAGTCGGGACTGAAAAAATATTCTGACAATGAAATAGAATATGAACATATTAGCAACTTGAATGAATTGTGGAACAGATTATATTACATTGCGGCGCAAGAACAAGCAGGTAATTACTATTTCAATAATGAAAAACCAGGCGTTGTTCGTTTCTGTACAGCAGAATTGGAAAATCGTATTGATACTCCAAAAGGCAATGAATATTTGATATCGTTTGTATCACGTTTATTCAATGATCTCTTGAACAAATTATCCTTCGAATTACACGTTCTTGGATATGATTTTTTAGGACCTGGAACGCTTAGCCCTAGGCGATACACCAATAAACAAATTAGACGAAGCGGCATTAGAACATGACACATCTTACCAATATCGTGGAGATACAAAGGATAGGTACCAAGCAGATAAAATTTCAGGCTAGAGTGATGGTTCACGATGCCAATCTGGGAGAAAAGGCAGCTGCTTGGGCTACTGCGAATGCTATGAATTTGAAGCGATATCTCGTAATGGGTATCACTTTGAGATTTTAATATGTTATAAGATAGAAATTAAGTTATAAAACATGAGCACTGACCCAGTGAAAAGAATGCATAAATATAAACTGAACACGACTACAAATCAATTGCAAAAAGTTCCAGCGGCTTACTTATGAAAATCTCAGAAACGGTTCACACTAAATTGTGTTGTTCTCATGATATCGGTAGAGTGGAAAAATTCTTAAAGACAAAGAAAAGTCTACGCCTAAGCTTGACATTTGACAATATAAAACATGATGAAGAAGGTGGCTTTCTACCATCGTTTTCTGCAGGCCTCGGCACATTATAAGCGTTGACAGGTGGTGCTTCATTAATTGAAAACACTGTACTGAATTACCGAATAAGAAGAGTAGAGATAGAGAACTTGCTGAATCGAAAACACATCATCAAGCATTAGAGGGTGAACACCTTATGCAGAAGAAATGGAGGAAAATAAAGAAATGTAAGTCTTTAGGTTCATTTTGATATTTTAAATATTTTCAATAAACGGGCATTCCAAATGTTTGTGGTATTTTCATGAAAGATGTATTACCAAGAAGTCCAAACTAGAATGAATGTAGTATTATCAATCTACAGAACTCTGGTCAGAAAGGTAGCTATTGGACGGCTTGGTTGAAGGAAGGAAATCTCAAATACTATTTCTATTTATACGGTGACTCAAATCCTCCTGCTAAATTAGTGACATATCTCGGAAAGAGTAATTTATTCTGCAATAGAGAGAATTCAAAATATAGGTGATCCTCCAGTATGTGGTTATTTGTGCTCACAAGTACTCAAGCGGTTATCTAATAAAGAACAATACGGACATATTTCAAGAAATATAGACGTAACCTCTACACCGGAAAGAATATGAAATTCTACCATAATAAGAGAGCAACTGTATTTTCGATGGAGACATTTAATAAATACAGAGATAATATCATACGCGCGGAATACTGTAATGTTTTGCGAGATTCAAATAGTATATTAAAGAACGAGTTTCCTAAGACTCGTCTTAAAGCACGAATTCAAGTTTAAAAAACGAGTGCTTCAAGGTCTTAGGAAACGAGTTGTTTATACGATTTTTTGTAATTTGCCCTTTTTATGCCGTTTTTAAACAAAAATGTTTAATTTAGTCCATTTAGGGATTTTTATGGTGGTTGGTAACATCTTAATTTTGAAAGTGAAAATTTGATTTAGTGGTTCTGTGATCGCTTTTTGTTTTATCAAAACTCTGTCACAAACCATGAATATGGAAGAGAGCCTTACATGTACGCCCCCTGAAATACGTGAAATTGCCCAAAATACCGTGGGTAATTTGCTATCGGATAAATCCCGAATAGAATATAAGAAGCAATACGATAAGTTTGAAACACACTGTCATTTAAACTGACATAATGATGACAAGATAATTCCGCATCAAGCTCGCCAACCTAAAAATTTTCGTAAAAAGTTCCGTGCTTTTTTGGATATTAAGACACGGCGAGTGATGACGTTGCGTTCGTTAATGGGTCAATTAGAAAATCAAAATGGAGGCAAATTACAAAAATTGAATTTGAATAGTGTTAACAAAAAATCACTTTTCATATAGACTACAATGACAACTTCGCGACTAAAAACTTTCAATACTTCATTTCGGAACTTTTCGAAAGCTGACAAACTCCAAGAAATTAAATTTCCGGATGTGTGTAGTATTGTTGAACGAACAGTGAGCTACTCCTTAGGTTTTGACGGTCCAACTACGAACTCAGGCGGATCATTCAATATTGTTGGCAACTTGTCACATGTAGGACTGGGATTCTTTAAAGATGTTACACTACCAGTTTACAAAGGAGGACTAGAAATTTTCTCCATACATAACACTGACGACGACGCTTTATTCAGATGGAAAAACAAAAAGGATGACGGTACTTTTGATGATACAACTCTACCGGTTGCAGGTAAAATTATTATAAGCGATTTATATATTAGAGTTTCCATTATTGATTATGGAGACACTGCTAAAATCCAATTGATAAATGAACTTCAAACATTCAGTTCCAAAAATGAGTATATTCTCAGATTCAAAACATGGCAGTGCATTTGTCAGAAAAATATGAATGAATTTTGATATAACAAACATTCATCGTGACATAAACAGTATTTGAAATGGTCATATTCCAAACCAAAAGACCAGGAAATCAAGACAAAGATCCTTATATCTTCGATCACGCAGATGTGAAAAACATATGGTTTGAAATTAATGGGAAGAGGTATCCTGAAGAACCACTCAATTGTGATTGGGATAAAGGCAATTTTGTAATAGCTTACTATATGTTGATGGATTTCATATTTTATAGAACAAATTATGAAGTACCTTTCGCTCATGCAAACCGCGATGAATTCAAAAATGTTGGACCAATGTATGTTATCGATCTAAGATGACCACCATGGACCAACGGAAAAAGTAACGTTGTACTCCAAGTTGATTTTAATGAAAATGTGGATCCACCAACCAAGAAGGTACACTGTGTTTCGTGGCAATGGTTTCGAACACGACATATTGAAAAACTATAAATTGTTGAATTATATCAATGTTTATAGATAAAATGTATGTTGAATTTAGTGAAAAATAAATTATTTGCGATTCGACATAAATGGGGGCGATTATAATTATTTCATAGATTAGATGAATACACCTCATACAATAGGATGTACCATATAGCCCCACTTACTACTTCGAGTAAATCGAAGTATTAATTTATTTGTTGTTTTTTTCTATAGTGAATTGAATGTGCAACTGACAGTTTATCATGTCAATTATATCACCATATACGGGTCTATGTAATTTGTTGACTAAATAATGAATTCTCTATGAAATTTATAGTTCATGTTGAATGTAATCAGTAAGAAATGTCTCAATGACCATTTAAAATTGTGTAGTCTATAGCTGGAAGATGACTTCATTCATTTCTGATGGGCTGCAGGAACAATTCTTTGAGAATGGTGAGCCTTTTGATTACCAAACCTATATTCTCTCATCTGATATTATTATATCGTATTATTACTTATCGATATATAGACTACAAATTGAGCTGAATTGAACATGCACAAGTCGACGAGTTTTTATAATCAATTAGAATATTGAAAAGAATCAGCCATTACTTGATGGAAATCCATTCTAAACTTAAATAAAATAATTATTAAAAGTTCGATTTTCACTGGTTTAATAAATAAAAGTGACTATAGTTTCGCTAACACAGTTGTTTCTTGAAACAAATATTACAAAGTAATATTTTTAGAAGAAGGTACCTATTGTGTTAGCGAAACTATGGTCACATTTATTTATTTATTGAACTATTGAAAATCGAACTTTTAATAGTTATTTTATTTACAATGAGAATATACCTATTTCCTGTCTCCATATTCTAAATTGAAGACCCTGATCATTGGGAATACACTGGTGAATGATAGAAATTAATAATTCATTGAAAATAATTCTGCACTTACTTGACTTTTCATAGGATCCGTATTAATCTGGCACATATATTGCCCCCTGTCTTCTTCTTGAACACTCTTGATATGAAGATTCCATGTAGTATGATCATTGTGTGAAACAGACACTCGAGGATTATGAGTGATAACATGGTCGTGGATGGCTTGAATTGCCTTCGTATCAGCTTTTACCCAGCCCACCTGTACAAAGAAACATATGTCAACCTACTTATTATGCTTCGCAAGACGGTGGCCACCATCTGTGTCGTTTGTGGATCATCCGCAAAGAGCACGAAAACAAAACAAATGAAATATCAATATCATTTTAGATATTGAAACTTGGAAAGCTTCTACAAAAGCGTGATGGTGCTTTATTTATTGAGGGAAATTCTGTTACTCATTTGCACAAATGAGAGGATATTTCATTGCGTCTTATTGTTTCATTACCTTGATTCAATGTGATTCGTACTGATCCTATCTGTGAGATTTTCATTAATTTCATGTATTGATATCAAAGCTATCGTGATTGCGTAGATGTTAGTACACCAGAAATTGGTGAATTTTATATCCATACATTCATAGAGGGTTCAATCAGCAAGCTTTTTTTGATAATAGCTACATGTGGGTGAGTTAAATAAGTTAGTGATGATTTATAAGCTTCAGAAAATTATCACACATTTTAATGATCATAAGTCTTACAGAATCTGAAAATATGGAGACTTATCTGGGAAAATTTAATAGGTATACATTGCCTAACAACTATATCAGTTCGAAGTTCAGCTTGGAATCAAGGAAAGTTCGAAGATTCTACATTTTTATACCATAATGAATGTTGGTTAAGGTATTCACCTATCTTTGCTTTTCTGGGTACAGCTACTTTGATTATGAGATCAAGTAACTTCAATTAGCCTGTAAGTTTTTGTTTTTGCGGAAGATTCCGCGATAGAAGCATGTTGTCAATATTGTCATTCACAAACCTTTGAAATTTAACCACCCTCGTCATTCAAACCCACTCTATAAGTCACTGTGGAATAATATCATGATAATGAAAATATTCATGTATTTGAAAGTTTCTACCTATTCATGTTTCCGATGTAGATACATTTAAAAATAGAAATCAGACTTAACGAACGTTGAAAACAGTCTGAGAAAACGGATAATAAAGCATTGTATATTACCGTAAAAAGATGGTAGGCCTTATTTGCATTCAGCGTCTATATAGTTTTCGCATTGCCGCGGAATATATACATTCCCTTTGTAATTGCCGTGCGCAAACAGATCTTTATGGGAGAACCATGCTTGGCAAATATTCCAAAGAGGTATATTAAATAAATTTACATTTCGTGAAATTTCGAATATTTATAACCCTACTTCCCAAGACTCACGTACATACCTTGCTCTTAGTTTCGAAGCACTGTAAAGTTATGGATGATGATAAATTTTCTATTAAGTTCACAATATTCGACATATATAGTGGAACAACCGACTTTACACAAAGCATACGTTACAGCGCATTTATAGTGTCTATGTTTGTACTCCAATAAAATTTATGAGAATTGTTCTGTTTTGTTTGATAATTAAGACTAACATTTCCTATAAATTTTGATAATTAGAATTATGATTTGATACCGCATTGTTCGGTGATGCCATTACAACTTCAACACTAAAACTTCGATACGACGAACGTATGAAACTATACAAGGTTTTGCTAAGTAGGTGAACATAACTCTAAAATCGATGGTGGAAACCTTTACTTCATTATAATTTATCATATTGAAATTATATCAAAGACTTATTACTTTGTTTTTTATTCTCATTAACTCATATTATAGAAACACTAATGTGACTATAGTTTCGTCAACTAGCGTATCATCTTTAAAACGATACAATTCATACATTAGATATTTTGTAATATCAAAATATACATCTCATTTGCAACTTGACATCTATTTACTTGAAATTGTTTCTATAAATTCGTTATGTAACGATTAACGTTTTGTCCAGCAAACAGTAAGTAGGATCACACAAACTCATTTATATGTGAAAAATTCAGAATGATAGGATTAATTTCTTCACGAAGTTGTTATCCGAAGTAATTCACTTGGGACAACCGTTTCTGTTTTTCCTTCCTAATCACCCTGATCCACTAAAAATACTGTTAAAGTACCGAGAACCTTCCGGCTACAAGTAGCCATCATCAGAGTAAACTGAATTAAAAATCAAAATCTGCCTGTTCAAATATTATTTGGGGATAATGATGCAAACAAGTGGTTACCCTCATCTGGAGATAAATCTGAATCTAATGAATTGCTTTTCGCTTATACATTTCCATCCCTTCTAAATTACCTACATATTTGTCCGTACTGTGTTTTAAAAGAGATAGACCTTCTTGAGAAATAGTGTGACCTGTATTTAAAATATGTTAGGCTAACGCTGATTTTTCACCATTATTTTTCTTTATAATAATTAATTCCATGAGACCAATCATATTAAACATTAATTGTCCTACGTATAACATAGAAAATGGTTAGTTAAGGAACCTAGCAACCTCCAAGTCGCACCAAGTTTGTATGTGAAAGATTCTTTGGAACGAATATGGAATTATTTCACTTTTAACAAAAACTACTATGAACAAACAAGCGAATATGCAATGAGCAATGCGCAAGCGAACTTGTAACCTCCAATATTGAATCAGTTTCCAAAAGTTTGGTTTAGATATGTTGATAATATTTTCGCGATTATAAGTATATATTTTGATTTATATAGCTAGGGTCGTCGCTTCAGAAGAAGCAGCATACCATCGTTGGCGCAAGAACCAGTACCTGTAGACCAGAACTGATATGTCAAAGTGAGGGATATCTTCTATCAAACATCAAAAAATGCATGTAACGACAAGATAAGATCAAAGCTTATCGAATGCCCACTTGGTTCATGTTCATTTCGAATATGCACTAAGCCAATAGGAAGAAAATTCCCTTCTGGCTCATACTCTCCGCTAATCCCCTAAACGCGGGGGAATCTAGTTAGACAATAGAAGCCCTCGAAACTGATCACTAGTTCACTGTCATGCTCGAGAACTCCCGAACTTATTTCTATCTACTATCGAATGGAGTAGTTGTGGAACTCTTTGCATGATGTCTATAACTTCCAATTTTTTAACAAAAATTACAATGCCTACCTCCTCTTCCTACATTCAACCGCTGGCTCACGCGATTTTCTGGGATTATTAAAGGTTTTTCTTCAGTCTCACTACCATCGTCTGAAGACGTATAAATGTCTAAGACATGATTTCTTCAAACTATTTTAACAAGCACATAGCGTCCATATAGCATTAATTTCAATTTGAAATGCTCACGTCGCCGAAACGGATAGGAACACGAGTAATCGGAACTGTGGAACATTACTGTTTTAAGTATATGAATATGTATCAAGAAGCGTTAGTGTGACCTATTTCCAGAGAATTTATGTATAATTCATACCTGCGTCATCATCATCATCACCGTTTGAGAGGTGAAGGCTTACTCTCCAAATGCACTTGGGCCACTTAGTTGGGCCATTGTGCGCCTAGTGGTCGGAAGCCTATTCTATTCCAGCAGGTTTGTGGCTCGCCGTAAATCCAGAATATTGCCAGTGCTGGCTTCCATGAGTTCCTCTGAGAGCATTTTTGATTTTTCGAAGTGCCGGTGATTGAGAGATGCTAATGCTGGGCTTCCCAACAGGATGTGAGAGGCAGTTTCTTCCGCCTCTCTGCATTTCCTACATATAAGTTGATCTGCGATGCCCATAGTATGAAGGTGTTTGTTAAGACGACAGTGACTGGTTGTGATTCTAGTCATCTCTCTGATGTCCCTTCTGTTCAGAGCAAGGAGTTTCTTTGAGAGCTTATGCACAGGTTCGTTGATGTAGAGCTTGACCTGCGTCATGCGTGGTTATTCTCGCTACAGTTGAGACCACTCTTTATCCAGTTGGGCCAGAAGGGCGAGACCGCAAATCGATGAAGTGACTTTTGGCTCCGGCCCGATAGGGGCGCCAGACGACCCTCGCCAGGCCAGGGAGTCGGCCATTTCATTTCCTTCAACTTGTTTCCAGGGACACAGATGAATTGAACTTTATTTCTCCTGGCTAGTTAAGTTAATGTATTTCTGCATTCTTTGATAAGCCTTGATGTGAATCAAGGTGATTTGGGAGCTCCCAGAGCCGACCGGCAGTCTGAGCAAATGAATGCGGCTATTTACATAGTTTCTTCGCAGGTTTTCCATGGCACAAGTCAATATTGCGTAGACCTGAATAACCGTGGAGTATGCGCCTAGCGTCACTGAGATAGTGATCTTTGACTTTTTCAAATACATTTCCGCCTCGAAAACCTGACCTACCTTGGACCCATCTGTGAACCATACGAGCCCATCTGGTGACAGCACTCTCCTCTATCCGGGATGGGGATTTTGGGAGAAGTGAGACATATGGCTGGTCTCATGCTCATGGGGCATTTGGAGATTGCCTCACTCAAAATCGCTGAGTGTCCACGAGAGTAGTGCATTTTCATTCAGTGACTTCGTCCTCAACCTATGGTTCAATAAGATAGGTAAGGTACTATAATTCCATTTCAAAAACTGAAGATGGATATCAAACTATATCACTCGATACGGGGCATCCGCGCCCAAAACATCGTAGTTCGTATTTTCACCATTTCAAACCGATCTGCAATATTTCGAATCCATATGACCAATAGGAACGGCGTAATCGTCTCCACAAAGGGTAACACAAAAACGCACAAACACGCAGACGTCATGTCAGGAATTGTCTAGATCAGGGGTCGGTTAATGATACTTGACATACAATTGATAAAATGAGAAATGCGTGTCCTGGAAAACACTAATTAATTGCGAAAGGAATTTTTAATAATGAATAGAACAGACGAGGTCCGCCAGTTGTCAACCATTGGTCTCTAGATCGATCCCGAATACTCAAAACGGATATATCTGCGAGAATCCGGGGAATTCTTTTGGGCCGATCACAATACTTCCCATACACAATCTACATATAACGAAGGAAGTAAAAATGCACCCATCCCAAAAAAGGAAAATCACACTTCCTCGTGTCGATTATCTGCATTCTAATAAGATTACTTTATCAATACTGTATCGAGTCAAAAGATATGAACACAATCCAGCCAAACAATTGTGGTATGCGTACCTAGCTATTCCCCAATATGATCATTTGACACACGCATCAAAAGTTTTATTGAGTTGAAGGAATAGAAATTGTACACTTTTTCAATAGCTGTGTGAATAAGTCATAGGACTAGTAAAGTTCAACATCAGGGAGGAAAATGGGAGCTCCGGGACGGGAGCCATCGGTCACGAGCACGACCTATACCAGGCAGCTGTGTGTATTATAAATGATCCCAAGTTTGTGGCGCTTTTCGGCTATTTGTCATATCTGCACTATTATTACATCCACGAGCTGCTTTGTTGCTCTTCATCAACTTCGCCATCTTATGGAACGTAAACGTCCATTTACCGGGTCCGGATGTTACGCCCTCTGCAGTATATCTGTCTCATGTATACAAGATCAGTATCTTGTTATTCCCACGATTCTGCCTTTGGCAATCACATCTGTAGCTTATCTAACTCCGGAATTATTGAATAGCATTCGCCAAAAAATTGATATCACGTACTCCTGTATTCGGAAGCAGTTAATGAATTACATGGCACCAATTCAGAAATCCATGACGAAATAAGGAGAATGTAATCTCGTAATACATCTTTTTCGAAATCTGGATAATGAAACTGTTAGAAATTTCGAATTGCGCGTTTCTATAATTCCCTAACGCAATTAAATTTAATTGTTCACTGTGTGTACATTTGCACATTTGAAATTATATAGGTGCATTGTTCAGTGAGCGTAATTGGAAAATAATACAGACTATTCGCATAAAATGTATAGAATTCTGAAATAATAATATAGAAAAGTTTACTATCAAATCTACAAAGTTTTTCTAAGCAATTCTGTAATAATCCCCCTCATTCTAATCGCAGAATATCACCAAATCAACAGTGCATAACTCAAGTCATATTCAACATGTGCAAAAATAAACCATCTCAACATTATTCAGAAAGAATTCAAGTCGCGGTAATATAAGCAAATAAATATCGGTGTGATTCCCAGCATGAAATGGCTTATATAGTACGGTGAATATTTTCGGGAAAAATAGCTTTTGTGGAAGAAAATGATCCAAGATATTTTTTGCTATAAATTTTTAGCAGGACAAGGGATCAGGTCGTAGGAAAAAAATTGTTGAAAACAAAATTTTCTACAATTCGTTTTGGGCATTTTACAAAATATATATACACTTTTGTCCTGCGATGTCCTGTTACGGAGATTTCATTTCCTGATATATGTACTTTAGAAATACACACTTATTTCCAAAGCAAATCAAAACTCATAGCGCTACTCATAAAGGATGAGATTTTGCTAAATACTGCAGAAATTTTCGAAATTTTCAAGAAACCCCGCACCCATAAGCAAGGCAAAGGAAAATTCATCATTGTGGCATTCTATGGTGGTGCAACTTGCACAGACACGCTGCCTCAACTCAAATGTAGAGTTAATCTGTCTTAATTACCACCTACTTCTGATGCGGCGAATCTCCATTGTCGAAGAGTCTATTTTCAAATGCAGGCTTGTTTGGGCAATGCGTTGGATTCCTTGGATTGGAGTTAGAAAAAGACGATGCAAGGACTGGTCCAGAGATGAGTACAAGGGAACAACCGCATGAAAATGTCATGAAGCTAATCAGCTGAGGATGTAAAACCAATAACCCCATCCCATGCTATGCTAAGTAGCCACGGGTTACTTACCATAGCATGGGATTCATTCTCTTGGAACCGTGCGACGTAATCGCATCAGTAAAGTTCTTTCAGAAAAGGATTGCCATAAGACGAAACGAGGGGAATTGGGTGAATTTGTGGCTCATTACGAAGGATCCATCCATCAGTAACGAGTACTGGAAATACAATGAAACTGTGACATTTCTTTCATCATTTATTGGTATAGAGCCTGTAACGTTGGTAAGCAGGTTTGATCGAAAAAAAAAGAAATAAGGTACCTGTCCTGCTATTATTACGCAATACAACCGTCACATGGGAGGAGTGGACCTGCTGGACAGTGTGATTGGGCGATATAAAATTAAGATGCGATCAGGAAAGTGATACATGCGATTATTTCATCATTTAGTTGATATCACGACTATCAGCACATGGTTGTTTTATCGCAAATGCACTACAGGAAGGGCTGTAGAATCCGTAGCCGATTTTCGACTTGAATTGGCCATCACGTTATGCAACATTGGGATATCTGCGACCTCCAATCCAGGCCGCCCAAGTGAAATTGAACGGAGCATAGAAATTAAAAAAGAAACCGAATGCAACTCCTATGCCACCCAAAGATGTATGGCTTGATCGTGAGAATCAATTTCCGGTATAAAAAGTTGTTGGGCTCAAACATACATTATTTGCGACAAATGTAACACAGCACTGTGTTTTAATAAAGATACAAACTGTTTCACGTACTTTCATACAAATTAGTTTCGTGTTATGTAGGTCTTAGAATAATGAGTTATATAATTATGACTAATACATATATGTATCAGATATTTTTCTTTTTTTTTGATACACTTCAAAATGATAAAATATTTTTTTAATAGTTTCACCTAACTTCTATTTTCAAGATAGTTTGATTATTTCACTTAAAAATGAAAAATTGAGCATTGTAGGGAAATCAAATTGATTGCATTGTAATTTGATTGTTTCCGAAGAAATGTAAATTTCATATAAAATTTTGCTGTGAGTATCTTTGAATCGACATGTTTCGCTTATTCTCCAGTGCAGAACTGGAACGAGGTCATTGAGTTATTCTCCACTATAACACACAGTCAATATAATCGTTATAACGTTCGAAATTCCATATTTCTCTTTCGTCATTGAAAATAAATCCAACAAAGTAGATGAATAAAATAGGTGGATTAGGAGCTCAAACAAAACCATATTAAAATGACAAATTCTTTGATAATAAGATCAGCTTTATGTGCTTCTTGCAACGGCTCATTTGGTGCATCATATGAATCTTTGATACCGAGGTAAACAGATTAACTTAATTTCCAGATGCTTGAAGGAAGTAAGCTGTAAGTATGGCGGTGAAGTAATTTATAATCCGGACGTCGAACAATCTGCAAATGTATAGTAATGGGTCGACGCGTTGTTTTTAGTGGCCAGCAACAGGTAGAAGGTTCGGAGAGCACTCATGAAGTCTATTTATCAGAAGCACCCTGAGCGAGCTGGCCTATAACCACGTCGCACGCCCGACATTTTCAATTATTTGTTATTTCGCCACTGATACCTCTACTTTGCCAAATAAAACTTCATATGCTCTTTTCATTTCTCGTATATTTACACTATTCACACTGAACTTCTCGTTTTCAACTCTCATGGATTTGCGATAGATTAGTAAGTTCTCCAACTTTTATAATCTCCTAAAGTTTGTCAAGATTTTGCAACCATTTTCGTCCTCAATGTTTGCATAATTTCTCTAAGATGATTCCTACGAAATCGCTGAACGGACGTCGTAAAACGGAAAATAATAAATTTATAATAGCAATTTGCCTGACAGTTAGCCTAATTGGAAGTTGCAACTGGCAATTAGTGACAATGAGGCCTAATTTCAAATTTCTACCGATAATTTGGTCTGATTGCAATTTGCGACTGACAGTTAGCACTTATTGCAAGGTACAACTGGAAATAAAGCCTAATTGCAAGTTACGACTGACAATCAGCACTAATTGCAAAGTACACCTGGCATGTAGGCCTAATTGCAAGTTTCGACTGACAATTAGCACAAATTGCAAGGTACACCTGTCAATTAGGCATAATTGTAAGTTACGACTGACAATTAGCACTAATTGCAAGGTACAACTGGAAATGAGGCCTAATTGCAAGTTGCGAGTTACAATTAGCACTAATTGCAAGGTAAAACTGGAAATAAGGCCTGATTCTCACATAGCAATCAAACATATTCATATCTATAGCATATGCTGGAAATATGTTTCAATTTATATTCCTCAACTAATATCCCAAGTATATTCCCAGCATAAGTACTTCTCTACTATAAATGATCTTTTTATCATATCTGCTAGGAATATTGTAGCATATTTTTGGGACATTGGAATATATCCCCATAAATACTTCGAAGAATATTTGTTGCAGGAATACAATGAATACATGAATAAACAAAAACTATTGATGAATTTTGAGCTATCAACTTGAGTCTCAACATTGCAATATAGATATCATGGTGGGTGGGAATAGTTCTTCATTCGTTTTTCAGTAGCATGTAGCATGAGCACAAGTAGTAGTTACTCTTATGCATATAAAATATTCAAAAAATTTAATGAAATTTGATTTTGAATCAAATATTTTTGAGGCATTCTTTTAAATGATTTGACATTTTCACGTTTACTTGCGGTTGTTTTCTGTTTGTTTGATTTTGCAACTGAATTTTGTTTTATCAATTGTAGTTCTCTAATTGCATATTGTTCCTGAATTTTATACTTATTGCAGATAAAATGGTTGAGCATTATAAAAGGAAAGGCAATAGGCCGCAATGGTGAGGAAGAAAACATGAACTTTTTTTTGTCGCAATTCCAAATTGTAAGAATTGTACTTCTTTTCTCTTGAATTTTGTTCTGTTCATTTGGGACAAGTGCGAATATCTCTCCTTGAAAATATTAAAAGTTATTTTAATAATTTTATGACTCCATGCACGTAAAATTGGTATTTGTATACATATTATACTTATTAACTAATAGTAATATAATATAATAATATATCCAAAATAAGATTGAATTTCAAATTGGAATGTATCAATAATATATTTTAAAACAATTGAATTATATATAGACTTACGTAGAATTGATGGTAGTTTACAGACTCAGAATTATTTTTCTCAATAATCCTTCAGATTTGATAGATTTGATAACAGTCTACACGTAGAATTGAGCAAGCGCAGATAATTTACTTTGGGGAATTTTACTTTAGAGGTTAACATTCAAAATAATTCAAGTTATTTTTATTTCATTGAGCTACTATAAAATCGTGTTCTTATATTATTCTGTTCTTCCTTTGGTATTTTTACATGTATATTCAGGTTTCAGACCGAATTTGACTACATGTTTCACTGAAGATGTAGTTCAATATGGATCTGTTTTCGAATTTCACTCTAAGGCAATATTTTAGTATGGAAAATGACTCAATTCCTCTTACCAGCTCAAGAAAGAGATCTAGAATTAATATAATTTAGATTCAATTCTTGCAAATAACATTTTTTCAACAAGCATTAGGCAATGAATAGTTTGACAAATAATTTGGGGATATCCAAGTTCAAGTTTATTTTGCTCAGACTGGAAATCAAAACAAAAATGATTTTCTATATCTAATAGTTTTTCACAACCTCATAGGTATTGCTTGGAATATATACAATCAGAGCAATTCAAGGTAGAGGTAGTTCTGAACTACCCGTAAATCATAGTTTTAAAACAATATCATTAAAACGTGTACAAACCGATATTTTATTGAAATGTGGAATAAGATTCTCTCTCATTCACGGATAACTTTAGCGAAAATTGCAGGGATAAACTTACTCGGTATCCTCCTAAGTGATGAACCAGACAACGAAATACGGCATCTCTTCCCATGGGGATAGTCAAATTCACAATGGGTTCTGCAAACTCTGGCTGGTACGCTGCACCTGCCAACAAAAGTTTCGCTTTATAAACGTTTGATACTTTATGTCAAATATTCATCGCGACAGTTATCTTGAATGATAGAAAAATTAATGTGGAACAGTAATAATTGAACAATAAAATGTTTCAACGTTTCTAGACCTGAGAACGAAAACATCAATATACAAGTTTCGTAGTCAAATCTCTGGTCTTAGGATAACATTCTGCTGATTTTTCTTCTCGATAATCATATTGGTTAAAAATTTACAGGATTGTGACTCACTACAAGTTCTAGATTTCTATACCTCAGAGCTCATCATAAAGAAGCAATTAGAGAATCGCTCGCTTATAACTGCGAAGTAGATGAGTTTCACATAAAATTAATTATTATGGATCTTATGAATATCTTCCAATTAATGTTACTTGATGGTTGGATTCATATTGAAATATAGCGCAATATTACGAGGTTTGTTGATTTTTATCGCGTTCACTTCTCACGCATTATGGTATTCCACCAAAATATAACCTTTATTCAGAATTTTTCGAACTTTGACTTAAGATTTTTCCAGACAAGGTTACTTCCTACATTTAAAACTAATATGTAAATGTAATTTGAACTCATTTTAAATAGGATCACGGTCAGTTTCACCGGATAGCATGTATCTATATATAAATATATATAAAATAGAAATATCACTCACTCATCACGAAATCTCCGAAACTATATAGCGAACCGATTGGGCACCCGCTAAGGAAGGATCTTTCGACACTTCATCCTGAACGGAGTAGAAGGGATTCGATATATTTGAGGTTTGTGACTGCTAATATAATCACCTCAGTACAATCCAGTTCCCCATGGAGTAAAGGTCCGTGCATCATTGGGAAAGTCTGACCATTCACTCATCACTACGACCTGTCCCTATATCACTTTACAAACCAATCCAACACCTCCAGGCACTGTTTGGCATTACCAATCAGCCGACTGGGACGGTCTTCGCATATTTTTCTCCGAGTTTCCTGGGAGGAGCGTATAATTTGAATCTAATAACCCAAGGCAATGTGCCACAGAGATCTCGGATATTATCAGGCTAGGAATGGAAACTTACATACCCCATACCAGCAAATCATTATCATCTGGTGAACGATGGTTGAATAAAATCTGTTGTAAGATCCCTCATCGTCAGTGATGGGGTTTCCATGCCCAGCAAGGCTCTCAATGCTGCAGTCAGTATATTCTTCCCTTTGGATGTTATGCCTCTGAGGAAAAGCCTCTGTATTCCGTCCAGAAATTTTTGACCTAACAAGTTCGGCTCTCTTCCACCATACGAGAACCGCATAACTGAGTCTGGATGATAATGGCTGAGTAGATCCAAATCAGCTGTTCAGGCTTCGAACCCCACTTCATGCCAATTGCTCTCTTACACTGCGAAAAAGTTATCATACCTCTTTGGCCCATGTCTCCGGTTGCTTTTGCCAGAGTAGTTCTTCATCCAGGATGACTCTCAGATATGTTTATGATATGTCTCACCAAAGTCAACTGTCATCATCAATTTCCATCTTCTTGAGAGGTGCGATCTTGTACCTTCTGGCGAAGATGATAATGTCCGTTTTCTCCGGCTGAATAGAGAGTTTGGTCTCTCTACACCAGAATTCTGTACTTATCAAGGCTTGTTGAACAAGCTCCTTCAAGGTATCCTCGTAGGCTACTCAGGAGAGTATGGCGATGGTAGATGTACATGAGAAGAATATTGTGAATTAGATTAGCAATAGGACGTTACGATTGAAAAGAAGAAACTGCATATAACTCAGAGTAGTTAGAGATTCAGAATACTTTCATCGAGATTACTGTATGCGGAAAGTTGAAGATTTCGAAAATCAATACATATCTTTGTTTACCTGCTGGTAAGAATTGCTAAAACTGAATAACACTCTTGTTATATGGAAGAAAGTCATCTCAATATAACAATTTATGTAAATATCATCAGGGAATTTCTACTGCGTAGAAAAAAAAAAGGAACACACAGTTTACAAAATAACATTTAAGCCTGAATTTCAAATAGTACTTAGCTGAAGTTCCCCTTTTCTGACGGGTTTGGTAGAATTTATTCAATTAATTTACAGCGATTGATAAGACTCGGTCGAGATGTTTTCAGAATGAAATCATAAGGTTACTTCGCGATAAAACTTTTCTATCGCATTTTAATATAAATTTGCATGTTTTTGTTAATCCCTTCGTGAGACTAGAAAAGAATATTGGAAGAGTGACGGCTGGCTGAAGTGAGTTAATTTGAAAGAGTTCCCGAACCGCAAGCGAAGGCGGGTGTCCGTATACGCCGCCGCGGGTTCCCGAGACACGACAAACTGTTTTAACTCAAGTTTTAATAAGTTAAAGGATTAGCCTTAGGCTGTCAGAGGTTTTTCTATTAAGACATTACGTCTCCCTGTCCGCAGAAATGGGGTCGCATTGAAATGCGCTTTTTAATGTAGAACTTATTTGAATATCTTCTTAAGTATTGGTTAGTCATTCATAAAAGAGCTATCACATTCGGCTGCAACTTTGAAGCTATCCATTTCATGAAAAGTATTGTAAAATTATCTAACCGTAAAATGAGCTGGGAAATCACATTATCTATCGCACCTGAAATGCGTTATTAATCTTTTTAAACATTAGAAGAACTTCTTTCCGATAGAAATTTCACCTCATTTAAAACTCAATCACAATAAAACTTTAACTATCACTGAGTTTATTCAATAGACATTGATTGTAAGTTCGAACTATTAATAATGATTCTTGACTCAGGTATGAATTATATGTAAGTTCTCGGGAAATGGGTCACACTAACACCTATCCCGACCATCATCAGATAAAGTATCACTATCAGAAACGGGATTTCTTGAAACCAATTGTATCAAGCACAAAGCGTCCTTATCGTATTAATTCCCAAATAAAAATGCTCACGTCGCCGAAACGAACAGAAACACGAACAATCGAAATTGTAACACAGTAATGTTCTAAGTATATGAATATGTATCAAGAAGCCACTACGTAGCAATCTACTTCTAATATTCGAAGTCATCTCATGCAATGTCTGAATAAGACGCTCAAGTTTCCACTTTCGAACCAGATGTTAATGGTTTAGGTAATAGGAAAAGGTTATCGGACCTTACTAGAACTATTGATTATTTCAGCATTCTACCTATAATTTACTTTTAACATTATGAAGATGTATTTGTCAATCATTAATTGCTGCCATATATCCATATATTATTGTGTTTAATACTATCAACCAAGCGGGTTTATTGAGTGGAGTCGTGGAGTGGAAACCTTCCTGATTTAATGGGCTTATTGAATCCGAGGGGATTTTTGAAAAATATTCCAACTACACGAGAGGAAAACCTATAATGTTCGTAGATCATCTTGTGAGCCAGCGGTGGAATGTTGAGAGAGGAGAAACATTTTCTCTTGAAAGTTTTGTAGGCACCAGGCAAAGAGTTCCATCGACATCCATATTAAAATGAACTCAGGTAGAAAGAAGTTCAGCAGGTCTCGAGATTGGCAATAAAAGCGAGATCAGTATGAGCTCGTCTACATCGACAAAATTTCTGATGAGCACCAAACATGGAAATATCTATAAATGAGGGAGGGGGATATCGCGCACCTTTCTATATTCTAGAGAATTCGTAAGTGTGATGTCACCAATTAGACGAATATCTCTTTCCTAAATCTAAGAATTTGTGCATATGTTTGCATGTGAACATGTGAACAGAGCTCTAGAACAGGTGAAATTTCTGCTTTGTGGAGCGGTTTTCGCAATGGTTCTCACATGATCGTCTCATGAGAGGGTGCCGTTGATGGTGATACCGAGCATGGATCTGCATGGACTACATGGTACCTGACATCATGTTGTTAGGGATTGTGAGATCAGTATTCTCGGTGAAAATAGAAGCTTGAGTTTTGGTTGCATTAAACTCTACTAGATGACCCTATTTCACAACTCTTGCCAGATCTTCATTCACTGCATCGATCTGAATCTGCCGTCCTCCTCTGGCTGTATTGGATGCTAGGATCTCTAAATGAGAGGGAGGGGATTGTACTATATGGAAAGTACATCCATCTGCAGATCTGTGGTCCGAACAGATTGTCATTTTAAAGAGATCGTCGATATGTAGCAGAAACAAATTTGGTGCCAAGATAGATACCTGTGGAACATCAGTGTTAATAGCCAACGTATCGGAGAAAGTTCCGTCAACCACCACATAGTGATCGATATAAGAGAAAACTGATTGTATGGGTTTAATTCGTAAGTGTGAGGTCCAGCAAGTAGATTGTAGATCGTTTTTCAATTTATAATATGAATTTGATTTGTGAATGAACATAATTAAGATAGATATGGATAATAATAACTCGTTTCCGGTGAAAATTGCTATGATGACATGAATATTTGAGCCAATAAGTAACTTCATGTAGGGTTCATTACTTGGCTTTGGTTCTGTTGGTAAAAGTTATAATTGAATTGTGGGTAATTTTATGCAATGTGTATTTCAAATAGCTTCAAGATTTTGTTTCTATTAATTATATTGACATCCTGTTCGTTTGAATGACTTATATTTGAGTGTATTGTATTATGTATTCTTTGCTGGCGATTATAAAGAACATGTTGGACACATCGGAAGAGATTAAACTTGCGTTATTAGGGATGGGAAAGAAAGTTTTTCAGTTTTGCAGATAGTTTAAGAAAATTGCCCTACACTACACCTGGATGCGTCTTACTAGAAAACAAATCAAACAAATAACAAAGAGTTCTATATATATATAGAGTAGACAAGTAGTGTGTTAAGCATAGGAAAGCGCTGGCAAGTTGATGGACATTCTGTTCTTCTCGCATATGTAGTGCGCTCTCACTTGCACGGTCTCCCCTTCTACACCGAATAATACATATCTATTACCAGTATTGGTTATATATTTATCTGTGCGAGAAGGACAGAATGTCCATCAACTTTCCAGTAAAAGGCTTAGTAGTCTACTCTATATACAGAACTTTTTGACAAATAATAGCTCGATATAAACCAACCACATGTCAATATCCACCTATTAATGAATGAATCAAAAACAAATAAACTAGTACAGTTTAATGCAACCAAAACTCAAGCTTGCGTCTTTTCCAGGAAGGCGGATCCCACAATTCACAATATGATGGTGTCAGGTAGAAGTATTCCTCTGTCTCTCTCTCTCTCTCTCTCTCTCTCTCTCTCACTCTCTCACTCTCTCTCTTTCTCTTTCTCTTTCTCTCTCATGGGACGATCATGTAAGGTCCATTGCGGAAACCACTCCACAAAAACTTGGTTCAAATTCAATATTCTTACTATATTTTATCCGAAACACCACTTATCAGTCCGTAATTTGTAAGATATTTCCAACAACTAAATATTCATATACCTCTTAAGATCATTTCTTTAGTACTACCTACATTATATATTTTTTTATACTTTGACTACACGAGAGGGAAACTATAATGTTCGAAGAACATTGTGTAACAGACCGGTGGAATTTTGGGAAAGAATAATCTCTGTCTGTTTGGAGGTCATAGGCATATTCGGTAGAAAAGTCTGGTAGGAAGAAATTCTGCAGGTTTCGAGCTTTGCAATGAAGGTGTGACTAGTTTGAGCTCGCTTAGTTCGCCTATCTGGAATATCTCGGGGTGGAACAATAGACAAGATTTTTGATGAACATCGACCATGGAAATATCCATAGAAAACGTTCTAGAGAGGTCAAGAACTCGTAAGTGAGACATCATCAGTTGATTTCAATCATAGAGCGGGAAAAAAACGTTATGTTTCTTAAAGTTTTAAAGTTATTTTGAGAAAAGTGAGTTGTTGGAAGCAATAAAAATTCTTCATTCAATACCGGCAAAACTACTTGAGTATATTGATAATACCCCGATAAGAGAAATTACAAACAGATTTTGCTGAACTTGAATACTGATGAAAATTCCTTCGACATAATTTTGATTTAAAAGATTTGAATATAGTTTAATTTTCACAATCCATTCAATTCAGTACTACTAGGTTCCGAGGTCAAGGTTACGCCTCATCTTCAGAAGTCGAAATCAGGTAATACCGATTCAAATTAATCACATTCAAATTGGAATATTAATATGAACTCACCTTGGGTGATAAGTTATCACTGATAACAATTATTTTGATTTTTTGCTCAAGAAGTTAGACTGATTTTACTCTCGTCATAAGTTCATTATTTTTCATACAAGCCTAGCTTCCGGTTTGCCTACTTTGAATGATTGTATTTCTGTTTCCTGTGAACAGGTAATCTTGACCGAGATGTAACTCCGTTAATACTACTTCCTGCACAGATATGTGAGAACCGAATCTTTTGCCTGTTCACTGCCTTCAATTTTTTCCATTACACTTTTTCGATGAAATGTATGGTTGCCGAGTTATTTGCGAAAGGTTGTTCGAAAACATATTTTTCACCGTACATAACGATGAAGATGGATTCAGGACAAAGTGTAGCGGACCTTTTTGATAAGAATTCATTACTCTATCCATTTTGAATTCCAAAATTCAGACCCTCGAGAACGGGTGGCATCCATTCTTGAGGAGAAAGCGCATCCCTTGACGGGGTCAATTCATTTTGGTCAAGTTTCATAAGAAACCGTCTTTAACTATACGTGACTTCCATCGTTTACTGACTAATGAATAATGGTATTAGTTTCTATTTTCCGATACACATAATTTTCACTGTTGTAATACCCTGAGTTTTTCCTCTGTTTCTGTATTCTTAATTTATTGATATTGATACGCTATCGATTTAATATCATGACATTTATATATTTTCCGCTGAGAATCGGACACCTAAGAAAAATCGATTTGATGCTCATATTTCAGACTATGGTTTTGTATTTTTTTTATAAAAATCGATTGCAAACAGGATGGTTGCAATATTCCGTTACTTTCCATGGATATATTATTATTCCATAATGTATAATGAAGGGATAATCATGGCAACAAACCAAAAGTTGCATAGAACTGTCGGAGTGGATTGTCAAGCCATATTCTGAAGAGGGTAAAACTTTCTGCATATTTGACTAAGCAAATTATTAACACGTTATTCCTCACTCCAAATTCAAAATACGTGACCTGCATGTCACACGGAGCAATATTCAATACTATCCTGCCAGCATTGAATAGGTAATAGGAGATACCGGTAGATCAGTCAGATTAGGATGATTTTTGATTATTCTACATCTTCTGAATGTTCATATAGCTATTGATAGAAATTATTATTTGTAAATCCGGTAGTTCTATATCATTCACTCCATCGGGAAGCTGTTCTTAGTAACAATATCAAGAACTAATCAAATCAACACTATATACCGCTTCTTACAATTACAAACGTTCTTTGGCAATTAGATTATCATCACCCAATATCGTATAATGTAATGATGTTCTAGGTCATACTCATTTATCAGGGGATCGTGATAATCCGACTTAAAAATAATTGATACAGACGATGACGTCGGACAGAACTGAAAAAGAACAATTCATCAGAACGCATCCGTTTTATTACATCAAATTTCTTCATTCTCTTGCTATCACTGATTTTTTTCCATAGTTATATTATAGAGCGAATTTGATGCTAACCGAACTGATTAAGGAATCTAATAGTAGTGCCCATATTACAGGTAATAATTTTCATAGAGTGTAGTTCCACATCGTACTGTCGAACTATCATATCACGAATTATTGAATGCTTGGTTTGGTTTGCCTTACAAAGAATCCTGAAACGACATTTATTCAATTTATTTAGTAAAAAGTTAACTACCTTTATATAATCTCTCACATTACCTTTTTCTTCAGTCTTCACATCATTCTTTGATACTCAACACTGATTTCATCTTTACACGGTTACCTCACTTTGATTTATTATTATTCCTCAGCACCGCAACAATACCTATATATAATTTACTATAATAATGATTGTATTATCAACACGAAACATCATTACCGTTACCAGATTAGGTATACATGTCAAACAGGAGTTTTATCCCAACCTTTAACTGCTTTCCCCCGTTTTTATAAGCTGCAGCGCTGCTATCGTGCTTTCTTTCACTAACTCGCTAATCAACTATCGTATTTCAATAGGGACAGTGCCTCTTCACATACTACCTGTCTTTGTTAAGTTCATTGTAATCAATATATAACGTGAACCTTAAGAATAAATTCGTCTGAAGGAGTATGATTGGTGGCTGCGTTGCAGCTTGAGGCAGATACTGAACCAGTCCATAGTGAAAAATAAGAAAACTGCATTTCATTACTGATTATTTAGTTAGTTGCGTTACAGATACTGAGAATGTGACCGTGTGAGTGAAGTGAATACTTCTCCTTTAAATAAATTAAGAATATTCACCTTTTGCCGCATGATACATATTCACCTTCGAGTATATGATTGGAATTCAATTCTATACTTAATACTCTTTCGCAATGCTCTGCAATACTTGAATCTTTTGAATAATGATACTTATACTTCTATTCTTGTGTTGGATTAGGATTCGTGTGTCTCTCCTACCCAGAGAAGACACCACTGGTTGTGTCACTTTTACGAGCAGTTTATACATAGATGAGAAAATGTATCTACTTCGCCCCCTAATAGGGAAAGATCTTGCCCAACAGTACTCAAAAACCTGGCTCCGCCCTTGCTGAGAATTATTCATACTGTAGAGTGAACTCAACTATAAGATAATAATTTCATCGTGCAACCTGGATCCGAAATTCGAAGTTGTATTTCAGTGTGGAGAACACGTATGATTTGTATAGCAATTCAACATTAATTTGTCATCGCTCAAAACTGGAGAAGATGAAATGTTTTACATGCATTCAACCAGATCATGTATCCTCTAAGGCCTGAGACTTGATTGAGGAGTGTATATTAAAGTGAATATTGCGACTGGATTGGTTTGAAATTTGAATCAACGGAATAATCCACAAACAATACGTGCGAATTCCCTTTTTGTGTTGATAAAAAACCAATGTCGAAATGCCAGTATTGCTCTCGAAGAATAACTATAATTGTCAACATTCCACGAAATGTCATGATCATTACATCAGGTTGGACAAGTAAAACTTTTCCACATTATAAGCAATGCTCCAATAATATTTCTACCTGCCGAAATTCTTACTATAGGCGAATGTTTACGTTAAAAACTTCAAACTTTCACTGAGGGTATCCCATTCAAGTTTAGAAAGTAATTATTCCGAATGGTTAGTAGACTTAACGGGCGCTAAATTACTTCCACTTTATGGATAACTTGATTTGATAGTGTAGAAAATTGATTCAATAGTTATTGTCTAGAAACAAAGTTTCGGCGACTAAATTAATGATTTTCCGATTCTCATCATTGAATTATATAAATACTTCTCAACCAGCTAGAAATAACACGTTATTCATCTTTTCTTCATAGAATGAAATGAAAGATTTCGATTCAAAGTATTGTAGAAAACGTCAATTTCATCTTCACGAATTATTGTCATTGCGAATTGAGAAACAAAATATTCATGGATATAAAAATTTTCAGAAAATGGACAGAAATGTAAATTTCTTCATGGCAGTAAGTCTATAAAAACACCAACGCTTTATGGATTTTTACAGTCGAACATTTGTCTTCACAGTCGAGAAGGCCGACTAGAGGGCAACCTCGAGTTTCGACTTCCTCGCCTGAAAGTCCAGATGAATGCCGCGGAGCAATATCTTATGCTCAGGTGGCATGTCGACAAGCCGATACTCGGTGTTCTCTACCGAAACATCGTAACGCTTTTCTTGTCAACCAGGCTGACCTTCGGCTACCTACGGTCAGCCGGGCTTACATCCGAGACCGAGGGATTTACCGCAGCTTGCCAAGATGTCGTAGTTAACACCTTGGTCTATCGCCGCAACGTGATGGGTGTGCAGGTTCCTGATGTTAGCTGCAGGACCTGTCGAAAGGCGCAAAGAGACGTTTTTCCACCTGCTCTTGGCGTACATCCATCGCCATAATGCGGCCCCACGGTGCTGTATCACCATCTAAGGCACTCGTACGGAATAGACCAAGAGCCGGTGCTGCCTTACATGCCTGGAGATATAGAGTTCGTTGTCGGTAACGAGAAATGCCAGAATTACTCGTTTCCGACCATCAGGTCCATACAAGCAAATAGGCCTGACATCCTCCTCGATAAACAAAGGAATACTATGTCATCAAATTGTCTGCTCCGGCAGAGAAGAACATAGTCTTGAAAGAGGAGGAAAATGGACAAAGTATCAAGATCTCCTGTTCGAGCTCCGCACGCTATACCCAGGCTACAAGGTCGTATAAGTAGTTCTGATCATCGCTGTTTTGAACAAAACTCGGTCTTCGCTGCGTTCGAAATTGAAGATCATTCCGGCTCGTAAGAGTTCGGTGCAGATTTTGATAGACCGGATGCAGAAGGCAGTCATTCTGAGTTCAATAAGACCACTTAGGCCACACGATTTGGGAACCTGAAGCTACTTATCGACCGGCGGGGAGGAGTAGCTTCGGAAAAAAACTGATTAGGTTATTCTGGCGCGATTGCTGCGATGTCGTCGGACAGCAAATATTTATTTAGATTTGTAAATCATAGAAAAGTGTCTTGGGTATTCAATTATTTCGAGTAAATCAATTTGATAATTAGCCATGAATTACTCTTTCACATACAACCTATCCAATGTTTTTGTAGTTTTATTTGGATTTTAAAACACAAGTCGGCTGCAGACGCATTTCAATAATCAATCTATTCTTTTCTGAATTACATGGAAACACTAATTAATGTAACAATTTTTGATAGAGATATAGATAAAATATCGAAACGTCAAAAAAAGAAATCTCATTTCATTCTTAGTCGTATTAAAAAACCATAATACCGAGAAAACGCTGGAAAAATGAAATCAGTTAACCGAAGCTACTCCTCCCCACTGGTCGGTAAGTAGCTTCAGGTTCCCAAATCGTGAGCCCTAAGTAGTCTTATTGAACCCAGAATTCTGCATACGGTCTATCAACATCTGCGCCGAGCTCTTATAGGCCGGAATGATCTTCAAGTTCGAACGTGGCGAATACCGAATTCCAGCCAAAACGCCAATAGGCAGAACTACTAATACGTCCTTGAGGCTTGGGTAATTCGAGACCAAGTTCTGCCACAGCTTTTTGTGCTGCTTTAACGATAAATGCCTCAACCTCGGCCAATTCGTGACTTTTGACAAGGCACAGGAGGCGGTCCGAATTCCTAATAACTTTACAAGCTATTCTCAGAACCACACTTCGATGCAGACCTTCCAGACTAAGGGGTGCCTTACATCCCCGTTGATGTGGGGAATAAATGCGGAAAACGGACGACCTAGAATGCAAACTTTGATGGATATGCATTAATTTTGAGTCTATGCATCTCATCGACCGTCCATTTCCTCACCCGTTATAGTAGGCCTGTGACCACAAGCATATTTGTTGCAGCCGCCTGGTACTCGTACGAATGTTCGGAAGACTCAAAAAATGTTAATTCGAGTATGTTGAAATGAATTAAACCGGCGCAGTTTGATACATTTTCTTACTTTGAATGATAAGGAAAAATACATTTCCAATTTACTAAATTCATTTATTGGAGAAAAAAATTAATGTTAATTAAAGTTGTTTTGTTCAACAAAATAACTTAAGCAGAACGATAAAATCAACATAAGTTATTATGATCCTACCATTTCGAGAAATTGAAAAATAACGTTACTAAACTTCCATTCGACGACAAAGAAAACCGTAGATGAAATGCTAATGAATTTTAATATGCTTGGGAGAAGAATAATCGACAATATGAAAACAACAACAACGATTGCAGCTTTAGATTCAAGGTAGCCGCCTCCTGGCGCAACAAATGCAAGAAAAGAGAATGACGGAAGTTTTAAAACGTCTGGGTATGTTATACGATACCACACCACCCCACCACCCTCGGGTTGAAATGATGTTTATACCTTATTACATAATGTGATTATTTGAAGCGAAGCAAGATATAAAGAACCTCGATTCATCGAATTTTTGGCGTTATAGAATATATAGGAACTTGGTTCAGATGCTATATTCTAATTCTGTGATGAACATTCTGTCGTTATTGGCCCTGCCTTATTAATGATTGGTAGGTAGTGACTTTCTGTCTAAATGTCTCTTATTTTTGTAAGAGACAAGCTTCTCAAGTTGTACGAGTAAACTGCTGATATTTCATGACTGGATGTATAGTCAATGTGGGAAAATCTTTGAATCCGTCAACGTAAATTTTCAATGAATATTAAAAGTAATTATGTTGTCCCGATTTGTTAATGTTAAAAATAGAAAATTGATTATTAAATGCTAGCAATTAACACTTCAACAAACGAAATGCTATTTAACAAAGTAAATGTGTTTCCATTTATTTGAAATGGATTTCTACAATTCAACGGACAAACCAATTAATTTCATTGTTACGTGTATCGCGAAATTTAAATTTACTATTGCTACAACAATCATTGAATACGATGTGGCCTTTGATTTTGTTTGCTAGCAAAAATTTCATTCCTATCTGTCTAGAAGTTAGAGAGAAAGGTAAAAAGTCCCTGAAAAATAAAACAGAGGGCGCCACAATCGAAAATCCCATGTGACATTTGTGATGTACCATCTTTAACTAGAAGGCATTGAAATTTTCAGTTCTGTTTTAACTTTCATCGAAAGCAAGCAACCTTGAAGATTTTTGTAACATGGATAAAAGTGAATTTCGCGTTTTGATTAAACATTATTTTTTGCATGGAAAAAACATTTCACAAACCAAAGCATCGCTTGTTGAACATTATGGGACCCTTCACCATCGATGGGTACGATTCACAAGTGGTTTACTGATTTTCGTTGTGGTAGTATAACCACAAGGGACGCCGAACGTCCATTATATGATATTGGACGATCCGCGAGTTAAAGTGCACGAGATTGCTGAGGCTATGGGTATCTCCACCGGACGGAAATGAAACACTTTGCATACATTTTTCAATATGAGAAAGCTATTTGCCAGATGAGTGCCGCATTTGGTCTCTGTTGAAAACAAGAGTGACTTGTGACAACTTCAAAGGAGTGTTCGTCGATGCTCAAGCAGGATAAGGAGGACTTTTGCACCGTTTCATAACCGTAGACGAGACATGGATCCATCACAACACACCAAAAACCAAAGAACAGTCGACACGGTGGACTTGTCCTGGCAAATCGAAGCCGAAAAAGACCAAAGTGGGTTTATCGGACAACAAATTCTTAGCGACAGTTGTTTGGGATACACACGGTATCGCCATATCGATTACCTTGCAAAGGGCAGAACGGTCACCCGCAAGAGCGGCCGCATTTGGCAAAGAAAAATGCGTTCTTCCACCAGGAAAACGCACCAGCGTACAGGTTCGCAGTCGCAATGGCAAAATTGCATGAATCAGGCTACGAATCGATAATTCATTCACCATATCCTCCTCATTTGGCTCCCGCTTTTCATTCATTTCCAAACTTGAAGAAATGGCTCAGCGGAAAGAGATTTGGCTCCAACGAAGAGACCATCGCTCAAACAAACGCTTATTTTGAAGGATTGCCGAAATCGTATTAGTTGGAAGGGATCGAAAAATCAGAAAAACGTTGAACGAAGTGTATCGGGCTACAAGGAGATCGTGTTGAGAAATAAAATAAGTTTTGACCAAATAAATCATTTCTTGTTTCCTTTTGCAGAGATTTTTCACCTTGCCCTCGTATATGCATCATACTTTGTTGTAATGCCGGAAGATTCACAATTCTTATACTTCCACTATCAATATTAACCCATTATTTTATAATGCCCCATTACACTGGTTATTGATCTCAATTGGCTAATACCAAGAACACATAAAATAAAGTAGGTAGGTTTCGTTTAAACAGCGATATGGGAGCCAAGACTGGATTCAATTTTTAGCAACAAGCCGGATTAATTTCCGGGTTCAAACAGTTTCCTCAAAATCGTAAAGCATTATCGCGGATATTGTGTCTTTCAAGGAATAAACAGTTCATATCTCTAAGTCAAAACATGATTCACACTGCTATAAGTAGACTGATATCCTTTATACTATAAATAAGAGATAATCACCATTATTCACTAAAAATACCATCCAAGTAGCCATCATCAGAGTAAACTAAATAATAAATCGAAATGTGCCTGTATAAAACTATTCGGGCATAATAATGCAAACAAAGGGTTACCCCCAGTTGAAGATAGATCGGAATTTAATAAATTGCAATTACCTAGATATTATTGTCTAAACTGGGTTTTAAAAGTGATAAAGTTTATTGAGAAATGGTGTTACATGAACTATATTCGGCTAACGCTGATATTTCACCATTATTTTTCTCTTTTTTTCTTTATTTTCCTATCTTTTTTTTGTTAACCGAACATATTTTAAATACAGGTCACACCATTTCTCAAGAGAGTTTATTACTTTTAAAATACAGGATGGACAAATATCTAGGTATTTTAGAAGGGATGGAAATGTATAAGCGAAAAAGCGATTTATTAAATTCGTTTTATCTCGAGCTGATGGTAACCCCTCATTTGTATTGTTATGCCCACATAGTATTTAAGCAGGCATATTTTGATTTCTGATTTAGTTTATTTTGATCAAAGGTCCTCAGTACATTCACAGTATTTTTAGTGGATACGGGTGCTTATTTGTTATTAGTGGTCTCAGTGTATCCACTGCGTTATTCATATAATTTGTTATATAATTTGTTATAAGCAATGAACTGGTTAGGTTAGTTTTGGTTTGGTTTGGTTTGGTTTGGTTTGGTTAGGTTAGGTTAGGTAAACGGAAGATAGGATGTATCATCACTCTCGACATCAGGAACGCCTTTAACTCAGCATCTTGGAGACAAATTCTAAGGAAATTAGATGATATTGGTTTAGATGAAGACATCAAGAAACTACTAGGAAGTTATCTTTCGAATAGATCAATCGAAAATACTTTCGAAGAAACCTTACTACAAAGGTCTGTCAACAGTGGAGTTCCGCAAGGATCCATATTAGGCCCTACTCTCTGGAACATCCAATATAATGGAGTTCTAGAACTGGATTTACCAGAAGGAGTTTCAACAGCAGCGTTTGCTGATGACCTTGCGGTTGTAGCTATCGCAAGGAACCATATGGAACTAAAAGAAAAAGTAGACGGAGCCATAAGGATCATAAACCATTGGCTTACTACTAACGGGCTATTGCTGGCTGCGGAGAAAACAGAAGCAGTCATCATAACCACAAAAAGGGAGGTCCCTCCATTAACATTTAGGGTTAAGGAGGCTTCGATAGTTCCTCAGAAGGCCATAAAGTACCTAGGAATATGGATAGATACTAAACTATCATTTAAGTGTCATCTAACAAAAACGATGGAAAAAACAACGAAGGTTGTCTCTGCGCTAGGTAACCTAATGCCTAACGTAGGAGGTCCATCAAGCAGCAAGAGGAAACTGATCAATTCGGTAGCTATATCTACGGCTCTCTATGCTATACCTATATGGACACCGATCCTTAGATTCAAACATTATAGGAATATATTGAATTCGATGGGTCGCAAGCTGAATCTTAGAATAAGTAGTGCTTATCGCACTACCTCTAGTGAAGCTGTAGAGGTTCTGTCTGATTCTCCACCAATACATCTAATTGCCCAAGAACCTAAGGAAACTTACGAAGGAACTCCCAAAACCATCGCTAGAAAAAACTTGATTAGTAGTTGGCAAGAAAGATGGGACAACACTACAAAGGCATCTCATACCAAGACCTTGATCCCCAACATTGAAAAGTGGATCACAAGAAATCATGGTCAAGTCAATTACTACATCACCCAAGTCTTATCAGGACACGGATGTTTCAGAGATTACCTACACCGGTTCAAACTGGCGGATGACAACAGATGCGTCTATTGCGGAACGCAAGACTCACCCCATCACACCATCATCGTATGCCCTAGATGGGAAATCGAAAGACGTAAGATTCAGAACTTTCATGTCACAGCAATCGACCTGAAATCCATAATAGACATCATGCTAGACAACGAGGATTCTTGGATCAAATACGGAGATTTGATAAAAAACGTAATCATCAAAAAGGAACAAGAGGAACAGGAAGAAATCCACTTACTCTGTATGCGTTAAGAATTCAACATAGGAAAAAATCTATAAGGAACAAAATATGAAACTTGACAAGAAACATAGTGATGACGCAGTCCTTTTCCCGAAGCAATGCGAGGAGCGGTACCGGGTTAAGGATGAAGAATGAGAGGTTTTAGCAGGTAGCTCGTAAGAGTAGTCCTGCACTGTCGAGCAGTGATAGAAACTAAGCTCTCGGCGTGCATCAAGCATTTCCTCTCAACAGAAAAAAAAAAAAAAAAAGGTTAGGTTAGGTAAGATCATGCTTCAGTTTGCATGGTTTCTCGAGCTTTAATTTGGTGTAATTATTTTTTGGAAACTTCCTTATTGAATGAATAAGAATAATCAAAATAATAGCTGAAATTCCAGTTGCTACCCAAAATCTAATTTATTTATTTCACAAACGGACATTCCTACATCAAGAAAGTCAAATATTGCTTGACAATTTTTACCCACCATTTCAGTAACACGGAAAAGTTCGAACTATAAAGACAAACTCAACTCAATCAAATAGTAAGTTAGATCATGTATTTTGTTCGGTTTGTACTTGTATAACAACTGCCTCCCATTTGCCATGTCTAGCATATCACACATCCTACATATAATCAGATTTCATAAATGAATATCAAAGACACAATTATACAAAACTATGTATTTCAGCCACTTCAGGATTGCTGAAGTTCCATACGTATTTATACCTATTAGATTAGGAATGGAATTGATGTTATATATTCGCACTATTTAGTGAATCTTCCAGAAGCTACAATAAATCAAATCCACATCTTTGGCATTCAATAATACTGCTGCTATTCATAGTCTTAAATCTCCCTCAATGAGTATTCTTCGAACTGAAATAAACAATGATCCTACTTGCTGCGGTTTTGTGGATGTATCGGTGAAGGGTCTCAAGTATGCTTTGTTCACTGGAGATCTGGAATACTGTTATTCACATTATAACATGTTTTCATATAGATTATTGTATCAATTATTTGAATAGGCATAAGTATGCAAACTAAAATTTGACAGATAATGGATGAATTACTAGAATGTTTGATGGAAATATAATTCTTGACTCGTGAAGTTCTGATTTTTGGTTTCTACTAATATTTGAGCCATTTCTCGAACAAGTTCATTTGCAATTTCCAGCTCAAATTCTGAAGAAATTTTGCTATTTGGAGAGGTTTCTAGATAACAAATATTCCAATTCGTTGTCTCTATACACATACATGTGAAAATCCATGATTATTTTGAGAATAACACTGGATATTAAAAAAAAATCTCTCAGAAATATCTCAATGTTTCCAAAGATATTGATTTGTTCTTGAGTCATCTCCAGGTATATGACTCCAAGAAGTGCTGTCCACTAGGAATCTCTAGCCAAGTAGACTAGTTCGCTCGTTGTGAAATAACATATGAGATTTCTGATGAGCATCTACCATAAAAATATTTATATAAACATAAACATTTCGACGATATTCTAGAGAGGTCAATGAATTCGTGAGTGTGATATCTCCAATCAGTCGAATAGCTCTCCTCTGAATATAATCTAAGAGCTTCGGCGTATGTTTGGGAGCTGATCTTCAAACATGTGAACACTACTCCAACATAGGTCGAATCTGTGCTTTGTAGTTTAGGAGGTGCTGTTTGGATGTAAAGTAGCTCTTAGTACGTAAAATGTAAGACCGGGTTTTTGGAATGGACCATACATGATCCTCCCATGTGATGTGCTGTTCGTGATGATACCGGGCATGGATATGGAGGACTACATAGGAATATTTGTACATGTATTGAACACTACTAGATTATCAGATCCCAATCGCAAAATGGTTACCAGATCTCCATTCAAAGAATCGACCTGTCTTTGTATTGCTCTTTTGGTTTCATCGGATCATTTAGGGGCTCTAGATGAGGAAGCAGTATTAAGTAACATCATCTGCAAAGCTGTGGACGGAACAGAAGGTCATTTCCAATAAATCGTTGATATGGAGCAGAAACAAAGTTAGTACCAAGACAAATACCTGTGGAACACCAGCGTTAATAGCCATTGTACCTAAAGGGCAGACTCCGTCTACTACAGCATGGAGTGATCAATTGAAGAATAGTCACTACTTTACCCGATAGTAAACGACAAAGTTGAGGTGTCAAACCATATGAGGGAAGTTCCCCATAAATGCCCAGATTTTCAATGCTACAGCTAGAGATTCTTCATATATTTCAGTAGATGTCTTTCATATAGATAATAAGAATAATAGAGTAATAGAAGTTTATTGTTGTGTTACGAAATATCTACAAGTATAGAATCTCGTTTTACAATTGTTGGACTTGTAAGGCTTGTATTACAGGAGCCAGATGTTGAAACTATTGTAAGCACAGTGGCTGAGAAATGCTCCTGATCGGTAATGTTGGAGGGTGAGGAGGAAAATCAAACCAGTTAATATATTCTATGAACTGTGCCGTCTAGTAGATTGACACACTGGGGAATTTGAGGTAACACAAACATTGATATGAATATAATCATTCTAGATGGTATCTTTTTGGAGAATGTCCAATCAAATAATAAGAGGGTTATTTAATATTCATTTTGTGAAGAAGCTAACTTACTTGCGGAAACACGTAGGTATATTGAATGAATAGATTGTATTCAATTCCAATTTACAATATGTATTATTACTCCCAAATACGAGGTACAGATCAGAATCATTGAATGTTTTTATAAACATGAGTTACCAAGTAAATTGTACAAGGCTTACTTTTATACATGAAATAATATAAACAATAGATAAAATGTGTATGGATAAAATCATAAACTACTCTCTGTGATACATTGAGATGAGATAAAATAGAAACGAATGTATACCCAAGAAATTTCAACAAGAACGAGAACCTATCAAAAGTAAGTCTAAATTGTTATGTCACAATTGAGAAATGATACTTGTTAGCTTAAACTTGTATAATGTGAAAGGTTATTATAAATTGCTTACGATTGTTTTTGAAAAAGTTTCATCAACAGATTCTTGACCATTAGATTTAAATTGAAAGTATTAGAAAAAACGGGAGTGTACTGATTTGCAGTTCTATTAGTTTTGCCTTTCAAGTATATTCAAAATGAAAAAAATACTGATAAGCAGTAAATATTTCTATCAAATTGTTCGTTGGGGTATCCAAATCTTCGTGTGATATCCTTATTATTGAGTTATGATGAGATCCTCTGAAAATCCATGTCTATAGTACCATGCGGGGCACCAACTTTTGGATGGTGAAAATTCCCCTTTGTAATAGAGGTCACAATTTATTGGATACATTGATTGTATTCAATTAGAATATAAAATATGTTTGTTATTACTTCTAAATACGATTTACAAATTGTAAGTTATTGAGTAGAATCAAAATCAGAATCAATGAATGCTTTTATAGAGATTGCTGAGGCTGTGGGCATCTCAACCGACTGGGTACGGAACATTTTGCATGATTTTTTGAATGTTAGGAAGCTATCTGCCAGACGAGGGGACCGCATTTGCTCTTAATTTACAACAGCGCAACCAAAGGAGTATTCAGCGATGTTCAAGTGCAATAAAGAACTTTTTGCGCCGTTTCGTAACCGTGGACAAAACATGGATCCATCACAACACACCAAAGACCAAAGAACTGTAGAAACAGTGGGCTTGTCCACCCGAATCGAAGCCGAAAAAGGTCAAAGTGGGTTTATCGCACGGTATCGTCCATATTGATTACCTTGGAAAGGGCAAAACGATCACCGGAGTATATTATGCGGAGCTGTTAGTTCGATTCGACGCCTAGTTGAAGCGAAAACGGCTGTATTTGGCAAAGAAACCACCAGGACAACGGGGCACAGGTCCGCAGTCGCAATGACAAAATTTCATGAATTGCGCTACGAATTGGTTCGTGATCCACCTTATTCTCCATATAAGCCCCCTGCGATTTTTATCTATTCTAAAACTTGAAAATGGCTTGGCGGAAAGAGATTTGGCTCCAACGATGAGGTCATTGCTGAAACAAACGCCTATTTTGGAAGATTGCCGAAATCGTATCATTTGTAAGGGATCGAGAAATTTGGTAAACGTTGAACGAAGTGTATCGGGCTTTATTTGGGAATAAAATGTGTTTTGATCAAACAAATCATCTCTTGTTCCATTTTTCAGCGACTTTTCACCTTGCCCTTGTATTCAACGTATATATTTCCATAGTTGATTTGAATTTTGTATACATCCCAATCCGCCTCTCTAATTTTGACCATATAAAAGAATATTAATGAGTCAGTCTCAATGTAAGCTGGGAAACTAAATGTGCCAGTTATGTCATGCTAATTTTGCTGGAATTTAGCCTTGGAACCAGCTATGAGTTGCAATGTACTCACCTGAAGAGTTCCTGCATATAGGATCAGTCACTAGGCCGGTGTAAGAGGAAAATATAGCAGACCATCAATACACTACAAGAAATAGTTTGCTGAGGTATGATCTAATGATTGATGTGAACTCTCTGGTCATCTGAACTTTCTAAATATATCCTTCCTCATTTGGAATGAATTATTATACAAAGAATCATTAGTTTCTCATTCTTAACTACTTACACATTAACTCAAAATTTTGATGGCATTCCGCGAATGTTGTTAGTTATTATCAAATTCAAGAGAATTCGCATATTCAGTTCTTATTTAAATTCCATAACATTATATTGTGATGTAGATCCATATAAACTTTGTAGAACGTGAGAAGTATAGGGGAGACAAAGCGTATTCATCGAGTATCCGACAACGGCTTATGTGTGAATAAAATATACAGAGGAATAGGTTGGGAAAGAGAGTTTGGTAATGATATTAAAACAGCAATAGGAAGTTATAGTAGCAGGTCCGTTGAGAATGAGCACTATACGTTTGTTACTTATCGCTTTAAGGTCTGGCGATTTTAGTAATGGCTCATGGCGCGTGGCGGAGTTCCCATGTCCCGACGTCGCGGAGAACCCTAGGCGATTTGCCCATTGGCACAATATTCAATTTAACTTTGTATGAAATATAAAAGAAAATAAAGCCTTTAATTGGATATCATTCCGTATCCGAATTGTTCTGGAATCTGAAACTATGTTCTGCTTGTTATCATGAATTGCAAACAAACTTTCTGAAAGTTTCTTTTTGCTTTGGTATTCACAACAAGATGGCATTCTTCGACAATTCAACGGGTAGAAAATAGGTCATTAGGAACACGTTTAGTGTTGAAATATTCCCTCAAACTTGAATAAAATTATTATTCGCAACAAAAGAAGTATATACTCGTAGTTTCCTTTATACAGTCTGTCCAAGATACGAATGTCTATCATGGGAATATCGGAAACGAATTTCTTTTCCTCGTTGAGCGCTGCGTGACCACCTGTCGTCATTAAGGCTCTCGACTAAGAGACCGCTTGTCCACCGGTGTTCATTCGCAAGGTTCCGTTTGAATTGCGTGTGCCCACCCGTGACCATGATATCTATTGATATATACAGGGCGACTGAGAGGCTCCTGAGGTAAGTACCATTGAAATTGGGTTGGTAAGATGAAATGAATAAAACATAATATGAATGAAAAATGTACTTCTTTATTTTCTAAAACTGGAAACAGTAGGAAAATAGGCTATTATTCATGTTGTCTGGAAGCAAAAACACATCTTGATGCATTGATTTAGCCTTCACAAATCGTGTAATTATTTTGGTATGCTTTTCGGCTCACACAGAACTGATTTTTTCATGCTGAAACGAACATCTCTCCCTCGTCAATCTTTGTTCTAATCTCTGACCTGCTACTTCTTTCAGCTTATGACATTTTTTCTTTGATGTGGAAACGTGGTTTGTTGATGTTGTGAGTAACCTCTGAAAGGCATCATACCCTTTCACGTAACATTTCCTCCTCTGAAATTTTGGACCGTAGGTACACTTCGCTTGTCGTCATGAACGTTTCCTGTTATTCTGAAATTTTTGTGATAGTTCCTTTTGATACGTTCCTGATATTGGCAGATCTAGATTCTTTTCATCAAATATTCGTTCAATTGCGTACAAATTACTTCTGGTTACACCAACAATTAATTCGCCTCAACTTACTGTTCATTTTGAAAGAATTGTATTATTATGACGGATAGAAATAATGTTCTGAAACAATTGACTCAAACACAAAAACAAAATAACAGAAATTGCGGAAAAACTGCAAACGTACTTTTTTGTATAAACAACAAGAAAAGAAGTCATTAGCAGAAACGTGAATTTTGATAGAAATAGTCAGGAGCTAAGTGACATAATAATATCATTCTCCGCGATAATAGTACAAGGATTAGTGTACAAATTTTCATGATTATTTGTAGCATCTCCAGAGTTTCCTAGTGAAATGATCAGCAACTATAGACTCACTTATCCGATAGATCTCTGTCATCATTTTTCTTATGTGAGTATACGTGAGCAACCTTTTTGTGCAAAAACAAAGGCCAACATTTAGTGGGATTTTGAATTAAATCACATTCTACTTTTTTATGTATTTCCTGTGACTTTCCTGTATATTTTTTTTGAGTTTATATCTAAGACTCATACAGTCTAAACGACATTGAGTAATACCACACTTTCGATTTATATTACCATCTTTTACTTTCAGAACAGAAATTATTTCAAAAGTTAACAATGGCGGTTACTTCCTCTTTTTGACTTTAGTTTTTGGAATGCATTTATCAAATAATGAATATATTATCTTATAAAAGCTATTCATTGATATCATTATGAGTACACAACACATTCCAGCCGTGTCACACATTAATTCATATAGTTTATTATAGTTTACAAGCCTTAAAATTGTACTCGTAAGATGTATTTGTATTACCTTCAAGGTGTGAGATATTCAAATCACACTCAATACACAAAAGCGGATGATTAGTATCAATTTTTGGCCAAAACATCCATCGCAGTAAAATACTGAAAAGAAAACATCAAGCAAATTACCGAATACATTTTCAACAGTATTCAATTGATTTAAACCCGAAAATGCTATAAAGTTGTGATATAATTCACTAATTGTATCTTGTATTCGGTGAAAATGGTGAAATTCTTTGTTCCATTAAGTCGAAAAGCTTTTCATACACAATAGAAGCACTTGGAGTTATATAGAAGATACAGATTGAAATTATTTTCCGAAGCAATTACAAAGTACAATTTCAACTTGAATTGATGATATGATATAATATGATTTACCCGTTCGATACAATACTTCAATACAATAATACAATATAAAAAATATCTGATTAAAAAGAGAATAATTCACATTAAAAAGATTAAAAAACAATAAAAATAACAAGTAGGTCCCAAATACCAAGTCATACATATAACATGACATGAGTGACAGTCAACTGGTGAATGTTAATAAAAATCATCAACAGTAAGTTTCGCATCCAAACACCCACTTAGCGTGTAGTTTTAGGAATCGACTCAACTTAGTTTTCACCTGTGTGGTCTCCAGGTTTTTCATTTTCGTTAGTAATTTGTTATTTATCTTAGACATCATGAAATTGACGTTTTGTTGTAAATATGAGTAATTAAGTTTTTCTGCAATTATGTATCTTTATTCCTAGTCGGATAAGTATGAATCTCTTTATTCTTGGTAAATAATGGTTGATTAGAATTTACAAATATTACCGCTTCGTAAATATAGAGACTATATAATGTGAGAATATTATATTCCACAGAAAGTCTTTTACAGCTTCCTATTTTATTCAGAATGAACATACTTCTTAGGCATCTCTTCTGTAACCTAAAGATTCTGTCGGCCTCTGTGGAGTTGCCCCAGAATATAACACCGTATCTTAATCGAGAGTGTATATAAGCATGATAAGCTACTAGAGCGGAATTATATCATATAAAATCTGTATTTCACGGACATTCAAAATTCTCTAAGTGCTAGCAGAACTCCACTTCCTTTCGACTTACCAGTTGCTTCTTTACTGCGATCCATACGGAACACATTATAAGTGTTGTGAAATAGATCACTTGAGGATATCGAGTCTATTAGTCATGTCTCCGTCATCGCGAAAATACTATAGTTACTACTCAATATTATCTATCTACGTAGATCAACTGACGTATCTGTATTATTCTTCTGTGAAATTCAATAAAACGTTGAAGTTTGATCATTATTATATGATTAATAATATTTCACTGAGTACTACTCAAATTCAAATTTTCAATAATAATAATATTTTGTATGTTGATTCCTACATGGAGTCCATAGAGGAGTGTGGGGATCAGCTTTTAAAGACTGGGGATGGTTTGCCATAAGCTGATCGATGGTCCTTTTGGGGGCATAGGAATTGAAACACTCACTTTGCCCTTTACTGAACGTAGAGCTCGACGTCATAATGACTTGATGTCTCGCTCCTCACAATAACAATGATACTGATACAATCAATAATAATACAGTCGATAATGAATGATGAATATGAATATGAATCCGAATATATGAATATCTAGTTAATCTAATCTTAGTATATATATATATATATATACATATATATATATGTAGAACTGGATTCTCGGGTATTAGTTCGCCTAGATTTTCCAGACTCTACGGTCGAATCACCTGAAGATGGCAAATGCGACTTTGCCGAAACGTCGTGAAATTGGTCCTTCTGAGGACCGAAACCACACAACGCGGATCAATACCCGAGAATCCAGTTCTACACATTACGTCCGCGAGAACCTAAGAAGAAATATATATATATATATATATATCGATATATATATATATATATATATATATATATATATATATATATATATATATATATATATATATATATATATATATATATATATATATATCGGTCTATCAATACTACCTTGACTCAAGGTTCCCACGCTGTCATTAGTAGAGTAATTTAAGTCGAAAAATAAGGATTATCGGTAAAAATTTTTAGATTTGACGCGACCCGGTGGGAAAGTTGTGTTTTGGTGAGTAAAACAAGAGTCCAAAATTTCTACCGTCCAAACCCGCCGCATCCCCCTTTTTTTGGCGAAAAAGGGGTAATTTGGCCTTTTTTAGGGGTGGAATATCAAAAAAAAATTAGTAACTCTGGTCCTAGTTAAAATTAAGGTACCAAACTAGAACCCTTTTATTGTCATAGTCCATAGAGCCTCCAGTTCAAATTTCAAGTTGATCCGACATCCCCCCTCCTCTTAATAGATATATATATATATACGTGTTTATGTGACCAATCTTGAAAATGGGCTAACTCTGGCAAATTTCAACCGAATTGGCTGAAATTTGGACTGAAGCTGGGGTTTATAGTCACAAAATAGCTCTCCAAATTTCAAGCTGAAAGATTAAATAGTTTAGCTGAAATTCGAGTTTCAGTCAATTTTTTAGCTAAAATTCGAATCCAGATATCTCATGTCGTTTTCATCCAATCGTGACGTGCTTGGGCGGAAAATGTAGGTAATTGCATATACTTTTACCCGATATCACTCACGATCATAATTATTTTTATATTCTCTCATTTTTTTGACGTTTTTTATATATATATATTTGTTTTTATCAATAAATAAAGGAAAAAAGAGTGTGTTTGTATATATATGTGTATGTGTGCATATGTGTGTGTGTGTGTGTGTGTGTATGTGTGTGTGTGTGTGTGTGTGTGTGTGTGTGTGTGTGTGTGTGTGTGTGTGCAAGAGACCATGATTGTGTATATCGATGTTTGTGAATGTGTATGTGTTTGGTTGGAGGAGGTATACCATCGCATAAAATCATAGGTGGACTCATCAGTAAGAAGCCTATTATGGATGATTATTAATTAACCGTTTCGTCCCAGAGATATAAAAATATTATTTTTCTCACCTAAATAAGACATTATCATGTGAAATCCACCTAATCGCACTGTAATCTTCTTCAATCTTGGATCACCGCATGAATGTTGGACTTCCAAAGCTTTCAAATATAGCGGTTGATCGAAGGTAACAAAGGCATGATTTTGTTTGCTTTCCTCAGCCAATTTTACCGCGGCAATTAACGATGTGTATATTGTATCCAAATTAGATGGAGGATTCCTGACGAACGGTAAACAAATTACTCTGCTTGTTTTATAATCATCTTTATCTTTAACCACTTTTTCCTTGAATGAATTCCAACCAATTGTTCTTTCAGAATTCATGTGTTTTGACACTAACCACAAAAAATCATCACTTTTCATTGTAATGTCACTTACAAATCGCATTCCATGCAAGTCGGAATAGTTTACTTTTTCAAAGACAATATCTGCTAAACTCATGTTGGGATGCTTGGTAAATTTCTCAACAGCAACACTGCCTATATCACAAATATCTTTTACATTTATCTTCGCGTTCCGATCAAAATTAACATGAAGTACACATATTATATATATTATAGGCACTTTCAAAAAACGAGTTTCTATAAAAGGAGGGTCTCCCTAGACTCTAATCGCCCGTGCACACACTCTCTCTCTCTCTCTCTCTCTCTTTCTTTCTCTCTTGCACACACACACACACACACACACACATACACACACACACACACACACACATATGCACACATACACATATATATACAAACACACTCTTTTTTCCTTTATTTATTGATAAAAACAAATATACATATATATAAAAAACGTCAAAAAAATGAGAGAATATAAAAATAATTATGATCGTGAGTGATATCGGGTAAAAGTATATGCAATTACCTACATTTTCCGCTCAAGCACGTCACGATTGGATGAAAACGACATGAGATATATGGATTCGAATTTTAGCTAAAAAATTGACTGAAACTCGAATTTCAGCTAAACTATTTAATCTTTCAGCTTGAAATTTGGAGAGCTATTTTGTGACTATAAACCCCAGCTTCAGTCCAAATTTCAGCCAATTCGGTTGAAATTTGCCAGAGTTAGCCCATTTTCAAGATTGGTCACATAAACACGTATATATATATCTATTAAGAGGAGGGGGGATGTCGGATCAACTTGAAATTTGAACTGGAGGCTCTATGGACTATGACAATAAAAGGGTTCTAGTTTGGTACCTTAATTTTCACTAGGACCAGAGTTACTAATTTTTTTTTGATATTCCACCCCTAAAAAAGGCCAAATTACCCCTTTTTCGCCAAAAAAAGGGGGATGCGGCGGGTTTGGACGGTAGAAATTTTGGACTCTTGTTTTACTCACCAAAACACAACTTTCCCACCGGGTCGCGTCAAATCTAAAAATTTTTCCCATCAAAATGCTTAGATTACTCCACTACATGTCAGGGTCCCTTGTTATGTGGCTTATACTAAACAGTATGTTTATATTATTACAAGGTAATCGTAACACTAAACAAATTGTTTGTGTATCGGCTATGAATTTATAAACATATGGATTACATACATTTAATAATAGAAACTGAGGTTGTATTTGCTAATTAAAGAATTTTAGGTAATCTCGTATAGGGATGGAAGATTCCTATACTGCAGGAGCATAATCTGAAATTGCTAGGATGATTTTTCCAAAAAATATGGTATTTCAGAGTATACAACCTTGCAGGCTTCCGTCGTAATATTCCAATTTATATTAGATTCAAAGTGAGCCCTAGATTGTAAAATCTTAATTTTTGAATTGAATTTACCTCAAATTGTGTTATCGAGACTGATTGGTTTCAAACCTCAAGCACTGTTTATTTTGTGAAGTTGTAAAACTTTTACCAAAGAACGAATCAGCATATTAAACGGCAACTTATTTAATGTTGGAGTGTTAAAGGTTAATTAAGTGTCATAATTCCAATTTCGAATTTTAATTTAAGGCAGTCTGTTAGGGCGACTAATTATTCTGAAATCACCGAGATGAATGAAAAGAAATGCTGTTTTCTGCACACGACTACTTATAAAGTTTGTTTGAAAGTGGCTGGAATAATATAAGCACGTAGGAATGTAGTTTGGAAGAGAATTAAACATCCACATTTAAAGGAGAATTCCGGGAAGATGCAGGAAGCGTGAAAGAGAATTCAGATTTATTGTTAAATCGAGGCTACTGAATGCTCGTTCTTAGAAAAAACTTCTAGAACTGTAACTATGTTTCGTTTTCCTCTTATAATGGAACGTATAATATTTGAAAAGATATCACTATAATTATTCAGTTTGTAATCGGGTAAAGCAGTTTGTAATCGGGTAAAACGATTGGAACTATAATCAATGACAGATCCAGAGATTTAAGTTTGGCAGAATCAGTAGGAGTTTTCCTTATAAGCAGGCTGAATACGGCTTCAAAATATTTTGGCTTTGCGATTCAGGCAAATTTGAAAATCTATCATGGAAAGCAGCAGCCCTATTCTGTTTTCAATATATCTTCAGATATTGTTCACAGATTAAAAGAGCCTTCCAAAGGGAAAAAATGGAATTGTTAATGGATAATTGGTACATAATTAATCCTCTACACATGCTTCACTGATGGATGAAACCATATTGCTGGGAACTCAAAAAAATAAAATAAACGCGTAACTCCCCGAAAACTTACGGCATGTAAAACAAGACCAATAACACTATTGATAAGAAATAATCACCCTTATCCACCTGTATTCAAAATATGTTCGGCCACCGCTGATTTCTCACCATTATTTCTCTTTATGTGAGCAAAATGTTCCTTCTAGTTTGACCCACATAGCATTTTAAACACGACTCATAATTCATGTTGTAAATTCTGGATTTGTTGAAATCGGAAACTTTATCAAAGGTATTGCCTAAACGGTGTTTTAGCTTGTTCTAACATCTATAAACTAGTTAAAACGTTCCTTCTAGTTTGACCCACACAGCATTTTGAACACGACTCACAATTGATTTTGTGAATACTGGATTTGTTGAAATCGGAAACTTCATTGAAGGTATTGCCTAAACGGTGTTTTAGCTTGCTCTAACATCTATAAACTTGTTGTATTGCAAATTTTGAAAACAAACTATGGAATTTATTAAATACTGAAGAATGAAAAGTGAAACTTTTGGATTTTATTGAAGTAATTGAAGGTAATGGCTCTAAGTTGGTTAGTTGGCTACGTACCAATTTCCTTTTTTGTTTAGAAATTAAATTATTAATCAAAGATTTGTGGTAATCATTGTCTTCGTTGTTACCATTTTGCTGGCTCAAAGAAACGTTCAATAATCTATGAATTAGACTATTTTATACCTAAATGGTGCTGAATCCGCCGGGGTATACCTATTTGTTCGAGAGGGTTTTCTGTATATGTCGAAATCCAAGCGGTTACCATCTTTATAATGTTAATATCAAGGGAAGGAACTCAGTGAATCAAATTGGCTATTGAGCGTGTTGAAAAAGCCATGTAAATCAAAATATTTACTTGTAATCGCGAAAATGTCGTCATGTCATGTCTTATACCTCACATATCTTTTATACGATTCAGCAGAATGTTATAAAATTTATCGACAGAGTACCATTGAACCTCTTTCAGTTAGTGTTAATCAATGTTTGGGATATACAAACATATTAGCATTTCTTGTGTCATAACAGCTTCTTCTATGTTTATATTGATGGAATAAATCTGGTTGATTTCTCATGAAAAGAAGACATTCTGTTATGTAGATTCCGTAGAAGGTAAGAAATTAATTCTTTTTGACAAATTCTATAACTTGCATATGCTGCAAGAATAGTGAAAAATGTCTTGACATGGAGGCTGTGTCCCCAAAATAAAATCCCATACTTTAGATGAGTATGTACATAACCGAAATTATAATAGAGTAACATGCTTATATGCTGAGTTCACTGATATGCTCATGGAATGTTAGATATTCATGAAAATGAAATTCCAGCAATTTCGTCCTTGCGTCAAATTTGACGCCCTCATTACCATAGGCCATTGACTCTGGAAATGTAATATTATTTTTAACTGTTCTAAAGCAGGATGCAAGAGGTTTTACTGAAGTTTAGAGTTAGGTTATTTCTAACAAAATAGTAATTAATTCTTTTAATGAGTTTGTGGTATTTTCAGTACTGAAGTCATCATCACTCATCGATTGTACATTATTAGTATCAGCTGCATAACTGAAGGAAATTCAATATATTTGGAAGGTAATTGATAAATATTATGAACAATGAAGGCCCGAGAAAGTGCCCTGTGGAACACCATTGGTCGTGTTAACGGTCTGAGGCATATAAGATGTGGTACTCGTCTTTATTCTGACAAATTGAATGCGATTAGATAAATATGATTTTATGAGATCTAATGACGCTCAACAAACCCCGTATCTTTCAAGCTTTTTTTTTGATAGAGAATATTGTGATTCAAGCTGTCAAATGTATTGGTGAGATCAATAAATATTCCACAAGCCGCATCATCGGACTCCAAGACTTTGGTTGAAAAGCTGAAGAGGCAAGTATTTACACTCCTACCTTGACGAAAACCATGTTGAAAATTGTGTAACAGTTATGCCTGCCAAAAAAGATTGAAATTCTTAAGCTGGTTACTTTTCCAAATATCTTTGAGAATGAGGTAAGAAAACTGATGGGCCTATAATTTGACAACAAGCCTGGTGTCCCCTTTTTTCTGCAAAGGTATTATCACACCTTGTTTAAGTGATTCTGAAAATATGCTCTGTTATGAACAAGTGTTTATGATAGCACATAGTGAACTGCAGATTGACGAGATGCATGTAATGTTCATTCAGGAAACATGAAATGTTCAATATCACCAATTTGACGCCTTTCATGAACAGATTCGTTGGAATCTTTTTTGGTGTATAGCGCTGATCTATCAGAATCAGTTAAGAATTAATATCGCTTCCGAATACATTTTATTCAGCGTTCTGGGATCATGAATTGTGAAGCTACAATGGAATCTCAATTTCCATTCAACTAGCAAATGCCCATACGAATTTCTCCTATTTCTCATATAAATATTTCATTTAAGTCATAATTTTAAATATCTACAATTCAAGGTATTTGAATTCACATGATGTTGAGCTTATATTATGCGTCAATATTTTCCACTTCTTATGAGAGCTAAATTCATGATTCATTCAATCATAAGAGCAGAAGCTGATTTGAGAATAAAATATGTCGTGCATTAACTTGAAAGGACTACTTTATTTTATAACGATGGTGAACTTAATTGTAGTATTTGATAAGAGCATATTTAGCATTACTTTGAAAATATTATACATGTTGAGTTTATTGCAAATAAAAGTGTTCCTTCAAGATATTCAAAGCCAGAATGGTGTCTTCAAAGAACATTTTGATGACATTTTCATACACAAAACCTTATCAGTCATGATAAAATATAAATGTACGTTGCCTTGGAAGAAAATCCTGCTTTTGTATGTGATTAATAACAAATCTGTGGGAACTGAATATTCAACTCAATCATAAAATAACTTGAAATTGCTCCTCTGTTATTTACATAACTTTAGCATGTACTAGTTCCATTCTCCTTTTGTTCTCCCATCTTGAATAGTTAAGAAAATAGAAGTGTAACAGAGGTATTTATCGTTGAATCGAATTTTTTCATAAATATATCCAGTGGAAGAATATGAATACCATCTATTCTCAGAATGAATTCAATCTCGAACTATTTGTCTAATTGTTAGCAAAGCGTGGATAATTGTGCGTGAGCGTGCGTGCGTGCGCAATGTGTAATCCACAGTGGCGCCGTTCCCATCGGACGTATGGATTTGACATTTGGAAAAAATTCACTTTCAATTTTATCTTCTGATATATTCTCTGCAAGGGTGTCCGAAATATAGTTTGCTAACAGAAGTGAGGGAAGTCACGTGATAAATTGATCACAGCTTTTTTGGTATAGTGATTTTCGATATATTCAGTTAACTGCTTTTCGGAAAGTCTGTGCCGGAGGCGAAGGTAAACACTGTTGTAACATCACAATAACTATACAGGGTGTTCCATCCACCCACCCCGTATATTTCTTATCCCATAGTGAGTGCAAAAATCTCCCGAAACACGTCGAATGATTTTATTTGGGGGACATCTTTTGACGTATATTTGAGGCTTGAACGAGCAACCCCCTAATAGGGGGCGCTTCAACCCCTCAAAATTGAATGGGGGAGAGAAGTTGAGTGATACGTCATTTGAAAGGTCTTGAGAGCCTCTTTACAACGGTGTTTGAAAAACGTAAATTTGATGAACCGTTTTCGCCAAAAATTAATTTTGTTGCTCGAATGCGCCACCTTGAATATTTTGGTTATTTGTACAATGTACAAGCTTATTTTTTATAAGCCTTTTTTACAAACTTAAATAATCTTTAAAAAATCACATTCGTGAAAAAATTGAATCTTACAATGAAAAAAATTGAATCTGCGTGTTTAAATCAAATGTTCAAATTGTCCTCCATTGACTTCCATACAATAATACATTTTCTCAAACTAATAAATAAAAAACAGCAAAACATTTCCTTATGTTGCCTTCATTTTTGGTTCTTAGAGGGTGTTTATCTGGTTTTAACATTTCTTCGATCATTTCATGATTCTAATCAATCAGTTGAGTTACTACTTTGCTGATTTGTTTTAAATTTCAAAAAATATGGTGTACACATTGCAAGAACGTGTTGAGCTGGTTAGGCTTTATTACCAAAATCAAAATTATGCCCGAGCGGCTGCAAGGATATTTAACGAAAACCATCATGAACGTAGCGTTCGCCATAAGTACGTAATGGAATTGATTTCAAAATTTGTGGAGACGGGTTTAGTAATGGATAAAAAAAGGACTCCCATTGGAATTGTTAATGATGAAGGAGTAGCTTCTGCGGTATTGGGACATGTCCAACTTGTGCTAAACACGCAATCTGTACAACAACTTTACATAAACACAAGTTCCATCGATACAAAATTAAATTAATTCAGGAATTGAATGATGATGATTGAGATCGAAGGCAAGAGTTTTGCGAAATTATGGTCGAGCGTATCAACAATAACCCAAATTTCTTGTACAACGTTTGCTTTTCTGACGAATGCACTTTTTCACTTAATGTAGAGGTTAACCGGCATAACTGTTGAATTTGGAGCGATACAAATCCTCATGTATTTCGAGAAGCTCACACTCAACATCGGGAAAAGCTAAACGTTTGGGTAGGAATTTTGGGAGACCACCTAATTGGACCTCTGTTTATTCCTGGTAATTTAAATGGCGAAATTTATCTTGAAATGTTGGAAAATGTGATCGATCAGTTAATAACTGAACAATAAGAAAACGATCTTCTACTACTTGAACAACAATTGCATTTCCAACAAGACGGAGCTCCTCCTCACTACGCCGCACCGGTCCGCCAATACCTCAATTTGCAATACCCCGGTCGTTGGATTGTAAGAAGAGGTCCTATGGAGTTGCCTGCCCGATCTCCTTACCTGAACCCTCTGGACTTCTTCTTGAGGGGACATCTTAAGTTCAAGATTTTTGTGACTCAGCCTGAAAATTTGGACGAACTACGCCAACGAATTGTAAATGAGTGTCGTCAAATAACTCCAATTATGCTGAACCATGTTAGAGACGGTTTTCAGTCAAGATTGTATTATTGTATGGAAGTCAATGGAGGACAATTTGAACATTTGATTTAAACACGCAGATTTAATTTTTTTCATTGTAAGCATGACAACACAATTCAATTTTTCTACGGAAGTGATTTTTTTGAAGATTGTTTAAGTTTGTAAAAAAGGCTTAATAAAAATGAGCTTGTACATTGTACAAATAACCAAAATATTCAAGGTGGCGCTTTCGAGCAACAAAATTAATTTTTGGCGAAAATGGTTTATCAAATTTACGTTTTTCATACACCGTTGTAAAGAGGCTTCCAAGACCTTTCAAATGACGTGTCACTCAACTTCTCTCCCCTATTCAATTTTGAGGGGTTGAAGCGCCCCCTATTAGGGGGTTGCTCGTTCAAGCCTCAAATATACGTCAAAAGATGTCCCCCAAACAAAATCATTCGACGTGTTTTGGGAGATTTTTCCACTCACTGTGGGATAAGAAATTTACGGGGTGGCTCGTCTGAGATGGAACATCTCATCTGTATATCGTGTCATCAGCCCCAGTTTTGAATTTTCTAGAGAGTAGCGTATAATATGTACCAATCCAATGCACTCCTACTAATTGATTGGTGGATATGGCCAATTTACCCACGATGAAATATAAACCTTGAAATGACATTCTCCATAATAAATTTGATACAGTAGCGGTTTTTTAAGCTGAAGTAATGGTAATATGAATTATTAATTATTTGATCTTCAATCCGAACTATTATTCCTTTGCAGTTGTACTGATCTAGTAGATAATTGTCTAGAAATTCAATATAGAAAATGAAATATATGTTGCCCCCAGAAATCAAGTTTCAGATATTATGCCATTATTGCTTGAGTTATTGAAATCTCAGAAGTGTGGTAAATGAGAAGCATAACAATGGAAGCGAAAGGAAAGGAAAATTAGTTTTGTATTTTAATTAGAGCATTAGTCGTTATTAGTGAGTCAACATCTGTTTTCAAAGGACTGTACGTAGGATCCCTAGAAATAGGCATAGTGGTTGCCATGTTACTAATAGGTAATATAGATTATTCAAAATTCGACGTAAACATAAGCTTGATGAATTTCTTGAAGAACAATGTAGTTATGTTTAACATGTAATTACTGTAGCACGATTCACATAATTTTGCAAGCACGAGCATTATGAACAGGTAAAGTTATAGCAATAATTTATACTGACAATAATAACACCTGCTGCAATCGACAATGCTTCACGTCTTGCCCGAGAGGCCTAAACGTTTACAACGGTCTCTAATTTACTAGCGTTCGGCGTGTTACTAGGGCAACACGGGACGACAGTTTATTATCTGTAATTATTAATCTCGAACAAAATGAAAGTTATCTGAATATCAAAGTTCTACCATCTCGTTGAATTGAATAAAAGGGAATAGTTTCGAGGACGTCAAATTCCTGTTAAAATTGATCTTAATTTTCATTAACTTTATTTGTCTGATTATTATGAGACATGATTTAGTCTGTTTTATAATAACACTTTATATTAACAACTGGGAATATACCTACTTAGCAATTTCCTCCCAATCATTTATTCAATTGGTGGTAGAATTGAAAATTGAGAAAAAATCAACATCAGAGGAAACATAATGGATAATTGATATTCTATATTATATAAATGTCTCCACGTAATCTATACGAAGTACGAGCTGTAGTACTGCACATGAGAGCCAGAATTTCTCAGTGGCGAGAGCGAGATCAGAGACAAGAGTACACCAGGGTTAGCGAGACCGAGTTCGTCAGTTTTCATGTGGAGAGAGGGAATTTCAAGCAGGAGCTCGTTACAGTTGTCATTCTAGGCTCAAAAGATCATGGAAATAATAACATATGTACAATTTACATTTTGAATTTCGTTAATTTCTGAATTTATGTCTAGACGTTGATTATGATTATCCTTGGAACTTTTTATATCTTAGGTATACCAAAAAAAAATTATCTGAAATAAAAGTCTTGTATTACACAGCAAATAATAAATGGGTACTCAAAATATTTCTGCATCTTCGGAAAGTTAGGGCTCGTAAAAAAATAGTGATTCACTGTTAACTATGTACCCTTATATACTGATTTATTTTGCAATATAAATGTTTTGTTTTCTCCCATATTGATAATTCCAGATTTAAAATTCGAGAAAAAGGACAATCTGTTATTCTTTTCACCAGGCATGAACGATCGGAATCACTAACACTCCCCCACATATTGTATGTCGGTCACATTTGATACTTCCATATGAGTTCTCATGCCCTCTAGGTGAAATAAGAAAGATAAACTTCCAGCAAGTAGCAGAAAATTGACTTCATAATATGTACGAAGTTGGAAAAGAGCTTATAATAATTTACTTTAGCTTTTTCATATGTTTCTTTCTTTATTATTAAACACATGCTACCCAAAGTAAATCGTTTGATAGCTCAATATTTAACATAATCCATTTCACAATAACACCCGATATGGTGATATATGTGAAATATGTCATCACAAATAATGTAGTCAGGGGAATTATGTGTATCATCTATTGTCTTGCGAATACGAGTACTCAACAGAGATGGTATGAATTCAGTGAAATAAACCTGGTATACAGCTCGGCGAATAAATGAACTGTGAAATGCAATAAGGCGTTCCCTTCTCTACAAAGGAAGGAGATTATTTTATTGATGCTCTCTCTGAAATCCCATGTTTGATGTAATCGTAAACAAGAATATCGTTATTTATTGATAATAATGCTAATATAACGCAAATCTTCTCATTATTCATCACACAAACAATCATTATAGAACTGGTGATCACATACGAAATATCATTGTATAATATGATAGGAATAACGACAACATATTACTACCATATATATTTAATATTCTATCTTCGGTAAAATAACTAACAGCAGTATCTCTAGATATCATTTTGAACTTGACTGGGAATGTGAAGAGGCTGCTTGGGTAGCGAGAGCATAAGAGAAAATAAGAAAAATAAGTATTCTACCATAGGAACGTAACATATATCTGCAACCTTCAAAAATTGCCGGAAGTTTTTATCTGGGATATAACCGAATAGTGGGAAAATAGTCCAGAAACTAATAAGTATATTATAGATAGCGAGGAACATTCATAAAGAGTTGTTCATTCTTTGAGATGCAATACTTTTGGAAGTGATGGTATAGTACAGGAAATACTATGATGTGATTTCGCTACTGCGAAGCCGGTTTAAAACTATTTTTCATTTTTAAGTGAAAAACTTGAAATAGCTTGCAAATATGGGAATAAGTTAGGGAAAAATATTTTCCATTTTAGAGTATATTTAGAAAAAAAAATCTGATGCATATATGAATCAGCGCGCATTAGTCATAATTATATAACTCGTTATTCTAAGACCTACATAATACGGAACTAATTTGTATGAAAGTACGTGAAACAGTTTTTATTATTATTAAAACACAGTGCTGTGTTATATTTGCCACAAATAACGTATGTTTGAGCCAAACAACGTGGCGACTTGCATCGTATTCTTGTTTTATCCATACCGGAAGATTTTCACGATCCAGCCTTACATCATTGGGCGGCATAGGAGCTACATTCGCTCTCTTTTTTTTATTCTCTATGTCTCGTTCACTTGGGCGGCCTGGTTAAGAGGTCCCAGATATACCAATGTTGTATAAAGTCATGGCCAAATCAAGCCGAAAATAGGCTAAGGATTTTACAGCCTTTCCTGTGGTGCATTTACCATAAAGCAACCATGCGTTGATAGTCGTGGTATCAACTAAATGATAAAATAATTGCATTTAAAACTTTCGTGATCGCATCTTAATTTAATATCTCCCGATTATACTGTCCAGCAGATTGACTCCTCCCATGTAACGGTTATATTTTGGATAGTAGACTTCCGCGGACAGCTAATCTTGAAAAATCTTGTCTTCCGGATGGATTCCGCGTCACAATAGCTCGACTTGATGCCGACGTTTCGCCAACCATTACAGGTGGCATCTTCAGGGCAGGCTTGAGGCTTGAACTGAAACTTAATAAGTAATAGTTTCAGTTCAAGCCTCAAGCCTGCCCTGAAGATGCCACCTGTAATGGTTGGCGAAACGTCGGCATCAAGTCGAGCTATTGTGACGCGGAATCCATCCGGAAGACAAGATTTTTCAACGGTTATATTGCGTAACAATAGCAGGACAAGGAATCTTTTTTTTCGATCAAACCTGCTTACTATCGTGACAGGTTCTATACCAATACCATGATTATTGTATTTGCAGTACACGTTACTGATGGATGTTCCTTTGTAATCAGTCATGAAATTACCCGATTCCCTTCATTTCATCTTATAGCAATCCTTTTCCGATGGAATTTTACAGCATGGTATGCGATTACGACGCACGGTTCCAAGAGAATGAATACCATGCTGTGCTAAGTAACCTATTACTGGGATTGAGGTGTAATAGTTATGGAAATATGATTGTGGAATTTGTTGCGTGGTATTTAGCGAGATAGTCGCACAATAACATTGCTGCTCGCTCCAAGATCCGGTTCATTTGGTTGTCGCTTATTTGCGTCATTTTCTTTGCCGGTATAAATTTCAAACTTGTAACAAAATCCTGAAACACCACTTAGAACAAAAAGTTTGTATTCAAAAAGGCTTCTGACTCAATGCGTTGCGTGCAATATCTATTCCGGTGGGTTTGTTCCAGTATTTTCGGAATTGAAGACAATATGCAAATGCCCAAATATTTCATAAGCTCATATTTGGTGAACTGGAAAGGTTTCGCAGGATTTTTGGAAACGCTGTATTTGATTATCTCTCCAACAATTATGTCCATGAGGTTGTCACCAAAAAAATATTTGAAAAATTCATAAGGCGTGTCCAAAGTCTGTATATCAGCCGGATAATTTGTCTGTCCAGTAAATAGAGATGGGATATTTGACAGATATTCCTCTTTTTGGGGAAACATTCGTTATATGGTTTGTCGCCTCAACTTAGTCGTTTTCTATCGAGTTACCTTGCTGGTAGATCACACAAGCTAGTTGATGGTGTCCCTCCGGTAGAATGGAAATCACAGCTAGTGCTCTACAGAGACTTGTCTCGGCACCAACTCGGTTTCTGCTCCTTATCAGCGATCTTTCGGAAGGTGGATCTCACAATCCCTAATATGATGATATCAGGTACATCTATACCTATCAAGACCTCCATATACACTCTTGGTATCATCAACAGCAGCTTCTCATGAGAGAATCACGTGAACATCGTAAAAAGGTGGGAGATTCCTCCCTTTGCTATGGATATTTCAAGAGTCGGTTGTAATCAGAAGCCTCGTCTGATATTTCACGACGAGAGATTCCAAGTAGGCGGACTAGACTAGCTCAAGCTGGTAGTCCCTTCATTGTCAAGCTCGAGACCTGCTAAACTTATCCTTATCAAATTGTTTTCTTTTATCGATCGGATAAGTTGTGGAACACTTAGTCTACTGAGATATTTTATGATGCATATATTTTCTAAACTTTCAAGAAAACTAGCAATGCCTACCTCCTCTTTCAACATTCCTCTCGTGTAGTAAAAAAAAAATGAGATGGAAAGGTTCCACCTTCATTAGAGCTCCAAGTGCAGAAATGAGAGTAGTTTTCATAGCTCCTGTGGCCAATGCTAAGATGAGTTTTGGACGATTTGAGCTCTGTTCTTTTCCACCACAGAGGCATATTTCAACCTGGGTTCAAGTATTGCTTCGAAGATCCACATTGTGGTTTTTGGGCTGAGATCCCAATTCTGGCTATTGGCCCTTCTGCACAACAAGATAACTTCAGTGAATTTAGGGTACCGGTACTGTTGTACTTATCGTGATTGCCATAGGAATTGCTTGCCTAGGATGACTCCTTGGTATTTGATTTGGTCACTGATCGTAATAACCTGACCAGCTGGTCGGTACTCTCTTGTACTTCCTAGTGAAAACTACAGTTCTTAATTTCCTGTGGTTTATATTAAGCCCAGTCCTTTGTTACTGCACCAGTTTTTGCTTTCGGAATAACCTAATTGAAATATTCGTGATTATATCTATGAACTAAGATACTTTTGTGGCAAAAATAACTGGTTGTTTTCCAAAATGACTCTCAAACTTCCTCTGGACAGCGACATTTTCTTATATTTGAATTTATTGATGTCAGAGTAACGTGAAATCTGTGTTTCTATACAAATAAATTACATTGAAGTAATTTCAATTCCCTAAAGTATCAGATGTTACTTGGTTCTTGAAGTTCTGTTTAATTTAGTAATTGAATTTCAGCATGTTCCCTCAGCAAATTTAACTCTGAATAATATTCTCGGAACAAGTGTGATCATAATGAAGAAATTGGAATAAATTGCAGGCAACAAACTTGATTGTTTACTTAGTAAATTAAACCAACTTGTTCCATCTCATTATACCCATAATATTTCAAAATGTCTTATCAAACTTGATTAATCATTCAAATATGTATAGACTTATTGAATAATTCTGTCATTTTGGTTATTAAAAAATAACGTGTTGTACATCTGAAGCAATTTTGAATCAATAATATATTTATCAATGAACTTTTGGAAACTATTTACAAATACCCAATCTCTGAGTTGATCATTCTGAAGAAATGGCTTTCAAATATTAATATCTCTGATAGAAGCTGCAGAGAATACATGATCCTTATTACGTATTTATGTATGGAGCTAAATTTTTCACTTCTAATCAAAACTACTATGAACAACAAGCGGATCTGCAATGGGCAATCCACTCTTCTTTTTTTGTCAATATTTTTCTAAGCAAACTTGAAACCTCATTAAAAGGAAAATTGAATTAGCTTCCAAAAGTTTGGTATAGATATGTTGACGATATTTTGGCGATTATAGCTGAATATTTTGATTTACATGGCTTTTTGAATACGCTTAATAGCCAATTTGATTCACTGAAATTCACTGTCGAAATAGAAACAGATAATCAGTTTTCTTTCCTTGATATTAACATTATAAAAGATGATAAGTATACTTGGATCATGACGTATTCAGAAAACCCACTCAAACAAATAGTTATACTCTGGCTGATTTTGCTACACCGTTTAAATATAAAATTGCTCCATTTAATATTCTTGTTCATAGATTACTAAACGTCTCATTGAGCCAGCAACGTTACAAAAACGAAGCTGAGAAACATCAGCAAATAGCGTTGGAGAATCCTTCCTACAAATCTTTGATCAATAATTTAATTTCTAATAACCAAATTAGAGCTATTATCTTCACATACTTCAATCAATCCAAAATTCTCACTCAGTAATTCACAAATCCATAATTTGTTTCCTAAATCCGCTATACAACCAGTTTATAGATGTAAGAACAAGCTAAAAACCTTTTAGGCAACACCTTTGATAAAGTTTCCCACTTCGAGCAATCCGGATTTACAAAATCGATTGTCAGTCGTGTCCAAAATGCTATGTGGGTCAAACCAAAAGAAACATTCGAACTCGGTGTAAAGAACGTTTTGCTCATATGAACAAAAATAATGGTGAAATATTAGCGTTAGCCAAACATATTCTGAATACAGGTCATACCATTTCTCAAGAAAGTTTATCACTTTAAGAACATAGTACGGACGAATATCTAAGTAATTTAGAAAGGATGGAAATGTATAAACGAAAAACTCCTTGTTTGCATTATTATCCCCAAATAGTATTTAAATAGGCACATTCTGATTATAATTTAGTTTACTATGATGATGGCAATTTGGTAGACGGAATGTCTTTAAGAGTATTTTCAATGCATAAGGGTGATTATTTCTTATTTATAGTGGAATAATTCAGTAGTCAGTGACGATTCGTATATTTTTGAGAACCCAAACAAAATTGGATAGTATTAGCTCAAGGTGAGAAATTCCTTTGAGTGAAATCTTCTTCGAATCAGAATGATGGAATTGCAAAATATACGAAAGAGTGTTATATACAGTCAGACATATATCAGATCAAGAAGTGCTGATCTATCAAATTGCAGGCACCCTGCTCTATCTCTCGGGCAGAAAATGAAACAGCTATCCTGGAATAATGATGATGTCCAGTGGGACGATACGATTGTTCCCTTGCGAACTCTTAACCAGCAAAGAAATGTTCTCAAATTATACAAAGAGACAAAATGAAACGATGACAATGAAAAGCAAAAGTTCACTTACCGACACGGAGAAATTTGGATGGAAATTGGACAATGATGTAGTAACCCTCAAACTCCTCGTACGTATAAATATTTCTCAAGAGTCCAAACTACAGATAATCACCCCATTCAACTCTAAATGCTGACTCATTCCAAAATGATTGCTAAACCGGGAAGTGGTTATCTAATGTCTAGGTGGTGAACTAGCTTAGCTTGAAAACATATCACTGACTTCCTTTCACGAGCTTAATCATAATCTATACAATTTGTAAGCATGAATTCAAGAAATCTTCCTCCAAGTGGATGAGAAACATGCTATTGATTTCTTACCTCGAAGATTCGACTACACTTAAATGGTCGGTTCCGGAAATAAAACTTTTCCAAACTGACAGATAGAAGCTTAGAGTAGGAACCAAGAGAAATGTACTCAACCACAAATATGACAAATCTACTTCATATTAGAGTACATTGTGTGCCAATAATAATCGTTTTCTCGAAACTGGAATCTTTCCGTTCAAGTCAATCCAATACACCGATTGGAGATGAACCTCCAGTATGTCGTTTAGTATCATTCAAAGTTGTAACCAAATTTACTTGAAATTCAAGCCTAACTACTTTTAGTAGTGCTCATAGATATTTTGGAATAAATTCTATTACCAACAACAACTCCGAAACCAGTCTAGCTCCATCTGAAACCAATGAAAACTAGGTCCAAGACATTCTGAAAGCGAACTAGTAGTCCAGGCAATAAGCCCGGAAAAAGACCACAATAAAAAAAAAATATAGTAACCTAGAATTTCAAATTTTTTTTTGCATTTTGTTTCTAATATCCCATAGATCATTCATGATTATCAAGACCGCGGGGGTCGACCTTCCTACCTCCTCAAAACGGGGTTTCAACCCCTCAGAGGAGCATTCTTATAAAAACAGTCCAAAATTAATGAATTAAGAGCCGAAAATGACCCCCAGTATGTTTTTTGGGTAGCTGATCACGATTTCGCAGCTAGTTTTCTCGGAAAACTTCCTCCAGATGGGAAATTTGGAAAATTTATATATAATATATAACTTATAATTTTGTTGCAAAAATGACCTATAGTAGGTTTTTTGGGTCGCTGATCACGATTCCGCTGTAATTTTTCCCAAAAAAGTCTCTCCAGATGGAAAATTCGGGAAATCTCAATTTTCCTGAGACGGTTATGAATAATAAAGTATAATTTTGTTGCAAAAATGACATCTAGTAGGTTTTTTGGGTCGTTGAACACGATTCCGATGTTATTTTCCCCAAAAAACTCTCCAGATGGAAAATTCGGTAAATTTGAGATTTTCCTGAGACGGTTATGGATAATAAAGTATAATTTTGTTACAAAAATGACTCCTAGTATGTTTTTGGGTAGCTGATCACGATTCCGCTGTTAGTTTTCTCGGAAAACTCCCTCCAGATGGGAAATTTGGGATTTTCCATCTGGAGAGAGTTTTTTGGGAAAAATAACAGCGGAATCGTGATCAACGACTCAAAAAACCTACTAGGGGTCATTTTTGTATTGAAGTTTTTTTATTCTATTTTATTTTATTTTCAAACGAAAAATACATTTCATTTTCACAGTTGAGAAAAAAGAAAAAAAAAACAAATACATATAATTATTTTGAAATAAAATTATCAAAAATAACAATACTATACTTGTTGTGCACAAACATATACAATATAACTAAAAATTAAATAGAACGAGGAAGTTTAAGATTAAAGGAAGTACTAGAAAGGGAAGTTAAATCCTCAAGTTTGGTATACTGATTGGCATTTCTCATTATGCGTTTAAGTGGAGAGTAAAAAGAATAATTTGTTGTACAGGAGGGAACATAAAAAATTTGAGTTGAATTCACAGTTTGACGAGTAAGACGTTTGGGATTGTGAATGTTAGCTCTAAAGTAAAGTGAGATAACTTCGCAAGAAATTATATTATTAACAGACTTAAAAAGTAGTTTAAGATCGAAGTGTAATCTTCTCACAGTAAGTGGAACAATGTTAAAAATAGTTTCAAGAAAGTTATAATCACAGTTCCACTTGGCATAACGTATTCCACTTTTGAAAGCCAAATATCTCAAAAATTTATGCTGGACCTTTTCAATATTGTAGGAATGAACGTTATAGTAAGGACACCAGACGGTCGAGCAGAAATCAAGATGTGACCTGACAAGAGAAAAATATAAAGTTTTCAAAGCATTAATATTTCTGAAATCAACAGTCAATTTTTTTATAAATCCCAACATCTGAAGAGATTTGCCAATAATATGGTTAATATGAGGGACAAAACTTACAGATGTATCAAAAATCACGCCCAAATCTCTAACATTTAATTTACTGTCCAACGATGTACCATTAATTCGATAATTGTAATTAATGGGACTTCTCAGACGATGAAATCTCATAATATTGCATTTTGAAATATTAAATTCCATTTTGTTAATAGTGCACCAGTTCGACATGTTATCTAAAGCTTTTTGTATCAATAAACATTGATCTACAGATTTTACTTTGAAAAATATTTTCAAGTCGTCCGCAAATAGTAAGAACTTGATATCACAAGGGAAAACATCCTTGATATCATTAATAAAAAGTAAAAAAAGTAATGGACCAAGATGTGAGCCCTGAGGAACTCCAGAGTGGACATTTATTACCTTGGAGTAGTTATTTTTTATTCGAACTATTTGCGAACGATTGGAAAGATAGCTCTTAATCCAAGAAAGTATTGGGCCGTCTATGCCAAGTGATAAAAGCTTGGAAAGAAGTATAGAATGACTTACCCTATCGAATGCTTTGGAAAAATCAGTATAAATAGTATCTACCTGATACCCATCCTCCAAAGCATCAACAATGTAATTCGTGTATACTAACAAGTTAGTTTCAACTGAGCGACCACTTACGAAGCCATGTTGTTCAGCCATAATATGATGTCTTAAACTAGCAGTGAGTTGATCAGTTACTAAACTTTCAAATACTTTTGGAATCGATGACAGAATGGAGATTGGGCGGTAGTTTTTTATATTCTCACGGTCACCAGATTTGAATATGGGTGTAACAAAACTAGTTTTCCAAATATCAGCAAATTTACCTTCGACGAGGGATCTATTGAAAATTTTATGTAATGGTCTGGAGAGTACAAATGAACAAGTTTTGAGAAGAATAGGTGGAACGCCATCAGGACCTGGACTGGTTTCACTTTTAGGGGAATTTAACTTGTTCCATATATCACTAATTGAAATTGAGAATGAATTTGCAGTAATGTGAACTACGTTATTTGTGGTGTCATCCGAAGCAGGTTCATCATCCACTTCAAATACAGAAGAAAAGTGTTCAGCGAATGCGTCAGCAATATCCTGACCATTATTATGGATTGTGTTATTATAAGACATCAAGTTAGGATATTCATTAGAATTCCTTTTACTATTGACAAAGCTCCAAAAACTTTTAGGATTTAATGAGATATTGGTTTCAATTTTCCTAATATAACTGGAATAATCTGTATATTCCATACGACCACATTTCGATCTTAAACTAGAAAAAATATGATAGTCAGCTTCAGATCCGGAAATTTTATATTTTTTGTGTGCTTCTTTTTTTAAAAATATGTTTTTCTTTAATTCATGAGAATACCAAAATGGAAAATTAAATAATTTACGTAAGCCAAACTTTTTTAGAGGAACGAATAAATTAATTGCTTCCAATAATTTATCATAAAATGAGTTGAGCATTTCTTCGAAAGTAAGATCTAAAAATAAGCTATCCCAGTTAATGGTCGACAAATACTCATTAACTAAGCCAAAATCAGTGTTCTTAAAATCAAAGAAGTAACCTTCACTTTTAAGGATATCATTGGGAAAGTATACAAAATTAATTGGAATCACAGTTTCAAAAGCTGGATGGTGACGGTCAAGGGGAAGAAGAGGAAATGTATCATTAGTAGTGAGCAAGTTTGAGCTGAACAATAGATCAAGAGTTACATTGCGGTAATTTTTAACATAATTGCATTGAAAAAGATTAACAAAAGAGCATAGCTGATTTAAAATAGTTGAGGCACTATTCTCACAAGAAATAGCCGAACTTGATGCTTCTGAACTGTCACAAATGTTATTATTACTCCAGTTTAGGTTTGGTACGTTGAAGTCGCCAAATACATAAAAGGGAATACTGGGGTAAGTGTTTTCGAGGTTTTCTATTGAGCTGCAGAAGTCATCATACTTTTCTACTGCTGATCCAGGAGGTATGTAAACAGCACCAATCACCAACTGATTGGTACCTGAACTAACAAGAACTTGAAGCTGTTCAAGATTATTTTCACAAGAAACTTGCTTACTATGCAGATGTTTTTTTACTCCAACTAATACTCCTCCAAATCTCTCAGCACTACTTGAGTTCGGTGAACGATCACAACGGAAAATGTTGAATTCATATAGATTTAGATCAAGTGTAGAAAAGGATGTGTTCAATCCACTTTCCGTGAATACTATTATGTCATATAAGTTTAGAGACACTGCATTTCGGAGAAGACTTAGCTTTGTTCGGAGACCATTGACATTTTGGTAGTAGACAGAAAGGGAGCTTATTAGTTTTTTGGAGGCTGCTTTTTGCGATTCACTATCTTGGGGTTACCATTTATATGTCGAATAGATAAGTTCAGAGTAGGATCAGCTTTTTTGCGATTTTCAAGTTCCAACTTAAGTTCTTTGAAAAATTTTAGTTGTAGAGGCGTGTAGTCGTTTCTGAATCTGAATTTAGAGAGAGCCGGTATTTCTCTTATCTGAGATAATTTGCTGAAAAACACCTTAACGCTATCATTACAGTTTAAAACCAATTTGAGTGGACGTTCTTTGTTCATGATATATTTACCGAGACGAAAGGATGAGGTTACCGAAACGCTATCGTCGTTAATAGCTATAATAATCTGATCAACCACGGAGGAGTCAGCAGTTTTGTTGTCAGAATCAGGAACGTTGAAAAGAAGTACATTTTTTTGTCGTTTTTCTCTGTCTTGTATCTCCGAGAAAACATTTACATCTAGTCCCTTGGTATTAGGAGGGGTGATTAGAGCAGCATCGGTAAGTTCATGAGAACAAATATCATTCACCCTTTGATTCAGTTGGGTAACATCTTCAACCAACTTTGGTACTTTTTTTGCATTTATTGACAGATCTTCAAGGCGGCGTAGTCTGGAATCAATATCATTAATAGAGACTTGCATACCAGATAACCTTGCATGGACATCATCCAGAAAAGATTTCTTAAATATCAAAAAATGTTTAGAAAACATAGCCTCCAATTCAGTTTCAGTCTGGTTGTTACTGCAAAGATCGCTGGTTTTAGAAGCATTGTCATCCGATAAGTCTTCATTGCGCCTAGGCATGGATATTCTTTTTCTGGAATTAGATTTTCTTTTGCAGACAACACATATCCAACGGTCCCCAGCTGGGTTTTTCAGTTGATTGTCGAAGTGGTCGAATTCTACTTGTGATAAGGGTATACACTTCTGATGATACCATTCGTTGCACTTAGTACAACAAATTGCGTAATTGTTTCTGGTTGATTTTGAGCAAACTGGACAAAGCACTGACATTATAAAAATAAATAATTGAATGTTTATTTCATTACTCAATTTTACATTTAGAACAACACTCCATCTTGCTATAGGTATATCCTAGGACATAGTTATACTTTATTATTCATAACCGTCTCAGGAAAATCTCAAATTTCCCAAATTTTCCATCTGGAAAGAGTTTTTAGACCGCTGTATTTTCGTGTGGTTGAAATTTTAGTTTAGCTTACATAATATGCGGAAGTAAAATTTAATCTCGGAAGCTCAAAAGTGAACATTCGCTCTTATAAGCGAAACTGGATTAAATAATCATATTTATTCTTACTATTAGTAATTTCTAATGGTTATACAGAGACCTGAAGCAATCGAAGGAAACTTAGTAATATGGAATAGCTTAATGAAAGCGTCGATTTGTCAGGAATGAAGGGACAAAGTTGAATAGTTTGCATATTTAAAGGAACGTGAACGTCACTTATTAAGCAAAGTGGCTTAATTTCTCCTTAGATCCATCCTTAGCAGATAAAGAAGCCAACAAATGTGACGCTCCACGTCAGAGGGTCGGATGGGCGTCCCGTTCTAATGAATTATCATTTGGTCTTAATAATTCCGCGGGCGATCGACGCTCGGCAACGTCTGGAACGTTTTCAGACCTCTCTTTTCCCTGCATTTATCAAGAACGTAGCACATGACACTTCAATAATGTAATTAAATCCGCAGAATGGCCCCAGTGTTGAAATATAGCTGTGATATTATAATTCCCAGTCGCCATTTCCTTAAGGAAGGCGTTTACATTAAAAATTAATTATCCGTCAAATTATATGATTTTTTAGTTCCCTCACAAAAATGTCTTCAGTATTCTCGTTGGCATTCCATCGGTATTAAAGAAATCATATCGGTTATATCATTTGTTCTACTTGAAAATACTTGCAATATTGCACCAGAGTTTTACACACAACCACATAAGGAAGCTAGAATCGTTGATAATAGGTTCCGCAACAATCTGATTTCGAAAATTCTATTCATATTAGTGTATTCAAAACAGTGTTACAACTGATTGCAATGAATTCGGTAATGAACAAAAAGAAAAAATGTCTGTTGAAATTCTTGTATTTTTCCTCAGAAAGTGGATCCCATAATCCTTAATATGATGATGTCAGCTACTACTATTTCTATGAGGTCATCAATATGTATGCTAGGTACTACCGTCATCTGTACTCTCTTATGGAACGCTCACGTGAGTTCCATTGCGAAAACTGCTCCACAGAAACAGATTTTCGTCATATTTTTTGCAATAATCTGTTACAGATAGATTTCGTTGACAATTTGCTCAAAAACAAAAGTTCACGAAGGATTTGTAACTTCTTTGGTGTAGTGATTAATTTGGTGATGTTTGAATCAAGAGCCAAATATTGATTCTCATTGTGCTATGTTTTTACAAGGTCATGTCTAATGTAACATGCAAACATAATCTAGCTCGCGTTACACATAGGAGTGAAATTTCCATGATTAACATGACTTATGCGGTAGGATTCTTTCTAGACAACCGTACCTCAACCTAGAGTATCTATGAAGCGCTCAAAGATAACGGAGTCCTAGTCTAGTGAACAGTTGCAAATCTTCAGACGTAGAGACAAAGGCTGAACATAACCCTAAGAAAACTAAGAAAACAGGAACTGTTGTTTTCACTAGAAATTACAAGACGGCAGTACTCACCAGAGAACTCTAGCCGATCAGATGATCAACACCAGTGACCAAGTCATTTAAGACAAGAAGCTCTAGTGAAAAATACAATTAGAACAACAGTACCGCAAATTCACTATAGCCTTCTGGTTGCGCAGGAGGCCCATTGATCACAATTTGAGCCATAGTGTGAATCTTCGAAGCCGTAATTAAGCCCACGTCGACATGTGTCTCGGTGGTGTGGCGGAAAAGAGTCCAAAACGAACAAATTGGGCCTGGAGTGTCTGAGAAGATCATCCTAGGCGCAGCTTCTGGAGCTATGAAAACTACTTTCACGACTGCATTTGAAGCTCTAATGAGGGTGGAACCATTCCGGCTCACTATACAAGGAGCGACAAAAGGATCTGCTATAAGACTAGTGTTAGTAGGACTGTGGAATGTGAGAGGTAGCCACACCTTACAATCAAATAGTGGGAAAACTCATCCCATTTATTCAATTATAACGGATGGGATATCACCACCATACAATTTCGATAAGAAGAATCATATAAGTAGAACTTCCAAAGAAGTAACAACCACTAAGCCCTACCAACCAATGGTGGAACCTGGTTCACTGATGAACCATTTGCACGTACAGCAATCAGCTCTTGCTGAGCTGGGTAGCATGAAAATGACATTAAATCTCCTGTGGGATTGCATTAACACTCTAAACAACCTCAGTGGAGATGAAAGCAGAATCACCCTAGTCTGTGTCCCTAGCCACTCTGGAATAAGGAGGGAAATAAATAGCCGATGTGCTTGCAAAACTAGAGACCAAGGAACCCCTAATAGGTTTTGAACAAGAGGGTTTGTCTCGAAGAGCAAAATTAAAGGGACGATCTACTGCTGGGTCAGATCACAACTAAGAACGACAACAAGTAAAAGGTTGGAGACTGATACGACCACACATCAGGAGAGACTGGTCTCAGAAAGTCATGAAGATTGTTAAAACCGATGCCGAACCGGATCGTTCGACTACCACCTCCACAAAATAAATCAGCGACTCACCCTTGTGCAGGAGGTGCCAACAAAAACAAAACGACGATGCACATTTTGTTCAGATGCGCAACACTGATTTCCCCATTTACTCTCTGTAGATCTATGCGACACTGGGGAGACCTATAAACTGTAAACTACCTATCCAAACACCCGGTCTTGACTGGGTGTTGGAAAGGTGACTGTTCGTCTACCTTGGGACCTTGCTGAATGCTTGCGAATGGAAAACGTTCCACCAGGTTATATGGGGAGAAAAGGTCTTCGACCTTGGAATAGAAGTAGCTTACCGGTACTTCCTATATTGGTAATCAAAATAATAACATTTGTAAAAAGAAAAGCAACTTGTTCTCTGTTTGATATTTCTTTTCCATGTTTGGATACGCCATATGTGTAATACTGCCATATTTCCAGCAATTCTCTGAAAGTATCAATAAAAATCTAATGATGTGTTCGAGTCCCCAGTCTAAAATACTCCAGGGATGACGGAGAAATAATTGAACGAACAATAATTGATGTCACAACACTCCCTATTTCTTTATAATATGTGTATAGCTGATTAACTATTCTGTTTCCTACAGTTTTCACAATGTTCTAACCATCTTTAAATAGTCAGTTAAGAGATGTGCCCCTCATACTCCTCTCGAATGGGTTAGATATATTCTTCTTGCATGAGTAGAGTGTAAGAGAGAAGTAGTAAGAGTCGTTCTTCCAAATGCATATGTAGTCATGAATGTTCCGAATTGGAAGAATATGAATCGTTGTCAAAAATCTGAGAACAATAATTTTGACTTGATGACATATAAATTGGCTTTTTCCATTCAAATTCGGAGTATTTCATGAATTCTAGAAATAAGTTTTCATTATCTTGAGGTGTATCTCTCAAAAATCATAACCCACGTGACATTCTCTCCCTCAAGTTGATATATAATTCAAAGTTATGAGTGAAGTTCATTTTGCTGATGTTTGTTCTTCTCCAATAAATCATAGCAAGAAAATCTCCGTTGTTCTATATTAAATCTGAGTTCCCAGGAATGTATAATAGCGATATAATTTATACAGAAATATTAGAATATGACTAAGACATTAGAGGATTATAAATTTACTTTTTATTTCATTCCATTTATTATGTCATGAACAGCTGATTTATTTCGCCCAGTAAAAGGTTTGAGAAAATGCCTAACCTAGATATTTAAGTAAATTGAACTTTCATCCCTATTCATATCTACTTTAAACTTCATGCATCCCAGATATATAGGGTGATAGATTGAATACGACTCAATAGCAGGCAATGGATATATAATAATGATCATCATATTGCATAGCTAACGAACAAAACGGAATTACTGAAGGAAGTGTGAATGTATTGAATCGTTCATTATATCATTCGTTCCAATATTCCACAAGGACAGCAGTTGTCCTGTGAAGCTCAACTTTGCATCATTCTTGGTTCATGAGGTTCTTCACTTTTACCATGGCTTGAATTAAAAAAATTGGTTTCTTATATTCAGAATTGTTTTTGAATAATTTGTAAAACAATAGTTGAATACCTAGGAGGTTCTTCACTTTTACCAGGAATAAAATGAAACATCGGAGTAAAGTTTATTTTTATATAAATACCTCGTCGGGGCTGCTCCGCGCTCCGACGAAATCGCAGCGATCGCACCAGGATAACCCAATAAGTTCACCAAAACCACTTCTTCCCCTCGGTCGGTAGGTAGCTTAAGTTTCCCAGGAGTTGGAGATTGGACAAATGAGTGTTTTACTTGAGGAGAAGACGATCTCCGGAAGTGCACGAGATTATGCAGCTTGCCGACGGAAGCATCTACAAACATTCTCGATGCTGGAGAGACCTATTTATATCTGAGAATTGAACAGCGTCCTAATTATGACGCTTGTAAGGTGAAGGTGGCTCTTCGCGTCAAGTACAGAAACCTTGTTCGAAAGATTTGGTCTTCCGAACTTTTGAGTGAGAACGAGGCGTCAGCTACAAATATGCTTCCCGTTCCAGTCCTGCTCCACTGTTTTGGAGTGGTGATATGGACGGTCGATGAGCTGCATAGACTTGACACAAACACACGGAAAATGATACATATCCATCACAGTTTGCATCCTAGGTCGGCCGTTTCCCGCATTAATCATCCACGTCACAGGGGAGGTAGGAGACTCTTTAGTGTGTGGAGGGTCTGCATCGGAGTTTAGTTCTGAGTATAGCTTGTAAAGTTCTCAGGAGATCGGATCCCCTCTTGTGCCTTGTGCTGTACTAGAATCTCAGGCACTTGTACGGAATAGACCAAGAGCCATTGCTACCTTATATGCCAGGAGATATTGAGTCCGTTGTCAAAAACGGAAAATGCCAGATCTACTGGAATCACACGTTTCCGAACAACAGGTCAGTACAAGCAAATAGGCCTGACGTTCTCCTCGATAAACTAACCAAGACTATGTATGTCATAAAATTTTCTGTTCCGGCAGAGAAGAGCATAGTCTTGAAAGAGCAGGAAAAATGGACAAAGATCAAGATCTCCTGTTCGAGAAATGATTCAGTTCATTATTGTCATATGAATAAGGAATATCAAACAGAACTCCAATTTATTGAAGACATCAATATAATCAACTCTGTGAAACAGAATTATTAGGTAAATTATTTGTTTTCTGTTCCAAATATTAATACCTACCGATCGCAAAATTATTTAGGTTGCCTGAATAGTTAAAAATATTGTAATATTTTCTGGTACTGTCCGAATCAAATATATCTATTCGTACATTATGGACATGCATATCTTATAAGTTACTGAAGAAACTCACCTTAATTAAGCAAAACGGAATGGCAAATTATTATAGCCTATTTCTGTTGATTTTGATTATGATTTTCAATCCAACAGAAAAATTGACATGCAACCACGTTACGAATCATACCATCTGCTGGGATTATCACTATTCTAAAAATAAGCGATCCCCAGATGCTCAAGTATATGTGAAATTGAACCACGTTTAACAGGACTCTACATCTGGTATAAATCCCCAGAATACTTATTCTCTACTTCAACTATCGATTGGAAAAGCAGTCCTACTGAATTTCGTAGTTAAATGTGATGAAATGCATGACTTGATGCCGATGTTTCGCCAAACATTTAAGGAGTAATGGTTTGCAAAACGTTGGCATCAAGTCGTGGTATTGTGACGCGCAATTCATCCGGAAGTCAAGAATTTTCAAGATTACCTATCTGCAGAAGTCTACTATTCAAATATGGTACTGTTAAATCAAGCAATTAGTGGAGTAGTGGATCAATCCTTGTGACAACTGGGAAATTTCACTTCCTTCAATTTGCCCAGATGTTTGAAGTGTCTCAGAGTATTTAAGCCTGAATACAATTCATATAAATATCGAAGATAATGTATATGGAGTTGAAAAATATTCTTGGATATTTTCTCTGACAGCCGTTGTTAGCACTCCACATAAAATCACTCTGTGTAAGTTCAAGCCTTGCCATTTCCCATTATCATCAACTCATTATCGTGCCGATCTGCCCTTTTCGGTTCTCCGGAAACAAGGACCCTTCATCACCCCACTCTGCCTAACTAAGTATTTAGATTTTATTTAATTTTATCCGTGTGTGCACCCAATTTAGTTCATCTTATTAAGATACAAATCCTATCTATGATCAAACCCAACTCAAACTCCACGATAATTTACATACAAATTCAAGTAGACGCAAAATCAGAACTTTAGATGCTCACATTATTTTATGACAACTTCGAAATTCTATCCTATATTAATGCGATTTAATTATAACTGAATTATGATTTGAAATACATATGGTTCATCCTCCTACATGCAATCTATATGCATTAAAAATTCAAAACAAATCGAATAAGTTCCAACTATGAACCTCTACAAAATGAATTATTAAACCCAATTAAACTTTTCGTCGGTGTGAATTAATATCAATCGCACTACAACATATTGCTAAATATGGAATCTTCCATATATGTGCAGTTTGTTGTCATTTGTAATTAATATTTAGATACAACTTTTTTTGGGCATGATTCTATAGAACAAATTTGATTTGGATGCAAACGCTTTATGCCGGATGATTCATAAGTAATAGACCAAATTGCAACTGCACGTCCAGAAGGCATATTTGGAAAAATGAAAAACAAATTTTATTAATAAATCAGAAGAAAGTTTTTCTGGGTAAGAATTACACTCCAACCGAAGATATTCCAAAATCTTCATAACCGACTGGCTGAAACAAGTCCCAAAATCATTACCTCACAGCAAGAAGATGAAATGTTGGTAAGAGTTGCGGAAAATGCTGAAGTAAGCCCTCATCATTTATCTGCAACCAATGAACTAAGCCAATCGTCCGTGTTTAGAATTTACTACTAAGAGAATATCCTTTACAGTTGAGTTTTTCGGTGGCTAAGGGGTAAACAGAATAATGACCCAACATTTTTAAATACAATTCTTCATTAACTGATGAAGCAACTTTTACCAAACGGGGAGTTTAAATTGATGATATAGTCATGCTTGGGAAATTGGAAACCCTTATTCTACTGAAGTCATTTCCAGCACAAATTTAAAATGAATGTATGGTGTATAGGAGATACATTAATGACTCCAATCGAATAACCTTTCGATTTGAATGGTGAATCATATTTAATTTTATCAAATAATGAATTAGTCAACCTCTTGGAAGATCTTCCATTACAGCTAACAAGAAATATGTGGTTCATGCAAGATGGCACACTCCCACATTTTTCACTGGCTATACGCGATCATCTAATTGACACGTTCTCACACTGTCTTCAATGGCCATCTAGCAGACCGAATTTGAATGCTTGGGATTTTTACATATGAGGTTAAATTAAATTCCATGGTTTATTCTAAGCCTATGAACACACGAGATGAGTTATGGAATATAATTTAAGACGCAGCGGATTCAATTAGAAATAATCACGCCACATTTTTCAGTCAGGCAATGTATGTATAAGAACTGGTGGTGGCCATGTTAAGAATATTTTGCAGTAGTGATTTAACTTAATGTTAACAAAATTTCATGATTATGTGCAACGTAGGTCTTAGGTAAAAGCTTTTCAGAGTAAAAAATAATGTTATCGAATTAGTTAGGAGTTTTCTAATCATATCGAATATCTCATTCTATCAAAACTTTATAATAATCTAATTCTCATAATCCATATTTGAGTCTGTACTACCGGTTTTGAGGTCTATATTTCCCACCTCATCCTCAGGTATATATAAATGGCTTAAATTAAAAAAATGGGTTTCTTATATTCAGAATTTCTTTTGAATAATTAGTAATCCATCATCAGAGTAAACTCACAGTTTACACTGATGATGGCTACTTGATAGTCGATAGGTCTTCAGTACTTTAACAGTACTTTTAGCGAATGAGGGGGATTTTTTCTTATTTATAGTGGCATAATTAATTAGATAAAAACAAGTGAAAATATTGTGAATGCTGAATTAAAATAGCCCAAAAACAATTCCGTAAACGATCAAGGGAAAACATTAATAATTAGAAATTAAACAGAATTTCTTTCGCTCGTTCCAAGTTAATTTTCTGATAGCTTGGGAAATGGTGTTCTGGAGAGACGTGATGCTGTTATTTACGTGAGCTATCCTTTTGCTAATTTGAGAGGTTCGTTTCATGGAAATAACGATAATTTTAATTTCACAGGCAACTTTCACGTTTTTTAAATATTTCAAGATATAATTAAGAATGCCGTATTTCACCTTGCCGACAAAATTTATATTTTGATACAAACTTAACCGATACAATGAGTTCAAGAGATGGATTCTGATAGGAAACGCCTCTTGATCGATTAAAAAATTGCTTGATTAATGTATTCAGATTTGCAGGCCAACACACCTATGAGATTAGATCGAAGCTATTGTTTATTGCCGGGTATTACAAGAACTTAACTGATTCATCTATTTGAAATGTACATGTCATAATATCTAATTGCTTTGATGCATCTACCCAAATTACATTCTAACAATGTTGTTATCATTTGAACATCCTACTCTGGTAATGGCTACTCCGGCACCTGGTGAACACTCTGGAATGGGAACCGATCCCGCCCACCTCTGGAGCCAGGTGAACACCCTAGAGTGGGAACCGCTAGACTAGGACTATGTTCAAATAATATATCACGAAGTTGGTGTTAGCCTCTTTAGGAATCGTTCACTTGGGGGAGAATGTTGAACGCTCTCGGGCAGGAACCCCCCTCTGGTAGATAGGTGACACGTGACACGAGGTGCAAAAGACATCGGCCTAGGCATTAACGGACCGCAATGGCCCCTCTTAATTAATAATAATAATGGCTACATGGTAGCTGGAAGATATTCAGTACAATATTTTTAGTGGATAATGGCGATTGTTAATTATTTATAGTGTTATAATGTATCCACAGTTTGAACTCTTCTATAGTTTATTATTGCTCTTGAAATTCCAAATGAGGCAGACTTTAGTGCAGTTTATATTTCAGTGGTTTTTCCTTGTTAGATTTGCATCATGGCTTGTGTTATTTCTTTCGAACATGAGTAAGTGCAAATGATGATGAGGAAGCAGTAAGAAGTGTACTATCTGCAAAGCTGTGGGTGAGACACGTGGTAACTTCCAGCAGATCGTTGATATGGAACAGACACAAAGTTGGTACCAATACATATCTCTGTGGAACACCAGCTTCGATAGCCATTGTATCGGTCGATACTCCGTCAACCCCCACATAGAGTGATCTATCTGAGAGAAAACTCGATAGTATAAGCTACAAAGTTGAGGCGGCAAACTATATGACGGAAGTTTCGCAAGAAGGTTTGGTGCCAGACTTGGTCAAATGCTTTGGAGATATATAACGCTGCCGCTAGAGATTCCCCATGATTTTCAACACATTTCTGCCATATATGTGTTACGTAGGCAAGCAGGTCTCCTGTTGATCTCTGCTAACGAAACCCATATTGCCGGTCATTCAAGATTTTGGAGCTCTCTAGGTATTGGACGAGCTCGATGTTTATTGCTTTCTCCAGATATTTAGAGATCACAGATACTAGTGCAATGGGTCTATGATTATTAGGAAGGGCTTCGTTCCTTTTTTTTGGGATTGGTTGAACTCTAGCTGTCTTCCAGCTGGAAGGAAACATAGCAAATTAGTACGAAAGGGTGAACAACCGGCAGAAAACTGATCTTAATTTACGCGCACATTCCTTGAGAATGACAGGTGGAATTCTGTCTGACCCCATAGACAACTTGGTATTGAGATCAAGCAGAATGCGCCTGATTGTGTTCTGACGAAAGACAATTTCAGATATATGGCTATCGATGGCACCAATATTAGGACGGTCCTTTCATTGTGGATCCAAAGTGCTTCCCTACTAACATTCCAGAAAATAGGTTGGCTTTTTCTTGTGGTGTAGTAGTCAGTATGCCATCATCTTTTACTAGGAGAGGGAATGATTTGGAAGGGAAATTTCTATCAAATACTTTGGCGGAAGTCCAAAACGAACGGGAGCAATTCGGGCATTCGATAAGCTTTGATCTTATTTTGGCTTAATATGTCTCTTTCAGAGCGTTTATTGTTTCATTGTACATATTTTTGGCTTCAACATATTCTGTACTAGCCTTCAGACATGGGTTACCATACCAAAGACGATATGCTGTTTGTTTTGAAGTGACGGCTCTGAAACAGATTTTATTAAACCATATCTTCCACCAGATGGCGGGGATTTGTTGGTATAGGGTATGTAAGTTCATTCCCAGCCTGATAAAATCCGAGTCTCTGTGGCACATTGCGTTGGTACATCAGATTCAAAATATACGCTTCTCCAAGGAAACTCGGAGAAAAACATGCGAAGACCGTCACAGTCGACTGAGTTGTAATGACAAACTGTGCATGGAGGTGTTGGATTGGTTCGTGGAGTAATATAGAGACAGGTCGTTGTGATGAGAGAATGATCAGTTGCCCAATGGTGCATGGACCCTCACTTCATAGGGATCTGGATTGTTGGTGAGGAATAACTCGAACGTATTGGCATGAAGAGAGGTGTTATCAGGGATCCGTGTTGGTTCAATAATTAACTGCTCGAGACCATGGGTAATGACGAAGGCCTCAGCCTGTCGCCTTGCGTCATCTATCTTGTTTGAGAACTTAAGCCAAGCGGAATGTGAACGTTGAAATCCCCATGATGATAATTTCAGCTGCTGGATAGTTTTGCTGAATGAGGTCAAGCTTTAGAAAAAGAAATTCAAAAAGTTTACCACCAGCAATTCATTTGGTGATAAATCAAAACGACAGAGAAATTTTGTCTGTTTGTGATTATTAAGCTTGAACCACATTACATCGAATTCTTGTGGTTCTAGATTCTCTTATCGGTGATATGAGAGATCATTTCTGGGAGAGAGACAGATACCTCCTTTGGTGTGAATGGATTGACCTGCGTCTTAGTTAAGGGGCAATATGCCTGGTTCGCCTGTCTGCAGGTGGTAATGAACATCGTTTATGTTTTTGCTAATACCTTTGATGTTACAGGGGTCTATCTTCAAGTTTATTTTTATCAATGTTGAACCCCTTCGACCACACCTCACCTGGAAATCCGATGTAGAGGTGTATTACTTCCGGATACTCCATGTTGTTCTTAAATAATGTTGTCGTTCTTAAAAAATGTATTTGTGAACTTTACATTTTTGTCTTGATCATCTATCATCCTTCTACTTATTCATTCTGCTATACTTCATGTTGTTCTCAGATAATGGATCTGTTAACTTCACTTTCGTTCTTGTTTATTAACGTCACCTAGTTTTTCTCAGAAAATGAAATTAACACGGTGTTATAAATTTAGGATCATCTTATTAGTTTCTATCTTCATTGTGTTGCAGGTCCATTGGAACAAAAACCTTTAGATCAAAAACATGTGGAATGTAGGTACTACCTACGTTAACTATATATTCGCAAGATGTCAACATTCGCACTTGACACGACTGGAAACGACAATTCAAATGCCTAATGTAAGCACAGTAGCAAATACGAAATACGCAAATCACGGAGGGGTTGTAAATACATAATTACAGCTATAGAACCAAGTCATTGTTGATAAACGTTGGGAAGCGGTAGCGATACGGAATGTTACGCGTGTCTATTTATTATCATTGCCCATATGGCAAGCGACCGCCAGAAGGTGTGGTGCTGTAAATAGTGGGGGCTGTACATGTATAATGCAATATTTCCCATGCTCACGGCGCGCATGAAATAGTAAAACCGGATGTGGTGATGCGGCAATGCGCACCATCAGGTGCACCAGAGAGTTACAATTGCTATGTGCTTACACTGCTGATGTCAGATATATTTAAAATTGGTAGAACTGACGGAAGCGTGTGCCTTATCTGAATTGTTTTAATACGGAATCTTTAGTGAGTTCATTTCGGATTCCGAAGAAGCCGGTGCGATAAAATTGTCGTCCGATAATGGAGCCTAATTGCCAAGCATTACAAACTTGGTTAACTCATCATCCACCAATCACATTTATGAGGAATATATATTCTTCATAATATACTCTTACTGTTGTATAAGTGAGAACTCGGAGACTGGAAAAAGACAGCATGATGCGAACAATTTAGGCAAAATATGATTTTCTTCCAGAATGTATCTTATCTCCAGCTATGAACATATTGTATTAACATTCTTCACACAAATGAATAGACTATGATGGGAGCCCCTTGAACATATACATTACCATTCCTATTGTTCATATTTTCCGAGTTGTATCTATAACTCTTCTAGATGTTCGAAGGGGTCGACGCATCTATTAATTGACTTTTAAGGTCTACGTAAGCTGAGTCCCAGGTATGTACCTGGTTGTCAGGTCAGATAATCAGCATGTAGTACCTGCTGCCGAGGCCAACCACCGTCCCGTATACTAACCAATAATCATTGTTTATTGTATCCCCTTTGTTTTTAACCCAACCTAACCCAACCTACTCACTTAACTTTGTTGATATTTATTTATTTATTTATTTATTTACATTACACCCATTTAACAGGCGTAGAGCCCAATTACAAAATGAGGAATAACACAAAATAAGAAATACAAGAAAATATTATAACAGGCATTGAAATTAAACTGAGGTATAGATATAGAATGCAAATATTGTAATCGGGCTAATATTAACACTCGCATTATAACCAATAATGATTGTTGAAGTGAAAACTTCTTTAGGCGCGTTGTACCGCCTTTGCTTCTAACCTAACCTAACCTAATTTTATTGATATAGAATGCAAATATTGTAATCGCGCCAATCTTAACACTTTCACAATAACCAGTAATGAAATTCGAAAAGTAGTGATAGCAACGGAGGAGCCTTCTATCAGGCTCCTTTCGGGCGAGAATCTCAAACCCAATCAAGTGATACAGAGCCAGGAAAGGGTCTTTGTGGACGACGTAACAGTCCACCACGAACATGGAGACTATCTTGCTCGGGGACGCCTCAAAAAGTTACAAGAATATAGCCGATGTTTTATATATTCAGGAAAAAAGACATGAGCTTAATATACTAGAATCCGTGGAGATTTTAACATTATAAAAACAATAGTGACACAATACTAAATGAGCAAATCGATACCTATAATTCACCACTTGTCAACAATTTTGTATAAACTCCAACCCAAACCATTGTCACCCTATCCCTCAATTTGTACCACTTTCAAATTAATTCTTAATATTTGATTATCAACCACGCCTACTTGTTTCTGAGATAGAAATTATGTTTCGAGTTGTTTGCTGACGACAACATTATCTCTCTAGATTTAGTATGAGATTTCCTCGGAAGGCATTGGAGGATTTTCTTCCGCCCATACAAAATATACATGTTACATTCTAAATACCATTATTACATGTCAATTATTTCAGCCGTTTTCCATCGTAACTGTAGATAAGGAGTGATTCAATGTGTGTTTGTTTAGACGGCGAAATAAAAATCTTACTACGTCATTACCAACGATAAACAATATTCGCTCTTCACAGACTAATAATGAATTATATATAAGATGTGTCATAAAACTGGAATTATTGAGCCATTTCTTCTGGAAGAGTTAACTTTAGTGCATTTATTCTCATAAATGTACATTTAACAGGATCAACATGACGAGGTCTTGTGTGTAATTATGTGGTTTATTGGAACAGACTGCTACACTGATAAGGATCCGATCAAATATATATATATATATATATATATATATATATATATATATATATATATATATATATAAGAGATATAGAATTAAATTTTCTGAATTATGAAGATAACTTAGATAATTTAACATAGGATTATAAAGATGAATAAACGTAAAAGATTGAACCATAGGCGGGATTCGAACCCACATTTCTGGATTTCTAGTCCAGGGTGTTAACCAATTACACCACTTCGGTCCTGTTAGATTTTCATATTTTTGTAAATATAAACCTCTGAAAGGATAGTAGATCATTGATGAACACAATGCGATTCGATGCCCTACCATAGATCAACTATTCACGCACATTCATCTGAAGTTCAGTCGTTTTTTTGAAGTAAGGATTGTAGGTTAGTACTGCTATGGTTGGCAGTTACTTGACAGTTCTTATTCAAATGACAGCATCCCGGTTCTTATATATTTCAATAGAACTGACTGAGAATTGTTCTGGTTAATTATAAACAAGTTTAAAGTTTCTTTGCCTAATTGGCCACTATCGTGTATGTAACTTAAGAGATATAGAATTAAATTTTCTGAATTATGAAGATAACTTAGATAATTTAACATAGGATTATAAATATATAAGAACCGGGATGCTGTCATTTGAATAAGAACTGTCAAGTAACTGCCAACCATAGCAGTACTAACCTACAATCCTTACTTCAAAAAAACGACTGAACTTCAGATGAATGTGCGTGAATAGTTGATCTATGGTAGGGCATCGAATCGCATTGTGTTCATCAATGATCTACTATCCTTTCAGAGGTTTATATTTACAAAAATATGAAAATCTAACAGGACCGAAGTGGTGTAATTGGTTAACACCCTGGACTAGAAATCCAGAAATGTGGGTTCGAATCCCGCCTATGGTTCAATCTTTTACGTTTATTCATCTTTATAATCCTATGTTAAATTATCTAAGTTATCTTCATAATTCAGAAAATTTAATTCTATATCTCTTAAGTTACATACACGATAGTGGCCAATTAGGCAAAGAAACTTTAAACTTGTTTATAATTAACCAGAACAATTCTCAGTCAGTTCTATTGAAATATATAAGAACCGGGATGCTGTCATTTGAATAAGAACTGTCAAGTAACTGCCAACCATAGCAGTACTAACCTACAATCCTTACTTCAAAAAAACGACTGAACTTCAGATGAATGTGCGTGAATAGTTGATCTATGGTAGGGCATCGAATCGCATTGTGTTCATCAATGATCTACTATCCTTTCAGAGGTTTATATTTACAAAAATATGAAAATCTAACAGGACCGAAGTGGTGTAATTGGTTAACACCCTGGACTAGAAATCCAGAAATGTGGGTTCGAATCCCGCCTATGGTTCAATCTTTTACGTTTATTCATCTTTATAATCCTATGTTAAATTATCTAAGTTATCTTCATAATTCAGAAAATTTAATTCTATATCTCTTAAGTTACATACACGATAGTGGCCAATTAGGCAAAGAAACTTTAAACTTGTTTATAATTAACCAGAACAATTCTCAGTCAGTTCTATTGAAATATATAAGAACCGGGATGCTGTCATTTGAATAAGAACCGTCAAGTAACTGCCAACCATAGCAGTACTAACCTAGAATCCTTACTTCAAAAAAACGACTGAACTTCAGATGAATGTGCGTGAATAGTTGATCTATGGTAGGGCATCGAATCGCATTGTGTTCATCAATGATCTACTATCCTTTCAGAGGTTTATATTTAGAAAAATATGAAAATCTAACAGGACCGAAGTGGTGTAATTGGTTAACACCCTGGACTAGAAATCCAGAAATGTGGGTTCGAATCCCGCCTATGGTTCAATCTTTTACGTTTATTCATCTTTATAATCCTATGTTAAATTATCTAAGTTATCTTCATAATTCAGAAAATTTAATTCTATATCTCTTAAGTTACATACACGATAGTGGCCAATTAGGCAAAGAAACTTTAAACTTGTTTATATATATATATATATATATATATAGTATATATAGTATATACATATCGATTTAGATTTAGATTCTTTTAATTTGTAATTTCTTCCCTTTCCTGGCTCCTCAGAAATGCCATCAACAGAAATAAACTATTTCAAGAAATCAATCCTTCAATTGCAAAAACAACCCTTTCCAAATATTTGGTCTTTCAGCAACCTTTATTGCATATCATTATCTTGAATAACCATTGTTTCATGACTTTGAAAGTTCATCATTGGAGAAGATGAAGAGACAATACTGAATTAATTTGATAAAATTCCCCATTTGACCATGTATTGACTAAGCGAAAGAGATAGCTATGAGAGTTTACTTTGAATTTGGAGAAAAGATATTTATTACCTACGAATAGACGCGCCAATTTTTTGGTAGAGCTGGAAGATTTTGAATAAAGATTAGTTTGGTGTTGAGAGGCATGGCGTCTATCTGCGGACCTTTGTTTAAGATGAGTTAAATGTGATTTGGGAGAAACAGCATTGAATTTACTAAAAATAACAAATAAAATAGAATACATTTGATAATTAGTATAAATTTTGAATTGTGAATAACCTATTAAAGTGAAAACATCAATTAATTGATGTGAATAATTTGATAATTAGTTTCGTATGAATTGTAAATGAACATATCAAAATAAGACGAGCTAATTTTGATAGTACATAAATTAATTATTATTATTAATTAATTTGTGGATTGTCAATGAACATATTGATGCAAGAAAATCAATTAATTCTTCATTGGATGTGAATAAAATACAGTACATACATTATTCAGAACGATGCGTTCACAAGCAAAATAAAAGTTCGAATCCCTACTTTTCCTCAGTCGATCGTTTATTTCATAGACTTTATTGCTGAATCTTGCGATCTAGAGTTCGCACGGTATCGAACCAGTGATCAGACAAAATAAAATGCGTGTTTACTCAAGTTTGCAATATAAATATCTGAGAATGGAATGAAATCTAACTGACAGGAAATCATATCGAGTAATGATTCAAAATAAGCTTTGTAACCAGATAATTCAATGAAATATAATATTTGAAAGATTATAACTCAGTTAAATAGTATTAAAAATGATCAACAATACGAATGACGTTGTTTCAAATTTCTAGGTAAAGGTGGATGTAGAGTTTGAAAATTCTCGAATATCATTTTTAGTTTTCAAAGATATTGAATATTTCCAATTTAGAATAATCTAATTGATGTAGTACAATCCGCATAAGTCTAATACAATTTTATGTAAATGTCATATAAATGCTAATTTGTCTCGCATTCGCAGATAATTACCTCAAACTTCAGGTGAACAGATTTAGAGTTTTATATTCGTTATTTTGCACCTTGAAGTTACGTAAGCGATAGAAACTTTCTCTCGGAAACGTACTCTTGTCTAGGAAATGGATAATGAAGTCTGCAACACTACCCTGGTCCAGGCTTTCCGGAATCAACGACATAATAAAAATAACTATAAAACAGCTATTATTTGAGTCTCTTTGCCACGTAATTTCTATAAACAAAAGTGAGGGGAGCTCTCATCTAATGAACCTTAAACTTGTTAGATTACCCATTACAAGTGGGTTGAATGCTCTTTTCACGAGATAAACATTTAATTGGTTTTATAAGTTTCAGACTCGTTCAGATACATGCTCCTCGTAATGATTTTTCCTCATACCATAGTGGAAAACAATCACCAGAAAATCTTTTTATTGTATTGATACTGTAGTGATGTGAAAGCATACATCGCTTTGGATAGTAGATACATTCTCAATCCGGGAGAAAACACAAACCAACCACTTCGGTTCGGAACCGGTTTCAAAAAGGTTCGTAGTCGGTTTCAATGAGGACTGGCTTCTGATTCTGAATATATTGTCATTTTAAAAACTTGTTCATGTGTCTTCATTGTTTTTCATTTGCGAACCGTTTTGTTCCAAAATTTGATTCGTGAGCTATCGAGTGAACTGAGCTTGAGGTTAAATTATATGGCTTAAAACGTTTTGTGAAATGTTATGGTAGAGTAAAGATGAAGTGAGGAGGACAGAAACAGAAGACCACATATTGAGATGACAAGATGAAAGATAAAAAAAAACACTAGGGAAAAGTTAACTTTTCTTTTAAGCAAAAAAAGGAAATAGGTTTCTCGCAATGAGCAGGAGGTTACACAGAAAATTTAGCTGCTCTCAGACCAAATTCGGACCACTTTTTCACCAAATTTCACCCAATTTTGTTGCAATTTGGCCAAAATAGCCCAATTTGAATTTTTGCTCGAAAAAAACGTATATACATATATATTCTAGGAGAAGGTAAACGGAATGTCACGAAATTTGGACTGAAGGTTCCTCAAATACCAACAACAGAAGGGTACCAATTTCAAACTTCAGCCGGAAGTCTAAGGGGTACAAAAAAGAAAATAAACCTCCAAAACTGAAATAAAGAAGCGCAAAAAAAACAGTCAGACATGGTTTCACCCAATTGGTAATAGAAATTTTAGGATCTCATTATTTTCATAAGACACCATTTTTTTCAGGTCGCTAACCTCTATCAAATTTTTACGAACCTACTCCTATTTTTCCGTAGATTGACTCCACTATTAGTCGATTTCACAATTTCTGTGAATCTGATGCCGATATTTGATCATTTCCGCTAAAGCGAATGGAAACTCTATATAACACTTATTGCAATGCAATTGATTTCGGATGCATGTTAGTCTTCAAATCGTTGATAGATCGAAGTATGTTTCAGTTCATTATTTTACTTGAATTGCAGATCGATAGTATAGTTGGATATCACAATGTGATGACAAAGTAAGAGTAATGTCTGTTGAAGACGTCCATATAAATATTCCAAGGAATATCAATTTAGGAATTTATTTGACGGCATGCGCAATTGAATAAATAACGTGTACGTTCTGGTGGATGGAATGACATTTCTGTAGAATCATAAATCTTTCAGGCCATAATTATGTAATTACCAATCAAAGAGAATAAAGAAGTTCTTTGTTTCATCACACAAAAGGCTTTTCTGCGCCCCTGTTCGGCTGAAACCGCTAATTTGGTTCTTATGATAAACTGTGAATTTTCATTTATCAGTATTTGATAAGGATTCACTTTAACTTTTGATATTAAGTACTTCCGTTGTGCTCAGAATAAATTTGAACCAACTGCACATAATACCAAGCTATATCCCAGTAATACGTTTCGCGGTATTTAGTAAATACTTTGCCGTCTGCCGCGAATTTATCAGATCTAAGTTTTAAATTAATAAAGATATGCCCCAACATGAAACTTGTCCGCAAAACATAGTTCACAAAATCGTTACTGATATTTACCCGTACATTTCTCAAGACGAAGATAAAATTAGTTTCGAACGTGACTATCAGTATATAACCAATTACTTTATCTAATTGAGGAAGTTCATCATCATTACTAATTTAACTATATAAAATTACTTGAATAGAATTAGCTATTACGTGATGAAAATCCATTCTAAAGTTAAATAGAATAACTATTGAGAGTTCGATTTTCACTAATTTAATAAATAAACGTAACTATAGTAAAGTACTTTCTAATATTCATTTGAAGAAGCTAAGGTGTCAGAAAAAGAAAAGTTACATTCATTTTGATGAATAAAACATTACAAAACACTTTGTAATATTTGTTTGAAGAAGCTACGGAATACTTCCATAATGTTTGTTTGAAGATGCTATGGTGTTAGCGAAACTATAGTTACATTTATTTTAATAACTTAATTCAATAGTCCGCTAACAACACCGTAGCTTCATCAACAAATATTATAGAATACTTTCGTAATATTTGTTTGAAGAAGCTACGGTTTTAGCAACTATAGTTACATTTATTTTAATAACTGAATTTTATTTAATAAATAAATTTAACAATAGTTTGCTAACACCGTAACTTGTCCAAACGAATATCACAGAATACTTTCGTAATATTTGTTTGAAGAAGCTACGGTTTTAGCAACTATAGTTACATTTATTCTAATAACTGAATTTAATTTAATAAATAAATTTAACAATAGTTTGCTAACACCGTAACTTGTCCAAACGAATATCACAGAATACTTTCGTAATATTTGTTTGAAGAAGCTAAAGTAGTGGCGAAACTATAGTGACATTTATTTTAATAACTAAATTTAATTTAATAAATGAATGTAACTATAGTTCGAAAGCACCGTGGCTTCTTCAAACAAATATTACAGAGTATTTTCGTGATATTTGTTTGGAGAAGCTAAGGTGTTAGCCAAATTACAGTTATATTCATCTTAATAACTGAATTCAATTCAATAAATGAATGTAACTATAGTTCGCTAACACCTAGCTTCTTCAAACGAATATTATGAAAGTATAATATTTGCTTGGAAAAGCTACGGTGTTAGCGAAATTATAATTATATTCATCTCAATAACTGAATTTAATTCAATAAATAAATGTAACTATAGTTCGCTAACACCGTAGTTTCTTCAAACAAATATCACAGAATACTTTCGTAATATTCGTTAGAAGAAGCTACGGTGTTAGCGAAACTATAAATATGAGAAAATATTTTGCATGTAGCACAGCATTCCTCTTTTCCAATTATTGTGATGAGTACCTTCTTGCAACAATTTTCCAATAAAAATCTGAACATATTATCATTACACTTTTTGCGAAGGATCTCTCCGATAAGCTATATGTTTGTTTTTGCAGATTATCAAAATAACTGGTTCTTGAACAACACATTTTTTTTTCTACCAAATCGAATACATCTCAACCTCTACCCAAATGTAGTTACAGTTAAGATTTCAGAGTGACTAAAATACTTGATTGTTTGAAAATATTCCTTCGTTGGGAGTGAGTGAAAAATTAGTTATTACGAGGATTTGTCAGTGGATTCCGAAGGTCTTAGATTCCATTCAGAAGAGAGCTAGGATAAAGTAGAAAGTTGAGTGATCACTCTATCTCCTATAGATATTTTCACGGTCTGTGTGCTCGTCTGTTATTACATGACGAGCTTTTCCAGATAGGCTGACTAGACGAGCTCAAGCTGGTTACAGTTTCGTTTTCAGGCTCGAGATCTGCCGAACTTCTTTCTACAAGACTCAATTTTTCTATCTAATGGCGAAGTTGTGGAACTGTTTGCCTATTGAGGTCTTTTCTGATGTCTATCACCTCCAAACATTTAGGAAAAATTCCAACCCCTACTTCCTCTTCCAACATACCATCACTGGGTCACATGATGTTCCATATACATTGTAGGATTTCTTCGCGTGTACTTAATAGAAAATGAACATCACTTCGAAATGAATAGTGATTAAAATTCTGACAACTATTTTTCAATAATATATGATTATGTATAATTTGAAGGTATGCGTATGATATGTTCGCAATCTGTCCACATTATCAACATCCAGACAGATTGCGGTAAGGTTGCTTAGAGTGTGTTCGAATGAAATCGACCATTAATTTTATAGTACCCTGACGTTTATGCGCTTGTTCAGAATGTCATAGATAATTAGAGTCCTGAAAAGTTAGATTGAAAAATAATAATCTAAAATATTTGAATGAGAATGTCTATATCTACTCCAAGAATCATAAATTCCCCGCAGCCGGAGGATACTCGATTAACGCTTTCGTGACAGAGATTACATTTGTATAATCATGAAGACTGCCTGGTTTTTTCATGTGCTTACAGTTACATTTTGTAGGGATTATTCCCTCAAAATTTTCAACAAACTAACGACAATAATAAGGAATAATGAGTAAAATTTTCTAGGGCGAGATGCATCAATATCTTAATCGATAAGAATAATTAAACGAACTAGATCATGTTCAATATTATTATTATTACAATTATTGTGTTTGTAAAGGGCAGAAGTTCTAGAACCTATTATTCCCAAACTACAAAATATGAACAGTACCTAACAATTTGATTAATTTATGTATTACCTATCTAACGTATAACAATAAAATCCTACAGAAAAAAAATTCCATACTTTGACTACACGAGTGGGAACCTATAATTTTCGAAGAACATGTGTGAGCCAGCGGTGAAATGTTGGTAGAGGAGATGGGCATTCGAATTTTTCTTGAAGGTTTGGAGGTTATAGACATGAGGAAAGACCTCACTAGGCGGAGAGTTCCACAACTTCTCAGTTCGATAGGAAAATGGAGATTGGTAGGAACAAGTTAGATAGGTCTTGAGCTTGACAATGAAGGGGTTACTAGCTTGAGCTCGTCTAGTTCACCTACCTGGGATCTCCCGTGGTGTAATATCAGACGATATTTCTGATGAACACCGATCATGGAAATATTTGTGGAAAAGGGAGAGTTCGCCCATCTGTCTATGATGTTCTAGAGAGGTCATCATGTTAAAACGGCCAGCATCGATACATCCCAACGTCGAAACATCATCTCGTCGGAATGTCCATGAAATTAAAACTCGCATTTTGTATTATTCCAGTGAAACTGGTCTATGAGTTAATTCTCTAACATATTACACGCAGCTATTTATTCGACGTGTTAAATGTGAATGGAAAAAAAAATCACATATTAAGAGCAGTATACTTACAATTGTCTTACCACACAGTGTGATAACCAGGTATTTACTGTTTGAAATTGAGTGTGATTCTTGAAATATTACGATATAGCAGGTAGGTTGGGGTGGGGTGGGCTTCTCATTAGCATGAATATCCATTAAATTTGATGATTCAACATTACGTTAGCATTTGTTCGATATTTACAACGACTAAATAGAGGCGAGCCAAAAGTCGAGCACCAGATTTTTCAAACGTATGTTATCGCAAAAAGTTGAAAGACATTTTATGTGGTTTAATTATAATTAAGTTCTTCCTGTTAGTACCTAAAATTGTTAATTTCTGAGAAATTTCCAATTTAATAACAAAAACAGATTCTTAGAAATTATTTTATCATAACTAGTTAGTCGTGAACAAATGCTAGCTTAATGTAATAATTATTTTACCATTCATTTTTCCAAGGATATGTACTTTATATAAGATACCCACTAATTTCGCACTTATAGAGGGTGGGGCGTCTTAGGTTGGCTTCTTATAACTTTCTTCTGAAATTTCAAACTAGTTATATTCTGAAATATTTAAAAATTATGTACTTGAGAATTTTTGAATGAGTGTATTAAAATAGAAAATCTATCGTTTCACTCTTTGCTAATATCATGAATCATGACCATCCTATATTATAAGACCAAATCATAAAACTACATCTCAGTTGTATGCGGTTAATAACTAATTCTGGAGATGCCACTGTGTGGTGAAACGGTTGTTAATATTTTGTTACCGAAGTGTAAACTCGGGTTTTATCAACATTTTACTGTTTAATCAGATTGAATTTGCAGGTAGTAAACGCCAGAACTGGTATTAAAAGATGCAATTCTGTTTGTAAATAGCAAAATGATAACAGTTTCTCAGATAATCAGAGAACACTATATAGGTAGAATGAAATATGTGACTTAGATATATTTTGATTAATTGCGATTTCTTAGCAACATAACAACACTAGCACATCAACCTTTTTGAAAATATGGATGAATGTAGGCAATTATGAGCGAAAGGAGAAACTTTTACCTGTAATAAGATTCTGTATTAAAGATAGTGGAATTTATAAAATTGAATTGATTGGTTGTAGAATGAATATACAAGATAAGGTATTTGCTCTGTGACCATGTTTGATAGATCCATTCCATTAGGCATGTTATGAAAATAAGTAGAATTCGTTCTTCAAGAAGTTAAGGTTTTCAACTTCTAACGGGGGGTAGTTCATGAATTATCAATATAATATGAAAATTTGATTCCAGACTTTAGATTATATTATAGTTATGTGGGGAGTGGGCTGGAAACATCTCCACTGCGACCTTTGCAGATTTATTGTGTGTGCCTTCATGTTATGTCTAGATCCATCCTCATAATTAGACTCCATAAGCCAGATCTTGGATCCTACATATCCATTATCAACTATTACTACTGACGTTTCATCACAGAATATTCATTCAATAAATAACACTTGTTGCTTACTGGGATAATAGAAGAGCTCCGAAATTTTTGACCAGTTAGAAAGTTCCTGAATTTCATTGGTGAAGTGAAAACTTAATTCCGAAAGAGGAATTATCTGATACAGTTTTACATTTATAATACAAATATGTATATTATGGAACAAATGATGAATGAATCAAACATGTAAGATAATAAAATCGAACATGCAAACTACATAATTTATGTGTATACACTTAAACAAACAATAATGATCTGATTAATATAGATAAATTGAAGTCATAAAGTATTATTGAGGATATAATCATCAAACTGTAATTTGGTAGAACTAAATTGGCTTTTAGAAATGACTTCATTAGTAAAGTAGTTTGAATCGTTTCTGGTACGAGTTTCTCTCCCAATTGTGTTATCGTTATTAGAAATGAACTTTGCGAAACTGGCTTAGGCATTAGCGACTGAGATGATGGCACTACGTTCTGTTAGCTCCAGACGAAAATTTCTCGACCGGAAGTGCGTTCAAGTGCTTTTGCTATTTAATATGCTCCTAGCCCATAAACGAGGAAAACCTAGATACACATCCTTAAACAATCACTTGTTAATACCTCATCTACCAACATTCAATTACATTTGATTTCATTTTATCCTAACGTGTTCTAGAAGATAAATAGAATTACTCGAACATTTAAGGTATTCGGATTTTAGTTCATTATATGGGAGAATTATATTCAAAACGTATTTCTGAAAACTATAATATTAGAACATCAACGTTATATTATGTTCAGCTGGTGATCGAATTCATGCATTGGTCATTGGATATGAGCTAATGCTTTATTCAATTATGGGCCGTCGAAGCTTCAGAATCACCCATTTTTTTTCTTTACTCTCATCATTTACTCGGTATGTTATTTTGAAAAGTATGGTAAAAATTACTTCAATTTTCTATGAACTTCTGCAATATTTATTCATACAAAAAACAGTATGCAGTTGCACTTTCATGTGCAAATTACTTTAAAATATATAGAAATAATTGTCTTCCTATGTAAACCAGGCGTATGTTTAATTCGGTGCATGCCCGCATGTGCTCACTATCGTGATTGACAAAATTATAAACGCAAAACAAATTCCCCTTAGTGTTTATCTTAAATGCATCCAATACAGTTTTAAGCAAAGTATATTGTGTGAAGTGCTATATTAAAACAGTTTGTCTAGTCTTAGAGAAAGCGGGTTAAATATTTCATTATAATTCATATATTCAAAGTTTTTCTTGTTTAAAAAAATTTGATATGCATCAGTGCTTTCACCGACATGAAAAGAGCAAATTATTCAAATGTTGAATAACTACCACCAGGGCCAGGTAGCTCAGTGGTAGAAACATCAATCTTCTAATCACTGTGGCTGCCGGTTGCGGGTTCGAATCCAGCTTCTGCGGAATTTTTTCGACGGCCCGAGAAAGTGCTGAGAGTAAATACAATGGGTGGTCAAGCGTAAGTGTCATCGAGACTGCCCTGGTTGCAGGATCGAGCCACACGAGGTGGAGTGTTTATTGTTTGTTGGAACTCATGAATGAATGAAATGTATCTTCGACTTCTATATAAATAAGAGGTGATGAAACATTGATGAGTGCGTAGAGGTGGAATCATAACAATGATGGAAGCGTCATATCAATATGGTCTAATTGTTCAAATTGGCTTACATAAGAAGTTCATTAGTAATGACCGTTGCAAGCGAAGAATGCGATTTCTCGGTTGATTACTGCCGCCAAGAAAGAGAGCAGCATCCTGTTCATCGATGGTTAATCACTCGGGATAACATTTGCTGCCTTAATATTTCAAGTTTGATGTTATAGCAATTGATTCTCTAGACTAGAATAGTTCACATCAAGCTGGTCCTTCATTTATAGTCCAACATTTTGTAGTATAGGAATCTTCCATCCCTATACGAGATTACCTAATGCCATGTGCCATGTTCTATATACGTTCTTGCGGATAGGCAGCGGTTCGTTTCTTTTTTTCTCAGAAAAAAACTGGTAGAGATCACCATGTGGAGATCAGCTCTTAATGACTGTTTGCCATAAGCTGATCGGTGGTCCTTTGGGGCACAGGGATTAAAACACTCAGGGTTGCACTTTACTGAACTTAGAGCTCGACGTCATAACGACTTAATGTCTTACTCCACACAACAATACAATCAATCTATAATCAATGATAATCTTAATTATCAATAATTATATCAATCATAATCTAATAATAATTCTAGTATATATATATATATATATATATATATATATATATATATATATATATATATATATATATATATATATATATATATATATATATATATATATATATATATATATATATATATATATATATATGTTTCTTCTTAGGTTCTCGCGGACGTAATATGTAGAACTGGATTTTCGGGTATTGATCCGCGTTGTGTGGTTTCGGTCCTCAAAAGGACCAATTTCAGGACGTTTCGGCAAAGTCGCATTTGCCATCTTCAGGTGATTCGACCGTAGAGTCTGGAAAAGTTCGCCTAGATTTTCCAGACTCTACGGTCGAATCACCTGAAGATGGCAAATGCGACTTTGTCGAAACGTCGTGAAATTGATCCTTCTGAGGACCGAAACCACACAACGCGGATCAATACCCGAGAATCCAGTTCTACACATTACGTCCGCGAGAACCTAAGAAGAAACATATATATATATATATATATATATATATATATATATATATATATATATATATATATATATATATATATATATATATATATATATATATATATATATATATATCAGTCTTTCAATAACTACCTTGACTATAAGGTTCCCACGCTCGGGATGTCAGGGTCCGTAGCTTATACTAAACAATATGTTTATATTATTATGAGGTAATCATAACACTAAGCATATTGTTTATGTATTCCTTATGCATTTACAAACATATGGATTATATGTATTTAATAATAGAAATAAGGTTGTATTTGCTAATTGAGGGATTTTAGGTAATCTCGTATAGGGATGGAAGATTCCTATACTACAAATTGTTTAATAATACTAATGGTAAAATTCGGGTGAAAATTCCTCAAGGAATAATTCTATCCTCTTCCACTTCCGAAATAGTTAATGAAATTGACGCGATGAAAGATGAATGCATTTGATTCAAAATTAGATAGCATTATTGTCATTTTCTCTAGAATTAGATGGAGTATTTCCTTCGAAATTATCCAGTACATGCTGAAGACTTTTCTCAAGTCAGCTTCTTATATTATTGTAAGTAGTGATTCAATGAAATTGTTTTTCCTGACATCATGAATATTTCCAACCTAGATGGTATATTAAAGAGCAGAATTACATCTCAATTTGTGATATTGAATCATAATTCCGTTTACTGGTAAATTAAAATTAGAATCAACCATAAGACGATCGTCTTATTTAATTGAGGAAAACGGTTCATTTCAATCAGCAAAGTGCTGAAGTTGGAAAATCTTATTTCAACGTATTTTACCACTCGGAATTCGATTCTAAATGTAAGAAGGAAGAGAAGACTAGTAAAACAAACTCATTTTAGTTACAATCACGAGGTTGGTTGCTTGTGTATATCGTTCTTTTCTTTTTCTGTAAATGCTCTGGCAAGATAACAGTATGTTTTGTCATTTTCTGTATGCTTGGAGCATACAAATAAGGGAGGCTGGACCTAGCGTTGTTAAAAACATAACAAATAGTTTCATAAATATAATTCACAGGACACTCAGAGTTAAGCTACATTAAACATTTTAACGCTTCTCTGAAACAGAGATACACTCATTGTTACGTTTTTATGTTCAAAATTCCATTACTATGAGCCGTAACAAAAGACGTGGAAATAAATGTATTTGAGATAATAGTGTTAGTTCTGGCATTAGTCCGGCGGGTGCGGACGAATTCGTCTCTAGGGTAGGCTGTTAATAAGAAGGGTAACTAGCTACACACAGACACTACGGATTGTGAATTCACATTTTCCCACATTCTTGTTTGATATTTTCGTCATTCACTCGCAATGTGGGAATATATGTATAATCAGTATGATGATAAGCCTTCATCTGAAACCTATTTTATAACTCAATATAGTTACGTTGTCAAATATATCCATTTCACGTCGCCTAAATGAATAAGTTCTTCCTTTTTTCAGTTATATCGCATGGATGTATTTGTTCAAGTTTTGTATCTCATATAATATTTTCTGAAAATATTTCTTTATCATGAATAATATACTCATAACAATGAAACTAAAGATTACTTGGTAAACTATCACTGAATTCATTTAATATACATTGATTGGTACATCGAACTGAAAACATTAATTTTCGAAACACTCAAAGAGATAAAATTGGAACGTGAATGGATATAGGTATTGAACAATAACTTCAAGTAAATCAGTGGTAAGTAACAACAGGATATCTGAAAATACTTCACAAATTACAGGCTGATAAGTGGTTTTCTGGGTAAAATATATTACGGTTAGGGAAATTTAATTGGTGGCATGGGGTGCAAGGCATTATATCTAGGCGGTTATCTGAAAGATTGATTGAATGATCGCATTCATAAAGGATTATGAAGGGAGTGTTTGACATAATTGGGAAAGGATTAGTATAAAATGCCAGAATGAAATAAAGATTCAAATCAATAGTAATAATAGACTGGAAATTCTTAGTCCTGGACGCACTTCAATTCCCGTCTGGACAATAATTCCTACCGTTTATTCCACACATCCATTGCCGACAGGTCTGAAAACTTACCCATAATCGCACAATTCAATTCCTGTCAACCCTCCCCTCCCCCTTTATCCTCACTCTACTTATTTATTGGCTAGCTTCGTAGCAAAAGCAGATAGATCCATTACATAAAATTCAATATTTAGAACTATTGTAACCGAAGTTTTAGTGGCTGAAGGCAATACCCTCTATAGTACAAGGCATGCACGCTCGATCGTGACGTCACGAGCCAGAGGCTATGTTGCAGCTGGTCACCTGTACGTTATACCACACAATGCTGCAATGCTAGTATAATTTGCATGGTATATAATTTTTATTTTCTGTGTACCATTTCATCGTATCATTTGATAATCTTTCTGAGGTCTATATCAGATATTCAGCATAAGTGCGTACACAATGAACTTCAAAATATTAAGTCTCTTAATATGACTCCTCGGTGGGGCAATACATAAATAATTCATTTTGTGGATTTAACTTGTATCTTGAGTACCGTTGAGATACAAGCATTTAACCATTCTTTTCCAAAAATATGAAGCAAACATGGCGTGAATTTCTTTGTCAGTTCGTGTTTATATCCTGAGGGCTTGAATTGGTATGTTCCTCATATTATTCCATCTTTCTTGTAGCTTCTGTTCGATTATATTGGTATTATCAAAACTTTAAAACAAAGGCACCCTTCTTTTACTAAGTTTATAAAGGTAGGCTCTCGATAGTTAACTCCCTTCAAGTTACTGCTGCCAGTCCTTCAATTCGTACGTAATAACATCCATCATTAAGATTGAACTTATGAAAATAAGGCTATTGCTACGAGTTACGGAGATATGAGGAAGGAAGAGAGTGAAAATATACTCTGGCAATATTAAGTCTCCAGGGAGTTATATTCGTTCTGCGCAGAAAGTCTACTTATAACCAAACACAATACACACAGGTATGATTTTCCTTCTGTGAGAGTGGATATATGCACACCACACCCAACACGGCCGGCAGGACCATAACGCGACAAAGTGCTCTTTGTCATCTATAAAACAGAGAGACAGCTTGGCCCAGCTTAAGTTATCCAAGCTGTCTTACCTGCCACACAAGACCACTACTTCTGAATCCGCAAGACGATATCGGCCTCTCATATTACGTTCACAATCAAACAGATGCAGGGTTTCTCTACTCGGTAGCGTAGATTTTAACTACTAATACTTGGAAATCTTTGGAAAACGTATTGGGACGGAATTCAGAAATTGACCGTCAACATCTATGAGTGATACCAATATCACCAACAATAGCAAATGAAATACCTGAAAATTGGAATTTTTCCGGTAATACAGATATTGTATACAATTTGAACACCCAGCTACGTGATTGTAACAGTTCTCAATTACAAATTATTGACTTTACATGTCTTTTGGAAAATATCTTCGAATCTGGCAGTACAGCTTGATAGATGGATGATTGGATAGAAAATGGGAAACGCGAAGTCAACAGAGGACGTCATCAACGCCCAAAATGCGAACAGGGAGGCAATAAAAAAATGGTTCCACATAACAGCGAGGTATTTCCTTATCAGCAATCAAAATAATAGCAATAGCAACTCTCATAATCTATCGCTATGTACCTGGGAAAGATGATTTGGGAGATGATGAAAAGGAAAACCAAAGTTAGTATATTTCTTCGGGAAAGATGTGAGTAATGACTATCTTAGAAACATTTAGATATACATTTCAAGAATTAAGAGAATTTAATAGACACTTGAACAAAGACGATATAACTATGATGAATATGAAGTTGTGTTAATTGAATAATATGGTAGAAAATTTTAAAAATGAGAAAGAGGGCAAGGTGAAAAGTGCCTGAAAAATGAAACAGGAAATGATTTGTTAAGGCAAAACTTATTTTATTTCACAACTTCCTTTGAAATAGGTCTTTGTTTCAGCGAATACCTCATCGTTGGAGCCAAATCTCTATCCGACGAGCCATTTCTTCAACTATTGGAAATAGATAAAAATCGCAGGGTGCCAAATGTCGAGTATATGGTGGATGACGAACTAATTCGTAGCGCAGTTCATATAATTTTGCCAACGCGACTGTGGACCAGTGCTCCGTTGTCCTGGTGGAAGAGCACTTTTTCTTTGCCAAATGCTGCCGCTTCCGTTTCAAATCAGCCTTAAATCGATCGAATAGCTCTGCATAATATACGCCGGTGATCGTTTTATCCTTTTCAAAGTAATCGATATGGACGATACCGTATGCATCGCAAAAAACTGTCAACTTGATTTTGTTGGCCAATAAACCCACTTTGACCTTTTTCGGTTTCTATTCGCCTGGACAAGTTCACTGTTCGGACTGTTCTTTATCCTATCATTTCTTCAAGTTAGGCATCACGTGGCCATCGATGTACACTTTCTGAATCGACTCAAAGATGGCGCGGACATTCAAGAATCATCTGAAACGTCAAATGTACCCCGGTGACCTTGACTTACAATAATCTTTTCATACAGTTCTAGTGTACTACCACAGAGACAAATTTACTTGTGCTGGACAGATTGTAAAAACAAGATGAATAAAGAACAATATTCAAAACCAAATAATTCTAATGTGAAAGGAAAAATAAAGGTAGATTGTTGAGGCCTTCAGACATTGTGTTGACTATTTTGGTATGCTTTCCAGTATATTTTAGAACTAGAGTTTCTATAGCAAGCAGTGTGCAGTTGAACCTATAACGTTTCTTTGCCGAAAAATAATTCTTACTTCACGTGACAATCGGCGCTGTGTCCTAAAATATAAATTTATTAGCTGGGACTCGTGCTCACGAAGGAAATGGAAATTAATGTAAGGGGGCATTCATAATCCCTTATGAATGCTAACAATCAAGCAATGTTTCAAATGACCTATACATAATGCCTTGCGTCCTATGCCGGTCAAATTTAGTTTCCGTAATATATTTTATCAGAAATACCACTTATCAGCTTGTAATTTGTAAGGAAACTCGTTGTAACTTACCTCGCTTCAATTTCAATCTCATGGTATGTTTTGAATATTATTTAGTTCGAAATTGCAATCGATTGAATGAATTGAGTGAAAGTAAACGAAGAAAACCTTAGTTTGGTTGTTATTATCACTTGTGTTAATCCAAAAATTAAACACGACTTCATACATTTAGATTATTTTGTTGAATTCATTGGAGTGTAAAGCTATTCCAATACTTTTTACAGCAATCTTCCAAGATCATTGGAAGTGATCAATTCATTCCATAATGATGTTGAAGCTCCAACACGAAATTTAAACCACACATTCCACCAAAACTTATTTCCGATGTGTATGATTTTGGAAACGTTTGTATGAAGTATATCTAATTTGGTGTCTAGCTCATCATACAATTGAATTTTCTTGGTTACTAAGTAACTTTTGAATTCGGGAACTTTCCCGAGATTCATTATGTTATGAAAGACACATATAAAATATGAGAAAGAGGCCCTACGGGTGTAAAAAAGGAAGTAAAAGATGGTTCGACTCAAAAATATTTTTAAAGTTAACGCGACAATATCCGAAGTGAGTGAATTCCAACGCCCTGGGTGAGATCAGACCTCGCCTGCAAATGGCAAGGTGCCTTTAGTATAGTCTAATATAGGAAGCTCGAGGACGCACATAAAAATAATAAACTTGCGAAAAACGTGAAGCTCCTTGATATTTAAAGATTCGGTACACATCTCTCCCTTCAAAGCAACGACATCAATTGACCAATTCTATTATGCCAAGTCTCTTGCTTTTCTCATTTGAAAATCTATACAAGTTCTAGCATTCATTCTCTAAATATCAGGTGTACATTATATTTTGTTATTATTGAAATAATAGGGATCGAATCATCTACTCTACATGAAGTTGAAACACACGGTAACAAAACCGAAGATTTCGAAAAAGAGTGAAAATCCCACTGGACCTCATAAAGGACATGACATGATAAGGAATCTGGTGTAATATTATAGAGAGTAATTTCTTTATAGATTGGTGAACCACTTTCATTAATATTCAACGATAGAAAATGTACATCTAACTTACTATTTATTTCAGACTTAGTTCTTACTCAATGTTATTTAATCCCAGTTTTTGCTTTCAATGAAAAGCATTTGGTCGTTGGTATATGTAACAATTTATTGTATTCTCCATTGAAAAATCGTTATACGTGAAAAAGTACTGTAACCAATATAGTACCTTGCGGCACATCATAGTTCATATTCTTGATGAAACTAGGAGTGTTGTTTATTTCATTCTTTGTTTTCGATTTGATAGATAATATGAGTTACTTTGATGATGGCTACTTGGTGGCCGAAAAGTCCTCAGTACTTGAAGAGTATTTTTAGTGGATAACGGTGAACATGTCTTATTTATAGTGTATCCACTGTGTTAACTCTTTTATAGTTCATTAATGACTTGAACAGCTCATTGCAGTGGCCTCTAATCCCATTATTTCATAATTCAATCAGCAATAGATTGACCGTGTCAAAAGCTGACACAATTACTCACTTACTAAGACTATAGTCTACAAATGTAATTTTTTTTCTACAAATATTCGTTCTTCCTGTGTTCCAAGAGAGTTGATGGATGTGTTTGTACTCATGAATTTATAATTTCCTTTATTTGCGTTGAAGCCACAGACCTGTTCATCACTAAGCGATGTGCATACCTATATTGAAAAAGAAATAATTATAATGTCATCATTGATTCCAACAGTGTGAGAAGTGAAATAGTAGAAGCATTCTATCAAGATTTCTTGCATACCTGTATCCCGAAAACAGTTTTTTTGCTTCTGCTCATGAGGATCTTAGATCAGGAGAATTCATTCTGAAAGCCATTATGTAGCCATCAAATCTCATTGATTATGTGGGACAATATGAAACGGTACAACAATGGCACCTATCCTGTCTGTAATTTCTGATATAAATACCCATAAAACGGAATCAAATTATAGTTGAATGCAAAAGTGATCGACGTTTCCCAACTGCTCCTAGTGTTTAAGTAGTAGTCAAGATGAACAAACCACACACATCTCGAATGAAAATACCTCCTATTTCCCTGAAATTTAAGTTCTTGTTGAAAGTTGATAAAAACTTGATGTCAAACTGTCCTAATGTCTAATACATAATTTATTACTTACGTAATTTAAAGTTATTTTTGGTAAGGTTGCTAAGCTACTATAAATTTAAAGTAAAATACATTGTCGGAGTAACTTACATAATTACACCAATTTAATCATATTATAGGCGGAATGCTTTCAAGATATGAATAAGTAAATTATGAAAGGATTCTTACGGCAATAGATTCCTCTGCAAAGTGACCTGTTTATTTCTTGGAATTTGAATAAATTCACGTCAAACGTTGAATTTGATCGTAATAAATTGAATACCGTGATGATGGGTTTGTGACTGCTACTTTCAGTAACAATATTTGAAGTTTCATTTGTTGTTACATTTATTTTGTACTGGATATGATATTTGAATCGAATTACACAATGAATGCTATTTTCTGGATACGGTTTCCTTATTGAACAACAAGGAATTTCTAGCGAATAACTGCCACTATTACTAAAACGACAAAAAAAACAAATGTCAAAACCCTGGAAATGAACCCGGCAGATTTTATTTCTTCTCTGTTTTTAACAATTTCCTCTTGTAAGCTTCTTATGGCTTTCAGTGTTTCTGATTCCATTATAAATTGTGTATGAAATGATAATATATCTAGTGTATGGTCTCCTTCAGATATAGATTATTTATTTGCGTCGATACCATCTATCTGCACCAACTTTTTGTAGCAGAAACAGTCTCGCTTTTTCGGTCGATTTGTGCATTCAATCAAAATTTCCAATTTCTAATAATATTAACTGCTGAAATAGGAGATTCAGATTGATCTAGAGGTGTGTGGTATTCAATCTTTGTCCAACGGTTTTTGATACTACTCAATGCCAAAACGACTGATGTATTTGTAAATATAAAAACAACGTCCAAGGAAACTAATAGATGATCTACGGGTACGGATTGATATTTTATAAACTCATTAAAATGCCATGAGTTCTTGACATAAGATCAATTTTCTCCTATTATATTGTTGATAGGTTTTGATAAGAATTTTGATGAATTGTAGGTAGGCGCTCCAATATTACTTAGAATGGTTCTTAGAGATATATCACTTTTATGTAGTTTCGGAAGCCCGCTTTGTGATGATACAATTAGTTTTAAGAAATCCTGTTTTAGACATTGATACGTCTTCTGATGATGATCATGAGACGAAAATAATGAGCGTATGTGTTAGTGTGACCTATTTCCCGAGAAATTATATATAATGCGGTTTTTACCGTATACTGATAAGTGCCTCGACTAATTTTATGATTGCATTGATTCTACACGATTTAATCAAGATCGGATTTTAAGGAGAATAGAAAAAAAATTCAACACTGCATGACACTATCTATCTCTCAATTTAGTGGCGGAATTATTACAATTATTCATGATTGTTGTGATTAAGAATCATAGCTTGCATAATTTGTGTTTTCAATAGAGACGATAATATTGTTACAACGAAATGCTATATTATGGAACATTAGACATTATTAATTGCTTGGATGTCCTTTTCGACGGAATTGAAAGCCGAACCATTCATTTGCTGGATGCGATGTTTAGAGTAGTTGCGCAAGTTTAGTGGTCAAAAACCGGAATTAAACAGTTAGCGATGCCACTAACGAACGCTGAGTCAGGCTCAGCGAATGTCGTTGCTGGATAATCATTGCTGACTGATGACTGAGAGTGCATTGATTTAAGCCGTTATCCATTAGCGGTTCCGTTAGAAAAGCCGTCATACACGTCACTTAGAGCAGCGAAGAGATGATAACAGACTTCTGGTCCCGGCCATTTTACCAGCAGTTTTCCGCTTTCTCGCTCTGCTTTATGATTACCTGCGGTCCATGGAGCTTGATATACGGTGCCGTATATATATTAGTAGCATTTATTCATAGTTATTTAAATGTCGAGATTTGATAGCGATGCCAGCCGCATTTCGCGGCTCTCGCAAGATGGACCGGTAAAAGGTCTCAGCATTTCTTTTAAGCCAATGCTGTTTTACGATATTTAAACGTCTTCCAGCCACCGCAACGTTATTATACCCCGTTTATATTTAGTTTTTCTCGTTTATCTTTTCAGCGCTCATATACTTTCATATACTCGAGCATATAAACACATTATTTAAAATTGCTCTTTGTATTTCTGAAAGTTGAGCCAACTGCGGCATCAAACTAAAACTGATTTCAAAGTTCACGGTACCTTCAGATATCCACCTTCATATAGAGTTAATCCTTATTAAATCGTACTTATCTCCTCAGACTTATGTAGATATTCATTTCTGAAATGAAATTAATTTCTACTTTTCTTCCTCCTATTCACCTTTTCCTGAACTTCCCACATTTTGCGCACAACAATCTGAAACGTGAATGTTCCCAAATCTCATAGTGGAATTCATCAAATCTCTTATGCTCACAAGTAACCTAATAAATTGGAGAATGGAATAAGGAATTGTGAATGCTTACAGTGCTTTTATGTATGCTGTCTTCATTTCTCTGATTGTTCCTCCTTTGTTGAGTATAGGAGCTTCGGCGATGCTGTCCTCTACTGCTGGCTTGAAGAGGTTGTTCAGGCCCTGGTGACAAGATTTACTTGTCGTTGGTTCTTTTAGTTGATTCACTGTCCAGCGGGCGATGTTTGGTACACTTTGCGTGTCAACCACTGAACTTACTTCCAAATGAATTATTGAACTGAACCAAAATTTGCGATAAGCATTGTTTTGGAATCCTACCGACTACGCCAATTATAAAATACAGCAAGAATACTTAAATACAGCAGGAATTATAGCTACTACACAGGGTAAAGTAATAAGTAACTTATAATTGAAGGTTCTTAAGTCGAGTAAAAATATTTTGAGTGATTTACCATGAGTGTCTCATAAGGGACAATCATCATCATCAATTGAGGGGGAGGGGCTCAGCCCCCTGATGCACTTAGGCCACTTAGTTGGGCCCATTATGCACCCCGTGGTTAGGATTCCAGTCATCTCTCTGATGTTCCTCCTGTTCAGAGGAACGAATTTCTTTGAGAGCCTAGGCACAGGCTCTTTGATAAAGAGCTTGGCTTGCCTCATGCGTGGTGATTCTCGCCACAGTTAAGACCACTCTTTATTCAGCTGACATTAGGAACCTGCACACTCATCACGTTGCGGCGATAGACCAAGGTTGATTACGCCATCTTGACAAGCTGCGGTAAGTCCCTCGATCTCGGATGTAACCCCAGCTGACCTTAGGTAGCCGAAGGTCAGCCTGGTTGACAAGCCGAGCGCTTAGATGTTTTGGTAGAAAACACCGTTTATCGGCTTGTCAACATGTCACCTGAGCATAAGATCTTGCTCCACGGCATTTATCTGGGCTTCCAGGCGAGGAGGTTGAAACTCAAGGTTGCCTTCTAGTCGGCCTTCTCGATTGATGTGAAATCCGAGACCAAGTTCTTTCTCAGCTTTATGTGCTGCCTTAACGATAAATGCCCCCATTCCGGCTAATTCGTGACTTTTGACAAGGCACAGGAAGGGGTCCGAACTCCTAAGAACTTTACAAGCTGTACTCAGAACCACACTTCGATGCAGACCCTCCAGACCAAGGAGTCCCCTACTTCCCCGGTGACGTGAGAGAAAAATGCGAGAAACGGACGACCTAGGATGCAAACTGTGATGGATATACATCATTTTCCGGGTGTCTTTGTCCAGTCTATGCAGCCCATTGACCATCCATTTCACCACTCCAAAAGACTGGAACGGCAAGCATATTTGTATACATTTTTGAACCATTTGGTATGTTATGTTTCCTTGATATGTTGGTTCTTAGATAGACTGAAAATAAAATAAAAATGTTAGCACTGTACACAAATCAGTATCTGAAGAACAAATAAAGAAGAATATAAAATTGTTGTAACAAGAAGAAGCCATGTGACATGTTTCCGATGTGCAAGAACGTGAATAATGCGGAATGGAATCGAACGTTTACGAGATAACCGATTCGCTCTTCCTTGTTGATAGCATTGAAGCATTGTGACCGTAGAATAGGAAGGTAGTCACATGATGATGGTTAATTATAGAGTTTCATTGTTGTAGCGCGTAAATCCATCCAAATTGTATAGTAAAATGTGAATAAAACTCAAATTTTTGCTTCAATAACAATAACATATCCTCTCATAAAATTCCAAATGTTCATTTCAAACAACTCCTATCTTTTATATAGCGACATAATATTATATTGGATTGATTTTTGGGGTAACTAAATATTCTATTGTAGCTTCATTCCCTCCTCCATTACCATTGTTGATGTAACTCGAAATAAATATGTTGCTCTGTGATTCCTCCCTCACGAATTAATATATCTCATTATTGACAGCCATCAGATGATACTGAAAAGGATTATTTATGATTTCATGGATGAATTTTGAAGCAAAAATTATTGTGGAAGTGATGTGCTGTCACTTATCGCAACATGCTATTGCACTTTAGTTTGCAGTTCCAAATTGGTATGAGGGCAACCTTAGTATGTCACACATATTCTTCATTCCATATGTGATATGACATTATATTCCAGTGCAAACACAATCCTACCAATTTGATTGAATTGTCTGTCCAATATCGATGAATACACTGCTGCCGTTCTAGTTGATTGAAATAATATATTTATTCTTCTATGAATTTCCACTATAGAACGCCAGAACACTATAATCATTAACTATGGTCATATACAGGATTTGAAAAATAAAGAGTGCGATAAAGATCCGACACAGATGGGAATAGGATGAGCGTGATGGATATATTTATAACGCACCTTCAACCGCGGAAGAACTTACTTATTCACAACTACACTGACAAACGCTTTGATAACTGACTGGAATAACGGAAGTATGACGGCTAGATTTGGATAGATAATCCTATGAAATTTACCATGGTGACAGATATTAGCAATACATGCCGTTTAAGACCAATGACGACTAATTTGCTTATCTCGATAAATTATTATTAACAAATTACTGGTGCTTATAAATACATTTTTTTCTCCGAATGTATTCGCTTTTAATTATTCCGTAAAATGTGTCACGAACTACATTTCGGCTATAGATTACGCCATATTCTTTTCGCGACACAAATACTCATGTTTAAGAGTAAATAAACAAATTAGCTCAATTTTTTATTAGCATATAGAGTTCCCCGGTTTCAATAAAAATTGATCTAGTCGAGCTCAAATTGTTGGCATTGACGTCAGCTATCGTACCTATATAGTATAGTTTATCTTTTGTTCCCTTCCTTTGAAAATTTATTCAAAAGTCCTTAGTGAATAATTCAAATATCTCGGCGATCAAATCTCGGATAGCAACAGCATTTTCATCGCAATCCGACGAGTAGAACCCAAAATGTCGCACCGAATGTGTTTGTAATCATGAATCTGCCATTTTGACTTTTTTAACAAAGCTTTAATGGTAAATGTACAGCCACAATAGCTCAAGTGCAAAATATGCTTCTTCATTTTCAAATACATCTATAGCTATGAACAATTTAAGGAACGTAGAAACCTCGAATTTGTTCAATCAAAGTCATTTTTTAATAATTGATTGTGTGGAAAAAGAACTTTATGAAATCTTTTTTACTAGCGAAATTTGTAAAACATCCAAGGCAAGTTTATTGTTAGAATAAGTTGAGATAAAAAAATTATGATGTAATAAACATTTTGAAAAAATGCAATTATTTGATACTTATGTTTTTAATTATTTAAAAATATTATTCGTGTGAAAAAAGGAGAACGTGTGGCATCAATGAAGAAAATAATTTGGAATATTTTAAAACAGCGTTATTTCTTTATTAAATGCTACATATTTTCCTGTTAAATGACCTGCTTTGTTGATATGTATCACCATGACATTCTATACGATTATTTGAGATGATTTTGATTTTCGATAATTCTGCAAATCAAACGCAGATATAAAAAATTTTAGACAATTTTTAGTTACACCATCGTTTTCAGCGCCACTTTTTGAATAACAATCAACAATAAAATTGAGTTGACCTCGAAAAACTATTTTCGTCGATGTTAGACCTTATATTGACTGACTGGCCTATGTATGCATGTTGATAAACTATCAAAAAGTGCACACTGTGGATACATTATAATAATATGAATAAGACATAATCACTCATCCGGTAAAAATACTGTTAAAGTACTGGGGACCGTTCGGCTACCAAGTAGATGAGGATAGAGGAATAATAATGTTGAACGAAATCAATATTACTGGTATCACGCGTGTAAATATAGCTCGAAACATATAGACATAAGACGAAACTACTTATATACAAGTATCGTGCGCTACTAGTAGTCCAGGCCATGAACCGGAAAATAAAAAAAAATACATGTAAGTTCAAAACGAAAAATTATTTCTGCATTAGCTTCAGGAGGTTCCCAATTTACGTGTTTTAGGCATTTCGAATGCACCGAGGGGTTTTTTTTGGGTCGCTATATATCGAAGGGGTGGGAAATTTACAAAAATGGCTAATTTGACACGCTTCTAAATTTTTATTATTTTTGCATTCTAAAATTACTTCGGACAAAATCTTCCTTCGGAATCGTATTCAGCTACCCAAAAAACTCCCTTCGTGTATTCGAAATGCCAAAAACACGTAAATTGCAAAATAACATGTAGGGGTGCAAAATTGTCGATATTACCACCCCTACGATGGATTGCAAGTAAATGTGGCTACGGATTCGTGATCACTGATCAGCGACCCAAAACACCTCCTAGGTGCCTAAAACACGTAAATTGCAAAATAACATATTAGGGGTGCGAAATTGGCCAATTTTGTCGATTTGACCACCCGTACGATAGATTGCAAGTAAATCTGGCTATGGATTCGTGTTCAGCGACCCAAAAAACCTACTAGGTGCACTCGAAATGCCAAAATACCTTTTTTTGTAGAAAATACAATTCAAGATTTGGAGACTTCGGGCCATTTTCGTCCCCAATGGGTGAGGTTGGGGTTCCCAAGAGGTTTTAAGGTGTATGAATGATTCTGAGAAGCTCCTGAAGCTGATGCAAAAACAAATTTTTATTCGAAGTTACATGTTTTTTTTTTAATTATAGCTAAAATCCCGGTTCACAGCCTGAACTATAGGAAAAGAGCAAGCAAGTGCATCACTTTTGCGTAGTTCAATGAATGTTTAATGTTGAAATAAGTGGTTCTGATGATAGAAATAGGTTATATTCATGTTATTATTGTATAAGGAGCCATAGTTTCAAAATACTTATATTTCTTATAAGGGTAGATGTTATTTTCGAATTTTACTAACTCACAATTAATTACACTTGAAGTCAGAAGAGCTAGGACTACCTAAGTGCAAAGATAAGTAGGATGGTATTATGGTGGCAATAATTCATGTCAGGAAATTGTGATTAATTCATTTACTTTTGAGAATCGTTCGCCAATATTGACAAATTAAAAATATCAACGTAAAGCTTCTGTTTTCCCATCCAATGGCTAGTGACTTGTTCTGTTATGCAAAGAATAATTGTTAATCTTCATTGTGATCCGATTTATTCACAAATAATTGTTCCTATATGTATTACTTCACAACTTTGGACACTGTATTCTTAGTAATTGAGTCTAAAATAGGTATTCTACCTCGGCTCATTACCGATATTTATTAATGATAATAATAATAATATACTTTCTCGCAATCTTCACAATACAAGTATATACATATAATGAGTTATTTTATATTTGGGAGAAACGATGTTTTCCAATTTTGTAAATTATTATAATACTTTTATGGCATATAGGTTATAGTTGAGTATGTAGTTCCTAATCACCTCTTAATCAACTAGTATATCTTTTTGATTAGAGGATAGCAGTAGTATACAAGCCAGTCATCTTGCTGGATGTAATAATTGCCCACCGTAACGAACTTGAATAGCCACAGAAAGTATATTAACTCATCTACCGATGGCCAAGTGTAGTCAAAGTTATTCAAGCATCTGTAGTTTGAATGACCCTATTTAGTATTTATAAGACAAATACAAAAATATAATTATTATTGTGTCACGTAGATAATTATTGCATCATTCTTTATTCCCAATTTTCTTTAAATAGATATTCCAGTGTAATTCTAATTCACTTATAACAGTCGATACGTTCCATGAATTCATGAACAATTTCTAATTCGGAGTTATTCAATTCCGGGATCATTGAGCGAACAAAAACGGGAAACAAAAGTATACGACAAACAAAGCAGGTTTATATTGTAACTAGTTTACTTCGAACATACAAAAGAAACCAACACTATAATTTTTAATGCCCATTGTATTGCTTTCTGCTTTGGGATTATTTTTAAGCAGACAAAACTGGAACGGGCTCTGAGATTTTATTCTATTAGACATTGCATTTCAAACGATGAATCACTTGGAACCTCGTAGTCTCTCCAGAATTCAATCTTATATATTTTACACAATATGTTATTATATCCTGAGGAATAACTTTCCTCTCCCAAATAAGAAATATATGGATCGGCATTATATAACTAAGTAAGTTGTTTCTCTCCGATTGTAAACATTTGTTTTAGTATATGAACTGTGAATAAGTATGAAACCACTACTTCCTTCGACGAATATTGAATGAAAAACGAAATATTCGTGCATGAACGAAAATATTACTGATATACAGGGCGAGTCATGAGGAACGATAATTAGTAGAAATGTAAATGTTATAATACCATTTTTTTTCTCATGTAGTTATACATTTATTCATTCATTACTAGACCCAACATCAAACAGGTAGCTAAATTAAGTTGAGAAACAGGCAAATTAACAAGTTAACTTGAACAATAATAATTCCAGTGTCATTCTAAAATAGCACAACAGCTTTAATAAGTTTAAAAAAATATACTGCAATTGGTGGAGCATCATGCACGCGAAATGAGTCAAAAATAGCTTTTCACCAACCAGTGCCCTTGAAGGTATGACAAAATGAGTATAAAGGACGCACGCATGCTAGTGCAGTTCAAGCCTGAGTTTTGATTCAGAACTAGCTACCTAGCCTAGAAGATGTTTCCAGCCGATTTTGTAAGACAAAATTTCATATAATTAAAATATTAAGTGAATAATATTTTGCTAATGGCTTTTGTACATTAGGATACATTTTAGTTCATACATTCAGTTCATCAGCCTGAATGGCAATAATTACAATTGAAATTTGTTGAAGAAAATAAATAATTTCCTTATATAATACGTCAGTATTAACTGCAGTACACTCTATATTTATCTTTGCTCTTTAGTAAATTATTTTGTATTTTTATATAGCTAGCTGATAACTTGTCAGATAAATAGCTGTGTGTTGTGATTTTTCGATTAATTTCTTCAAATTGAATGATAAAACTTTGAATGAATACAATATTACAGTAGCACACAAAAGTACGAACAATTTAAAGGCTATTTTTACTGAATTGAAATCTAAGGTACCTGAAGATAAAATAACACATATTGCTTATGAAGTAAGCAATGTCCTTCTAAATATATCGGAAAGTCTTCTCAATATATTTCGGAAAGAATGAAAGGCAATAAACATTCGAAAAATGCAGCGATATCAAAGGACTGGGAAATATTTATAATATAATTTGAAAAACGTGAGTGAGGAACGCGAACAGGAGATCTTTATACCATTTTCCCATTTTCCTCCTCTTTCAAGACTATGTTTCTCTCTGCCGGAGTAGAGAATTCGATGACATGCATAGTCTTGATTTGTTTATCAGGACAACGTGAGGCCTTTTTGCTTTTATGGATCTGACGGTTGGAAACGGGTAATTCCAGGAGATCTGGCATTTTTTGTTTCCGACAACGGACTCAATATCTCCAGGCATGTAAGGTAGTTCCAGCTCTTGGTTTATTCCATACAAGTGCCTCAGATGGTAATACAGCACTCATAGGACCGCATTATTGCGATGGGTGTACGCCGAGACCGCTTCTGTCAGACATGCCGACAGCAGGTACAAAAGAGTCTCAGGTGCCTTTCGACAGGCCCCGCAGCTGACATTAAGAACCTAAACACCCATTACATTGCAACGATAGACCAAGGTGTTGATTACGCCACCTTGACAAGCTGCAGTAAGTCCCTCGATCTCGGATGTGAGCCCGTCTGAACTTAGGTCTTTGGAAAACACCCCTCTTGAACGTTACCAATTCTGTCGAAACTAGTTGTGTAAACAGATGTTCTGTGCATCCCACTAGTGAGGCTGATACCACAAGGCCTTTCTTTACCTTCGTTATTAATTACCGGACCGATCGTTCTCAACAACCTGGTATACAAGATACAAGACATATAGAATTAAAATTTCCAAATCATGAAGAAAATCTAGATAATTCAACATAGGATTATCAAGATGAATAAACGTAAAACATCGAATCATAAGCGGGATTCGAATCCACATCCATGGATGTCTAGTCCAGCGTGTTCAACATTATCAATTCTGTCGAAACTCGTTGTGTGCCTGATTGGATGGCAAAACGAGTCTTCCAGAGTGGCAACAGATGTTCTGTGCATCCTACTAGAGGGGCTGATACTGCAAGGCCTTTCTTTACTCCATTACCTCTCCAACTTTCTCTTTTGTTTTTGTGTCCACTGTATTCTGGTCTTTGAGGAAAATAATAATTATCTGGTTAATGAGTTTTACAAGCAGGTCTCTTTCTGTATCATATTTACTTTAATTTATCCTTCGTATGGGCATAGAAACATGAAATTAAATGAAGATAAAAGAGGATGAACTGAAAAAATGTTCGACAAATTAAGCATTTCCATCTAATTAGAATAAAATGTGTACGTTCTTTGTTGACTTTTGGCTACAAGATGATAATTGATATTTATTCATACTTTTCTACGAGAGAATGTTATAATTCCAATGGAAAATGTTGGAGAATATTCTTATAAAGTTTTTAAATGAACAAGCGAGTCTTGTTGAAATTGAGTTGGTTAATGTCATCGAAATTCTCATCGCAATGAATCTCTCCTACAGCATACGCAATAACGGTTAGCTTGTTTTCGTGCAAGTTTTAATGAAGACAGTTTAAATAATGGAGAGAGATAAAAGGGTTTCGAAGGTGAATGCGGATGCAAATAAGACTGAAGTGGTCCCTAATAAACCACAACACGGAGATCAATGCTAGTGCGACAGATCATATCATAGTACCAAGTGCTTAATTAACATTTTAGCCTCTGTTTCAATCTGAACTAAACTTGACTGCATGAAAATACAATTACTTGTTCATAACTAGTTCAGTTAGCCACAACAATGAAGCTTGTGGCCAGTTAGTAGTTAGTTCAAATCAATTTACAGTAAAACTGCGATAGACACATCATAAGGAGATTATGTGTAACCAGCAGAAAATACAGTGGAAATCTACAATAATGTTTTGTTAACTTGTTTTAATTCAAAATAACTCAGTGTTATTGCTGTAGACCTCAAATTTCGTGAACAAAAATTGTTTATTATTTAATACTGCTTACATGAATCATACATATTAGTGTAAGAAAATGTTCATAAAGGACACCTGAGCAGCTATGAAAATAAAGATAATTCTTAGTGAGTAGAGCCTTAGCTAAAATCCTGTTCATATAGATGTCGTTGAAAATGTCAAAACTGAAATGTAGCCAAACATCTGCTTAGTTCAAAAGCTATTGAAGATGAACTACTGATTGATCATCACAATGAGATTCTATTAAAAATAACAATAATAATAACACTGATATCTTTTTTTTTCATGCTATTAAGAGAGATAGAGTGTTGTAATTTACAATGATAATTTTTTTCAAGTAAAATTCGAATTTATATTTTGCAACAATTTTATTTGTAAGTCAAACATATTAAATAATTTTACTCCATTATATTTAAAACTGTTTTGACATATTTTACCAAAATTTTATGTTAACAGATCATTAAAATTTGCTCTAGTTTCGTTACAATGATTTATCTTGGAAAAATGGACACTGTTATTTCATTGCTGACAGCATGTTTTATATATTATTTTCAATAAAAAGAGATTTTGCACTTCTACTGCTCTCTTTTCGAAAAATTACTCACAATATATAATTTCGAGTTATATGTAGAGGCTTCAAGACATTATAATAAGCTGAGCCCCAAATGCTTATCTCATATCTAACTAAGGATACAACCAAACTGTTGTAAGTCATCAACAGAATTTTCTAGTTTAGAATATTTCGTAGTACATATAATTGATATATTAAAATTAAGATTTAAATAGCGGAACGACAACACTCTCCTTGAACTGACAAGGAATATCTGCAGTTTGGTATACTAGATTAATTATATGGGTGATAGGGTGACTAATATCTTCATCAACTAGTTTCAGTAATGTCGCAGTGATTCCATCTTTTCCGTGGAAGCATTTTTTTTTAGATTGGCTATTATCCCTTCAACTTCATCATTGTCAACATCCTTGTTGAATCATGTCTCATAACTACCATGTGAAAGATCGATACGAGTAGGTTAACTTCATTTCGCTTTGATACAAAATACATTGCATTGCAACAATCTGTTTATTCGAATATACATAGAGGACATATAAGCACGTTTGGTTTGATATCATCCAATCGGAAAATCAAATGCCGGAATTTGATACAACGATGTAAATACAAAATGAAAGTATTGTCAAACAGCCCGAATTATGGAATGAAAATGATATAATTATATCCACATTGAATGTGATATTATATATCCACAATAGTTTTAGTTGTTCTGGTATTATTTATATTATGATGAATAATTATTTATCTTGATAATCGGAATGATTAAGACCGAGTGAGCATTAGCGAACGAAATCGTTTCCTGATTCGGTAGGGTTATTCGGCAAATGTACGTTTTCGTGTAGGGTCCAAATGTTAAATGCAATCCATGAATCCACTTGGAATTTTCAACACAAACTAGATTGGATGCTCGAAATTTACTCGCATGAAAATTCAATGTTCTACCTTAAGATGTTTTAGAGTTATTGAGCATAGCGGTACGTCAAAATACTCGACGCTATTCGGTTTGTTGCTCGCACTTTTCGGTACGCTAACTATCTGGCCGATTATGGTGGATAATAGTGCCTACAAGCTCGGCGATTAGTATTACGTTTTGAAGCGCCCTTTACAATTTATGGGCCAACGTTGAGAGAATTCGTTTTGCCGGATCTCTTGACTTTGACAGCTTTGTGTGGCAACACCGCTATCCTTTTTTGATGTTGACTGATTCATTGTCATAGATTTGTAGCTTACTATCCAATTCCAAGATAGAGCGTAAGTAGACGAATGCACGTGGCGTTCACATGAACCGGATACTCACATCGCGGTTTGAAATGCTGATCAGCATAGAACAAACATGTAATTTTGTTAGAAACATGAAAAGGAAATATCCTGTAATCGGTTCATACGGCACGTTGTTGGTTTCTACATAGCGGAATCGAACTCGGGTAACTAGACAGATTGCGGTGACCGCTCTTTGGTCGGGAAGGAATATACTCAGGCAACTAGATCAGTTATTTCGGCACAATGACCCACTCCGTCTCAACCCATGGGCATACACAATGTACTAACCCTCCTAGTAATAGAGAACTTTTGAATGACACGTTTTCCACTGAACTTCAAAATGTGAAATCAAGTAGAGTCGAGTAGGGATTATTTATGTCTATGGTATGCATCTATTGTTCATGATATCACTCATAGTATTCATTACCAATCTCTCCGTTGTATTATGGCTATCGTACAAATTTTAATTTATCCATCGAAACATATCAGGTGCTATTATTATCCTTTGTTTAATTTGTATAGTTGATGTTCCGTTTCCTATAAGTTTGTAGTTGGGATATTTCTAATACTTGTTTGAAGAAGCTACGGTGTAGGCGAAACTTGTTGAATTTATTCATTAAATCAGTGGAAACCAAACTTATAATAGTTATTTCATTCAAGTTCAAAAATAATCCGAAATTTATAGTTTTTGTTGTAACCGTGGGTATTTCGGCGTTCGGCGGGCAGCGCGCAAAGCCAAATTTTATTATCCCGGTCACTAAAAGTCTAGTACGCGAGATGTTAATCAGGTACACAGAATATAAGGGAATTCTTGAAATTTTAGAGTAAAATTTATTTTGCTTTTCCATTGAATGTACATCTGATGAACTTGTAGTGTGTTTAATTTCCGATTTTTACTGTAATGATGCCAAATTTTAACTCAAGATTTTGGAAAAGTGTGTATTGTTTCTAGAATTTGCTTGAGGAAAGATCAATCTGTTCTATAAAGTCCAAAGGATCCAAAATATTCCTCATACTTATTTCATATATTATTACTTGATTTCCCAATTTGAAATTATCACACTCTGAACCTAGTAGGTTCAATGTATATGAAGATGCTTCAGACTTCCAAAAACGAGTTCTACATTTGCAGGTAATTTTTTCAATAATAACCATTCCTTCCCTGATATAGACAATTCACATACATTATGATGAGAAACAATCACTAAAAATACTGTTAGAGTACTCATGACCTTTCCAGCTTACAAGTAGCCATCATCAGAGTTTACTCTGACCTGGTCATCATATTTTATTGCTTCCGAAAGCGTAGGTCGGAACTCCAAGCGGCAATGTTATCGCAGGCTTGTGTGTAAAATTTGTATATATTTCTGGAAATGCTAGGTTAATAGGTTTATTGAGAGGTTGTTTTTGCAATTGATTGATAAACCTCAGCCGGCGATCAAAGTTCAAATTCCTCTAAAGGGCTAGGTGAGGTGTTGAGGCGAAGGAAGGGATCTCGTCATTTCTTCAATTGATTTGACTTGTATTCATCGTAGTACTGCTACTTATCTCTGCAAAACATTTTTACTGTGTGCTACAAAATTATACGCACGCATACTAATGAATATAAATTTTATATTGTTATTCTGACCGAAGTATTCATAAGCACAATATTCATTTAACGAATATACAAAACAAACAATATGCTGAAAAATGATACAGGCATGCATAAAATTTTAGGTGGAGAGATCACCATCCCTTCCTATTTTTATGATACCCCTTGCCCATGATATCCAGATTTCCACATGTGATGTATCAATGTTTCTCTCAAATAGATTCTCTAACCACCAATTTTCCTGAAATTTTTATCATTTCAGTTCATGTTTGATACATGTAGATTGCAATTGCTCATGATGGACATTTAGACTATTAAGCCCTGACTACTTTGGAAGCTGTGGAAGAGACGTTAAGAACGAGATAATTAAATTCGATCAAGGTTCCTATTACCATTCTGTCAAAGAAGTAATTATCGTGTTGGATATTATATCCTTCACGAGATAAACATAGAGTTTTACATTTATTAACTTGAAGTAATCTTGCTTTGATCTATCCTTCAAGAAACTATAATTTATACCCTACTTCAATTCCAGAGTTAACAAAGATATAAGCAGGTGATTGGGTATGCAGTAGGTAACCATATCACTTCATTATCTCAGGAAACTTCTTCTCAAATTAAATAATGAAGTATGATCAAACAGTAGATATGACAATCTGTCCATCACATCATGACACCCTCAGAATGAATTCACAATAGCAAACATCTGAAATATCATTACTCAAATACTATATGGTATAGATGAGTAATTAGGGATTGGGTGGACATAGCAGAGCCATATTATTATTCAACAATAATCAACAAATTCTGGAATTTCATTTCATAACAGGGTTTTTCCTAGGTCTAGACTATTAATAACGTTAATAAACTAATTAATTAAACTATTTGAATTTTAAAATTAATAAAATAAAGATTAATGATAAATCCCTACAAATAATTTTAAATTTAATTCTTAATTATATATATATATATATATATATATATATATATATATATATATATATATATATATATATATATATATATATAGAGGAAGGGTAGTCGTTGCTGACTATATAGGAATAAAACTAATAATAGTAGGATTGCGTAGCAAGTAAAAGAGAACTCTTTGAAGGTTATCCAAGCTTTCGGAAATATTTATTTCCATCCTCAGGGAAACTACAATAATTTACAGTTGCAAAGATAAAATTGTTATAAAATAACCTATATGACTTACAACTTTGATGAGGTTGATTACAGAGATGTCAACATTCTGATGGAAAACGTTCACAGCGATGAGGATGATGAGTAATAAATTATATTTGTGATTCATTTGAATTGAAGATTAGTATACTTTATAAGATTAATATATTCCAATTACGACAGATATTACAACAACCACGCGGTTTTAGAAGTGACAACAGAATAATCAACCTAACCATAGAATTGACACGTCACACTGAAATATGCATCAAGAACAATGCAATTAATTAAGAAGGATGTCATCATCTATGATTTGATTGGATATTCTATTATTCCTGTCAACGTTATTATTTGATAAATTTATGTCTAAGGTCAATAAATAAGAGTAAATTTCACTCAAATGGTTAATAAATAAAAAAACAGACATTAACCATTTGAGTGAAATTTACTCTTATTTATTGACCTTAGACATAAATTTATCAAATAATAACGTTGACAGGAATAATAGAATATCCAATCAAATCATAGATGATGACATCCTTCTTAATTAATTGCATTGTTCTTGATGCATATTTCAGTGTGACGTGTCAATTCTATGGTTAGGTTGATTATTCTGTTGTCACTTCTAAAACCGCGTGGTTGTTGTAATATCTGTCGTAATTGGAATATATTAATCTTATAAAGTATACTAATCTTCAATTCAAATGAATCACAAATATAATTTATTACTCATCATCCTCATCGCTGTGAACGTTTTCCATCAGGATGTTAACATCTCTGTAATCAACCTCATCAAAGTTGTAAGTCATATAGGTTATTTTATAACAATTTTATCTTTGTAACTGTAAATTATTGTAGTTTCCCTGAGGATGGAAATAAATATTTCCGAAAGCTTGGATAACCTTTAAAGAGTTCTCTTTTACTTGCTACGCAATCCTACTATTATTAGTTCTATTAAATATATATATATATATATATATATATATATATATATATATATATATAAATTAAATGATTTGTAGGGATTTATCATTAATCTTTATTTTATTAATTTAATAAATGAAAAATATAAATGATACATTTCAATAGTAAATAATTCATTTATACTTTTCATTTATTAAATTAATAGAATAAAGATTAATGATAAATCCTTACGATTAATGATAAATCCCTAAGTTTGAAGTTTCTTTGCCTAATTGGCCACTATCGTGTATGTAACTTGAGAGATATAGAATTAAATTTTCTGAATTATGAAGATAACTTAGATAATTTAACATAGGATTATAAAGATGAATAAACGTAAAAGATTGAACCATATAGGCGGGATTCGAACCCATATTTCTGGATTTCTAGTCCAGGGTGTTTATCAATTACACCACTTTGGTCCTGTTAGATTTTTATATTATTATATAAACCTCTGAAAGGATAGTAGATCATTGATGAACACAATGTGATTCGATGCCCTACCATAGATCAACTATTCACGCACATTCATCTAAAGTTCAGTCGTTTTTTGAAGTAAGGATTGTAGGTTAGTACTGCTATGGTTGGCAGTTACTTGACAGTTCTTATTCAAATGACAGCATCCCGGTTCTTATATATTTCAATAGAACTGACTGAGAATTGTTCTGGTCAATTATAAACAAGTTGAAGTAAGCACCGAGCATTAATTTCAATTGAAATTATCTACGTCGCAACAACGAACGAAATATAAAAAATCGAATTTGTAACACAATATGTTACAATTCCAGTTTGACACATTGTGTTATAATTTCAATGTTCCATGTTACGTTCGTTGTTGTGACGTAGACAATTCCCATTGAAATTAGTGCGATAAATACGCCCATTTCTAGCGCAATTAGCTTAAGGAATCCCGCGCTTAGTTGATGTAAATATTTCAAACGTATTCTGATATGAAACGTACGTGAAGATGATAACATATGACATATGTTGATGTGACTTATCCCGAAGAATTTACATATAATTCATACCTGAGTCAAGAGTCAACATTATACTACCTGTAAGTCTTGCTCTTGGAGGCAAGTCTATTTTTTCTGTAAAGATGTAAGAGGAAAGACTCCTTCGAGGATATGATTGAAACAATCCAGAAGAAAGATGCGTAGCTGACATTTTTCTGGAGAAGATACTACTGAAAAGAACTTGATGCAAAATGAAGAAAGTTCGCTCTTGCTATGTGTTCTCTCGAACTTCAAATTCAACAGATCATCAACGACATAAGCAGCTTCAAAATCTAAATTTGATTTGGCAAGACTTCCAGTGACATCATAAGCGTTAACTTCTGTTGGGGTGTATTCACAAGTATAGTATTGATTAGGCTGTTCTACCATGTGAGAGCTAATTGTATTATTCGAATATTTGTCCAAAATACATGTCAAAAGATTTTCTACCTAATGAGAAACCAACATTTTGGAAATAATTTTCGAACATAAATCCTTCATTAATTGGCCAGCTTAGGATTATAACAGAATCTCATGTATCTGCTCCTAGATTGCCCATTTTTTTGTACATGAATTTTTGTCTACAAAGATCAGTGCTTCTATGTCAATAACCTGTTATACACTCGTCAATTGTTTTCTTTGTTCATTTGCTGGTGGTAATTCCTGCTGAATCTACTGGCCGACGATTATAACTCAGTGCTGAAACACGTTACGTTACTCAATTATATTGTAACCTCAGGATATATCGGATTTTATATTGTTGTACGAAACACAGAGTGCATGAACGCTCTGCCCGTTCAACTGAAATACGAGACAAGAGATAGAGGAAATAATTTTCAGGGTTTATTCGGTTACTGTTACAGCGCCAATATTTCAGTAATGTTTTCAATGTGTACCTAGATTTTGGAGCACTTACACGTACATAGAAACCGAAATGTACACGTTAGCTGCATATGCTGTCTAGTATAGCAGAAACTATGGAACTGTGAGAAAAAACCAAAACGGGAATGAATATTCCCAATCACACTTTTCATAGCCAATTATCCAGGAATTTTCAATCAATCCTACATACGGAAGCGCAGGTAGCATGATGATTTTGCGAGGGGAATTATTTTATAAAATGTTAATAATATCAAATTTTTATCTTCGTCTAGGGCAGCTTGAGCTTAGATTAAATTATTAATGCTTATTACCATTATTATGCGTACAAGTGAATCAGATCAGTTCGAAAAAAACTGAAAGAATGTCCAATTCTCTCTTCTTACAGATTACAGATATCGATGTAGTATTAATTTTTCAGAAGCTCATCATGGAAATAAGTTACATGAGTAATGAGTGGAAATTATGAGTAATTAACTATTTTCGAAGAAAATATGCAGTTGAATATGCAGATTTTGCTTATGAATTAGTTAATGTTAATGTTTGGTGGTGTAGTCCATGATAAGTTATTCGGACCTCAAATATCCCCCCCTAATATAGACAAACAGGTCAAGTCTACATGAATTTCCTCCACAATATTCTCTGTTATTAGATGATAGATATGTAGACGTAGATGAAATGTGTTTTCAGTAATGGTATCATAACAGAGTGAGAATAAATTGAAAATAATTCAACAGATTCTCGAAAACTTGTTGCCAGACAATAGCCACGAGAGCCCGGAAGGAATCGAGTGGCTATTGCCGAATGACAACAAGTTTGAGAAAATATCTGAAGAATTATTTACGAATTTATCGAACACTCGTGTGGTATTTTGTGGATTATTTATGAAAAAGAAATCATAAACAGGTCATATCAGACGTTGTCAATCAATAAAAGCAGAATACTTCGAAAATTACAGCTAGAATGTTCTAAGTAGGAAATTCTCCCTAAAACAATCTTTTGGTAATCCAAAACGTACTTAAATGGCACAAACTGGAAGTTTCTATTGGTTTCAGAAACGTCAACAAATAATCAGCATAACTGTACCCCACAAGAACAATTACTTCGTTTTTATACCACTTTGAACGATAACATGAAAATGTTACTATAGTTTCAACACCGGAGTGCCATTATCAAACAGATACAAAATTATAAAGTAAACAATAACAGTTCATGCATAGTGAAATACAAACACATTTCGTGTTAGTTTTGGTTCACCAAGTTGAACAGTGACAACACATCGTATAGTCTCAGACAGCTGTTTTGCTTTTCCAACATCATCTACTGGAACGCAGTCTCTGAGAATACAATTCTCAATGCTACGCATTGACAAAGAAGTTCCTGCAATTCGATGAATCGATGGGGAAACAGTTGAGAATACTACCACCAGGAGGCGGTCTCGCAACAATATATAGTGAAATACAAACACATGTCGTGTTAGCAGTCAGTAGACAAAGTCGTTCACCAGGTTGAGCAGTGACAACACGTCGTATAGTCTCAAACAGCTATTTCGCCTTTCTGCTAAAGCCAAAACCATTAAATATAACAAATCTACAGCATATAAGCTAATTTCAATAAAGAATATATATATGGATGACGAACCAATTCATAGCGCAACTCATGCAATTTTGCCATTGCGACTACGGACCTGTGCACCGGTGCGTTGTCCTGGTGGAAGAGCACCTTTTTCTTTGTCGAATGCCACCGCTTTCGCTTCTTATCGGCATCGATTCGATCCAACAGCTCTGCATTAAATACGCCAGTGATCGTTTTGCCCTTTTCAAGGTAATCAATATGAACGATACCGTTCGCATCCCAAAAAACTGTCGCCATGACTTTGTTGGCCGATAAACCCACTTTGGCCTGTTTCGGTTTCGATTGACCTGGAAAGTCCACTGTTTGATGGATCCATGTTTCGTCCAAGGTACAAAAAGTCATTTTTATCGCGCACGAACATCGCCAAACATTCCTTTGAAGTTGTCACACGGTCGCGCTTGTTTTGTTGACAGGAAGCAAATGCGCACCCAAATGGCAAATAGCTTTCTTAGTATGCAATATGTTCCGTACTCGTCCGGTTGAGGTGCCCATAGCCTCAGAAATCTCGTGCACTTCAACTCGCCGATAGTCCAATATCATACCACGGACTTTATCGACGATTTCTGGTGTTACTACAATTAGGCGACCAGAACGTTCGGCTTCCATTATGGTTATACTACCACAACGAAAATCAGTAAGCCACTTGGTGATGGTGAAGAGTGCTCGTAATGGGTGACAAGCGATGCATTGGTTTGCTTAATGTTTTTTCAACTCAAGAAATAACGTTCAATCAAGACTTCACTTTCTTCCAGGTTTGCACAAATTTTCAAGATTGGTTGTTTTCGATGGGTATCGAAACAGAGCTGAATGACATATCAGTCTGAAAATTTTAATGCGTTCTAGTTAAAGATGTAACATGGGATTTTAGATCGTGGCACCATTATTTTATTTTTCAGGGACTTTTCACCTTGGCCTCGTACATTGGGTGATATGCAACGGAAAACGTGCTGAAGACTTACAATATTGTAAGACACTACCTATGTGGAACATTTTAGGAAGATTGAGCACACTTTCCTATATGGTGAAGCTTCAGCTCACTACAGAAGACAAGTAATTCAGTGGTCTGAGCTGTGAGTGGGTCGGGTAAGTTTTTATCATTTGGCCATCATTTCTCAACAAAATTTCTCCCTTTTGGCCCATTTGAGACAACTTGTTCACAATTTGGGAATAAAACCTCGAATATATGATAATAAGATTCAACGAAATTGGTGAAATTGGTGCTATCATAACGTGTATTTAGGACTCATGCCGGCCTTTGAGCTCGAGATGGAAAAATTTGGTTCCATTATTTATTTTTCGAAATTATTCTTATTCTGATCCGTTACTGAATCAAGAGCCCTTATTCATGTAACATTTTATCTTGCCTTACCCTGAAGATAGTTATGCCAAAGTGTTTCAGATATATTATAAATCGATCTGTATGTAGAAAAAATTGTTCCCTCACAAGGCAAGCCACAATAATAATATTTACCGATAATATTATTTGGTAATTTGCCATTCCATTTAACGGTGAGCATACTCGATGTGTTTTCTTGAAAATGTTATCAGTACTGAAGTCTGAGCCTTATCGGCCTTATATGGTTTCTTCTATACAAATTCAAGAATATTTTGAACTCATGTAGCAAAAGCAGACATGAAACTCTTGCACGAATGAAACAAATAAGATACTGTTCAGCACATAAACTGTAACTTTTATTTTCGATAAGAGGAACAATGTTTTGTGAGTCTACATCTGTTCTGAATATAACTGCTTCGTTAATTCTTGGGAGATACATTTCATGAAATTCCCAGGAGAATATTATATAATAAGCAAACATCACGAAGTTTGCACTGTCTTATCTCCCAAGCAACCGTCAGTTTAGCATACTGACACTAGTTATTTGGCTATCAGAAGCTCAAGTTGTTAGCCTCAATCCGTAAGCGCTTCTAATAAGGGACTTTATACAAGAGCACTTACCGAGTACTATGAAGAGGTCCACTATTAACAGCGTGGCCAGCACAGAGGCAGTTACAGGTCGCCGACCCATAGTCACATTTCCTGAGTTTGCCTGTAATCAGAATACAATAATCATAACACCACACATTTATTCATCTTAGTATCTAAGAGTTCCTATTCGTAGAGTGGAACGCAAGTTTATTGGAGTACATGTTTACATCTGAGTTTTCTCTGTAATACGGGTGGCTAAGTTTCGATGTTTTAATAGGGAATATCGATAAGTATAAGAGATACCAAAAAATGAAGCTTCATCCTTGATTTTCTTGCGAAAATGTCAATGATGAAATCAAAAAATTGGCTATCGTCCTTGTTTTCGACCTATTCGAGAAAACTCGATTTTTCGTGTTTTCGTTTTTTAGGTATATCTCAGTCCTTTATGGATTCCGAATGGGATAATATCCACATTCTCGAGAAACTTTTACGAGTGGAATGCAATGGCGTAGTCAGTTTTTACATACAATTTTTTTTTTATTACGTAAAGTTGTATTTTTTTTATGAAAAAGTCATAGTTGGCTTAGACTTCCTGAGAAAGAGAAGTTTTCTACCATCATGTTGGATAATTCATGAAATTTCTTCAGTCTGAATAGCAGGGCTATGTGATTTAGAGAATACCTAATTCATCAAACAATCTACCATTGCATTGTTCGACAATTTTACAAATTTTGAAACAGTCAAATGTTGATTCTAACAATAGTTGTTCATATTTTTCAGCAAGTGTATTCCAACTCATGCGCTCCGACGACATCGCAGCATTCGCGCCAGAGAAATCAAATCAGTTCCACCGGTCGGTGAGTAGCTTCAGGTTCCCAAATCGTGTGCCTTGAGTAGTCTTATTGAACTCAGAATAACTATCTTCTGCATCCGGTCTATAAAGATATGCGTAGAGTTCTTAGAGGCCGGAGTGATCTTCAAGTTCGAACACAGCGAAGACCGAATTGCGCCCAAAACATCAATGATCAGAACCACTACGACCTTGTGGCCTGGGTATGGTGTGCGGAGCCCGAACAGGAAATCTTGATACTTTGTCTATTTTTCTTCTTCTTATCTGTCAAGACTGCCATAGCTGAGAATTCGATGACATACATAGTCTTTGTTTGTTTATCAGCTCATTCCGTCCCTTAGCCTTGAGGTGATGGCACACTGCCTACACCACAGAGCCAGCCTTTTTGATGAATATTTGCAGCAAATTCCACTTTGGATCCACAAGGGAAGGACCATCCTGATATTTCTGATATCTATAGCCATATACCTGGAATTGTCTTCCGTCATTAGATTCTGGTTGATCTCAATACAAAAAAGATATTGTGTCCAGACCGAATTCAGCCTGTTGTTCTCAATGAATGCACGCAAGAATTAATATCAGTTTTCTGCAGATTTTTAACCTTTCATACAAACTTAGTGTATTTCCTTCCAGATGGAAGACAGCTAGAGTTCAATCAATCACAATAAAAGGAGAGAAGTCCCTTCCTTATAATTACAGACCCATGGCACTATTATCTGTAATTTCTAGAGTAATGGAGGAGGATGGTTCCTTATATAACACAAATATAGCAGACATCTAGTAAAAAATATGGAGTATCTATAGATGTAGCATCAGATATCTTCACAGGATATCTCCAAAGCATTTGACCGAGTCCGACACCAAGGCCAACTTCCATTATATGATTTGTGGCCTAAACTTTTGCCGTTTATTGTCGACTTTTCTCTCAGGTAGACCCCTCTATGTTGTGGTTGACGGAGTTTCCCTCCAAAACAATGACTATAAACACGGGTGTTCCACAGGGATATGTCTTGGCACCAACTTTTTCTGCTGCACATCAACCTCTGTTGGAAGTGACGTCCTGTTTTGTCTACAGCTTCACAGATGATGGTACACTTCATACCGCTTTCTCATCTAGAGCCAGAGGAGCGAGACAGAGAAGCGAGACAGAGACGAGACGTGATTAATGAATCATCAATCAATATAGTGTCGAGTTTGGGAGATTGTTCAACTGTATTAAGAAATATTGGATGGGAAACTGTCCACAATTTTTTTCACATTGATATCAGTTTCTGGAGCTGTATCAATTTAATTTTGAAGCTGAGGAGCGGGGATCTTTGTATGATAGATTTAAAAAAAATTGTATTCTGGCGGAACGTGGAAAATGGTGTGCCATTCCAATAAAATTGTACTCCTCAACCCGTTGAATTCCAAAGAGTAGTTCGCAGAATTGCTTCCAGTTTAATTAAGATATCCAATCGGGCTAGTAAATACATATCCAAATAGAAACGAAAGGTACCCAGCAATTGTATATCCTCAGGTGAAAAGATTTCCCCCGTGTTATCCAACAATTCCCAGATGTAATATTCAGACTTATGGATACTCATGCTCAGATGTGATACCATCAAGAAATGAAGAATAAGGTTTTTAGTCGTGAATAAGCGTAGAAAGACCAGGTTATCTCCGTTAAATAGGAAGATATTCGAACCATCCTATTCCGTTTAGAACCAATGTAATAAACTTGACCTCTGGTAGTTCTGACTTTCAGCTCTCAGAAGAATATGAGGGTATTTATTGTTAGAAAACAAACGCATAAAAATTTTGGCAGAAAGTTCCACTCTATCCGTGAAGACCCAGCCATTTATATTCCATGCTTTCAACCGAACATACATGGAATTTTGATGTCAGTTAGATGGAAGATCAGAAGGCAATGGTGTTCTATAGTTCCCCTCGATTTGCGGAACATACGATTGACCAGATTTGGGAATATGTACAGCATCCATATCGTATATAACATGATGATTCCAGTAGATGATCATATCATTCAGCGATATGTTGTATCATAGTGGACTTCATCTATTCTACAAATGTTTTCTACTATCATTTCATCATTTCACTTGTCCTTGCAAAGCTATCGTCCGAACAGCTTGAGATGTATTTGTAGTATATTGGAAGCAATTTCAGAGGGTACAGAATATTTTCTTAATTCGTTGGTCATTAGAACGATGGAATTTTTGGAGCAGAGATACTCTCTCTGCTCATGGCATAATTTCAGTATATCTCGTTAGGGAGAGAGTGGCGCGGGTAGCCCTTAACGACAATCCGCGATGCGCTCCGCTCGCTATTAGCCGAGATGCACGGATAATTTATATCTGAGAAGCAATGAAGTAAAGACGATGGGTGGTCGAAGCGGCGAGGCAACAGTCTGCGGTACCAAGCTAATGAGCTTTCCGCTCTTAAAGCTGCACCGGATGCCAACATAGAATGCCACCATCTAACTGATATGACTATCCGTATATAGGAAATTAGTTTCTACGTTACAATTCTTCTTCGCATATATAATGCATGTTATCCAGAGGATTGGCGTCTATATGTAGACATTTCATTGCAGGTCCTTCTATGTTGCTGAATTGTGACCTTAACGAACCAATTATGAGTATCAAACAAGGTTACGACAGAACCAAGCCAATACAATAACTGTATGTTCTAAAGTGTTCAATGGCTCGCTATGGAACATTATGAACATTGCAGGCTCAATCATATCTCATTGTTTATATTCTAGGAATTTTGAGAACTAAAAGACATTGAGGAACAGGGTTCATACAAGATTTTCAGGGGTATATGTATCTTCAAACTCAATCATGTTTGTATCAATCACTCACTCTCATTTCACGTTTTCAATGCAACCCATCCAAATCTCCCAAGAAACTCATCATATCAGGAAGAAACGGAACTATGAATATAGAATAATATTGTTGCATTGCGAAATGCAATGTGAGATAAATTCTATGATACATTTCCCCTAAAACATCTCATTCTATATTTTCCAATCTGTGAATTGTGTACAAATTCACATCTTACCATTGGAATGCTGTCCTCAGCACATTACTGTAGAGGGGTTTTTGGATTGTTATGACTTAAATAGTTACACATGGTTTTAAAAAATCGATGGTAGAAGCCGTTCCTCTATGGTAATTTATTCTTATGAAATGGAAGAACAATTACTTTGTTTTTATACCACTTTCAATAAAAACATGAATACGTTACTATAGCCTCAGCGCCGCGAGGTGCCATTACTGAAAAGATACAAAATTATGAAGTAAACACTAAGCATTTCAAGTATAAATAAAAATTAAAATACAATAGGGAGAAAAGATTTAAATAATTGAGGGTTAGGGATCATCGGAAATTCCCGGGAAAATAAAGTGTGAATTGATTAACAATTTGTGTATTAGGGTAATTATTATTTAATATTCTAGGAATTATTCTAAGACTGATTTGGAAGTGTTTCCTACAATAAAACAAAACTATTTTCATGTTTATCACCATCCAATACTGAAATTTCAAATTTTCTTAGTAATTTAGGTATTCACGTAGTATCTAAAACGCAGAAATAAATTATTCTGCGTTTTAAATCAATTTCATTCAAAACAATAAACTACCCGATGAAGACAAATCTAGGGTTGACAAGCTGACGTCTGGGTCTTGCCGTATGATATACTTTGGTCAGACAGGAAGGACCTTAAAAAAACAGATAAAAAGAACATAGGCGTAGTTTTAGCAATTACCTATAAATCGAATTCGACTTCAACATTTAATCATAGAAAACCATAACTGTAATGATAATTTAAAGATTTAACACATTCAGAATAAAAGTAAGAACTTAAATTTGCTGCTATCCCTAGAAATTAATAATGTCTCCTATTGAACGATCAAGAAATACTTAATAATTAATTCTCTTATTAAATTTTCCGTTTGCTACCAGTTTGATCCCTCAATTAAGTAAAATTTCAATAACCATCTATCCTAAGATTATCATTGAAGTTATACTTTGTAATATTTCTTTGAAAAAGCTACTGTGTTAGCGAAACTATAGTCTCATTTTTTTATTAAACTAGTGAAAATCGAACTTTTAATAGTTATTATATTTCAGTTTAGAATGGATTTTCATCACGTAATGGCTGATTCTGTCCAACTTTCATCTTAGTTATGAAGTTGTTTCTTTGTCATTTAGGAACAGTTAGAGACTGAGATCTCTGAGCATATAGATTTTACTGCTAATAGACATGGGACACAATTCCAATCATACTTTCTACAAACATTTCTTTCTCTTTCTATGTAGAAAAAATTTACTGAAACGTTCTGGGTTAAGATATTCAGAAATGTTGTAACAACTCCTCATAATTTTATTCATACAGACGTTAATAGAGTTGAACCATTCAAATCATTGTGATCATAATGATACGTGTTAATTGTAATATGCATTGAAGCTCCTGACATTTATCCCATATTGTCAAATAGAATATTTTAATATGCATTCATTCTATTGTTTGTGACATTTCTATTTACTGGTTGCTGAAATTTGTTAGCAAACTTTTAATTCAAGACTTCAAATGGCGTTCTGTCTTTCAATTCAATTACTTTCTGCATTCATTTCAATGTATTGCTAATTCACAGGAGACAATGCCTCGGTTATTCAGATGCATTCGATCCTTCAGATATCGGAATTCACTAATGGTATGATCTGTGAAACTACCCCATATCGTAAGTTACTGATTGATTAAATAAGAATAATCCTCTGATTTCAATTGTGACGTGATTATATCAGGGTGGTAATTGGTAGAAAGTCATAAGAGAAATTTTTGTTGATATGTGAATCATGTTAATTGTTGTTCTCATCCAGTACATTCCCATGTTCTCCAAATATCGCCGGAATGAGCATATTATACGTATCATCAGAGATTATAAACTACAATCCGCAACCCATAAGCCCAGTGACTTCCTACTACTACAGTATTCCATATTGAAAGATTGACTGCGCCAATGCGAAGTATACGTTTGTAGTGCTATTAGGTATAGAATGACTGTTAGAGTTCTTTATTTCCTAGTGGTAGTTGACGGAGTATCCTCCGATACAATGGCTATCAATGCTGGTCTTTCACAGGGATCTGTCTCAGCATCAACTTTGTTTCTACTCCATATGAACGAACACGAAGCGACCACCTTTCCCGTCCACAGCTTTGCAGATGATGGTACATGTTATATCTCTTTCTCATCTAGAGCCCTTATATCATCCAATGAAGCCAGAAATGAGAGACAGGGAGAGGTTGTCGCAATTAAGGAAGATATGGCAGAGATTTTGAAATGGGGATCTGATAATCTAGTGAAGTTTTATGCAACCAAAACTCTTCTCCAGGAAGGCTGATACCACAATCCCTAATATGATGATGTCAGATACAATAATTCCTATGAAGTCTTTCATTTTCATAACAATGCTCGGTATCACCACCGACAGTACCCTCTCATGGGACGATCATGTAAGGTCCATTGCGAAAACCGCTCCACAATAACTTGGTTTTCTATTCCGCGCCAAGAGCGACTTACATCCCAGCAGCTCCTCATAATCAACAAAGCACAGGTTTTCCTGTCCTTGAGTAATGTTCACATGTTTGCAGTTTGACTCCCAAACATACGCTGGAGCTCTTGGATTCTATCCAGAAGAGAGCTATTCGTTTGATTGATGATGTCACACTTACGAGATCATTGACCTCCATAGAACATCGTAGGAAGGTGGAAGACCTCTCCCTTTTCTATAGATAATTTCATGATCGGTGTTCATCAGAGATCTCGTCTGTTATTCCACCCCGTGACATCCCAGATAGGTGGACTAGAAGAGCTCAAACTAGCCACCCCTCCATTGTTAAAATCGAGACATACCGAACTTCTTCCTACCAGTCTTCCTTTTTCATCCAACATCGAAGTTGTGGAACGCTTCACCTAGTGAGGTCTTTACCTATGGCAATAATCTCTGAACCAAGAAAAATACGAATGCCTAACTTCCCTCCCTACATTCCACTGCTGTCTCACACGATGTTTTTCGAACATTATAGGTTTCCCTCTCGTGAATTCAAAGTATTAAAAACGTACCATTGAACATTGTCTTCATAATCACAATTGGGTTCCATAATCTGTAGATTGTATATTTAAATTGTTTTCCAGTTCTATGGAACTATAATATCACTCTCGAAAGTCCTCAACAAAATTTCCTAAGATTTGAATTCCACACATGTAGCTTGAGGAAATAAGCTTTCCGGTTTCACTGTTCCCATTCCCATCGTCATCATTATCCGCCTCAATTACTTCTACCTCCTCAATTCCAATCTTGTAGCATTGCGAAGTTTTAGGTTTTGAATGTAGTTGATATTTGTCTCCTGTCACAAATTTATGTGAGCTTCTAAAACAGACACAGATATGTATCATATCTACCTGGAAGCCACCTGGGTCACAGTTATTGACTAGACTTATAATTAACGTCTAACCTTGAATCGCAAAGGTTCTAGTCTCTAGGTATCCTAGATCATATACTGAAAGGAAATCGCTGGACTCCGCATGCAGTCGTCTCTTAGATCGGAAGTGAGTTTGCAGTGATGGGGTATGTAGCGGCCACCTTCCTGGGTATGGAGGAACCTTCAATAGATCCCCGTACATTGTGGTGTGTGAAAAAGCCCGACACCATGTTACAATGCACCTCTAGTTTAAGTAGATGGAGGAAATGTTGAGGGCTAGAAATCTCACTAGCAGATATTGTGGAGCTACAGTAGCGGGAGCAATACATTCGAGAGTATTAACAGAGTATTGTATTGGAGTGGGTACCAGGTCACTCTTACACGTGGTGTCAAATGAACTTATTCATGTATGTACCCTTTGCTTACGTCAAGGGGTGTATACAGGAGTGCACATACAGTGATCATTCCAGCTACTGGGAACACCAGAAGTGGAGCCAAGTCCCTACTAGGAGATACATTCAGTGAAGACGCTATATTTAGATAGGAGGGAGCTTATCACTCTAACCATCATCTTGACATGGAAGACTGGAGAACCACCCATCTGACATGAAGCAGGATGTCGATTCCGAAATCTAAATGCTAAAAGAATGGAAAGGGACAGGAAACCCTTGAACATATACTCTGCGATTAGAAAGCCTTATTCTCGCCACGATGGCTAGTTTGGGGGGCCGCTACTATCGACCTGAAAATGGTGACTCGCACTTCCTCAATGACACTCCTGGCTTTTTGCACAGGACTGGCTTGCAGAGGGTGCAAAGTTAAGCCACCACGGACGCGAGTCGTATTTTCGAAGTATGCAATGGGCATAAAGAAGTGACGCACTCAACTCCTAAAGACTCCGTTTTCTTTAACCACATCTACATCCTCGAGCTTTGCCTTTAGAACCGGTACAAACATTAGAGGAGATATTTCATAGTCTGCACGTTGAAAGTGAGAAGCGAGATGAACTGACTGAACTTCACTAAAAATTAATGCCTAAGAAATTGAGTTTTATCTTCCTAACTTAAGATGTAGCGATGCATTACTTGAAAATTGATTCATAATAATATTATTTGTAATGAAAATATTGTTCCAAAGTCATACCCTATGCCTGATCGAGGGTGCGTTATTTCCTTGTTGTGTGTCAGGTCAACATAATATTGGAAATTCAAGAGACTCTGACACCTTGTGTTTACTATTAACTGTAAGATACTTGATTTGTGGGATGGTAAATGCTATCAAATTACAAGACGAAAGGCATCATAGAAAACTCATCTAGCACAATTACTGTCTTCTCGAACCGCGAATGTCTGGATCGTAAACGTAAAATCCTATTTACTTAACATGCTGCATGTAGCGAAACTGGTTATAGAAGAACCAATATATTCTGATACGGATCCCTCGATCTCGGAAAATCTGCATATGTAGACGTAACTTCTTCACCCTAATTCCTATTTACCTTGTCCTGAGCTTTGCTAGTTGACAAGTTTTATCTCTTAGACAGGAGGGTCTTGTTGTATCCAATATTGGTTACGTATCGATATCTCTATTACCCAGTGCAACAACCACGTTGGTCGTCCATAACTCCCAATACTCACTCATTTATAACCCTATATTCCATATATTCAGAAAGGCACATTATATTGAGATGGAAACTTTAATTTCCAGGTGGAATATTTGGAATATCAGAAAACTCCAATATACTAATGGCCATTATGTTCATTCATTCATTAGATTCTACAATTGCTGGATAATTTTCTTGTACATTGACAGATGAAAATCTAGTTTATTGAAAGACCCTATACCGAAATTTCACATAATTATTTGTTCGTGACAAGGCACTGCTTACTCAAAACTGTTACACATACTGATAAGAAACTGACCTACGGTTTCGTTTCATTCTTTCGATATAAGTATCTTCTCAATAATTAATCAAATTGTCCATTTATTCTTATCTGGCCACCACTCAGTTGGAGTTTCAAAAGTAAATAAGACATCGTTAGAAGGTATGAATGAATTTATGCAACTTTGTAGATTATCGTTAGCGTGGTATTGTTCTGTTAAATTGAATTGTTGGATTTAACGCCATGCCTAATAGTAAGTCCTCTTGCATTTCCATATTATTCTCCAAAATATGGACGTATGACTCTTCAAGTTCATCTTGCATCAATACGTATATTGCGAAGAATCACAGTTTTCAAGTATTTTGGATACTTGATAAAATATTCCAGGTGAAACGTTTGCGAAGTATTTGTGGAAATATAATTTCATAAATTTATATTTGGGCACATTTGTTGGGGCCCATTCGTCGGGAGCGTATTTATCGACGATCACTATTGTTTGGGCGCACTTAACGGAAGATCAGGTTGACGGATACTGAATTACAAAAAACATATTAGAATGAAAAAAATATCATAAGTATTTATCAATTAAAATTCAGACGACATAAAATTATGTAAATAACAAATTCTCAAACATTACGTTCAATGTCACTATGTAGAATCCTCCATACATTCTGTTCATATAATGGATTGATTGAGTTATTCATTATAACAATAAGGCTAATGCTTACTTCTTTAACTATTATCGCTGAATTCATTTAATAGTTGATTACAAGTCCAAACACAATAAGTTAATTTTCCTAACATACATTGGTCTGTTAAACCTCTCTATAGTATTCAACAATTACTTCTTATGAAAAATTTTTTCAATATTATATAACTTCATATTAACACCTTGGAAGCCAAACTCATTTCTATGCTCGGCGCGAGACTTCGATAGACTAGAAGTTGCGCGCACCGAGCACTGAAGCGAGTTGAATTTGATCGGAGCCCACTGTAAGTAAGTGAGATAAATTTATCTTTCAATATTTGTTATATATTATATAGTGACATACAACATTTAATTTTAAAGTGAATTTTACTGCAGCAGGAAATCCTGTGTGGAATGCTGAGAGCTTGGCACTGAGCTAGATACCGGACGAGTTTAGACCGGCAAAGGAGGTTTTTAAACCAGAGTCTTACGCCGAGCCAAAATCTTTCCGTCCGATCAGTCTAACATCGTTTCTACTGGAAACTCTAGAGGCATTGAGCGACAGACATGTATGGGACGGGACTCTTGAGAAACCCCTCACATCGTGACCAGTATGATTACCAAACCGGGAAATTCTGTGAGATGACGGCATACGAGCTAATGTAGAGAGCGAAGAAATTGTTGGAATGCAAAGATATTGCGCTAGCAATCTTTCTGGATACAGAGGGATCTTTTGATAACACCTCTCTCGAATTAATTGCCCGTGCAACGCGAAAACGAGGAATGGTCGATTTATTGAGCCGATGCTTCTGAAGCATGCTTGCTGTTGCAGGACAGACATATGAATCCTTAATGAGGTAAAGATGGAGGCGCGGGTCGCTGGGGGATGTCCGTAGGGAGGTGAACTTTCATTGGTAGTGGATAAAATTCTAATACTTCTTGACAGTAAAGGATTCTGCGTAATTCATTTATTTATTCATTTATTTATTTATTTATTTAATCTTACACTGATCAACAGGTATAAACCCAATTAAAGATCAGGACAATGCATAAGAAAATATATAAATTACAATTATTATCTAAACTAAATCTAAATAAAACTATACTATAGTCCGAGAGGAGACCGAATCAAAAAGAAAAAGAGGAAGAATAGACAAAAATATTTAACACAGCAATGAACAAAGAGAAAAAAAGAAAGAAAGAGCTGAAAAAGTATGAATATTGTTTAATCGCAGTAGGCGAGCAATCTGTTTTAGGCTAAAATTGATATTATTTAGTACGAGTGTTTTTGGTGTTATAGGCATGGCACATTCAAAATAATGGAGATAATTCAAGTAAACTAGTACCAGGAGTTTGGAGGTAGAAAGTATTTACAGACCGTGAGTTCAGCCGAGGAACTAGGAAATTGACTTCCAAAGCGGATGACATCGTCATTGTAGTACAAGGGAAGTTCGAGAGCATAGTAGCAGCAAGCACTGAAGACCGTGGAAAAACGGTGCAACAAAGAGGAACTTAGAGTGAACCACTCGGAAATAACCATTGTACCCTTCAAGAGGAATGAATACATACAAGATTTAATGTTGTATGGGAAAAAAGTACATATGATGAACACGGTCAAGCTTTGGGTTAGCTTCAGGTTAAGGAATTATATATTCATTATATAAATATTTTGTTATTTATTTAACAAAAGTTGCATTGATCCTTACTTAATTTGAAGCATGGTGTTGCTTGGGTATTATCTTGATTATTGTGTTGTCGATTAGATTTACTTGAATTAGTGATAACACATATGGAAACCACCATTTTAGGCTCTGTAATACACATCATTGTATGAAATATCATTTCTCCCTAAAACAAACATTACTATTACTAAGTGTAATTTATATTTTTAAAAGGGTGTGGGTTCGTCTGTATCTACTTATGTAATATATCAGTAGCTCTGTTTTTAAGTACGGAACAAGCTGTATTTGATGATGTCATTAGCCATCCTATTCATAATTTCAACGATATGGTAACACGAGATTTCCGATTATTATTCACAAGTTATTGCGCCATACAGGCCATCAACTGTACTAACATTATTAAATGATGCACCTTCTAGTTCTGATTCCAACGTCCTCCATACGTTGAATGTGATCAGTGCTCATTACTTCATACACATTTCCAAGCCATTAAGTAGCAAACAGATATGCCATGTGGTACGTCAATAATATATGACCCCTGTTGTGTAAACTGAATAAGAACCCACTGAATGAAAACCTACTGATCGCACACTCGGGATTGACGTACTCACATGCAACTAAATCTAGCATCAGGATGTTTAACAATGCTTCCTAGTCTGGGAAATATCTAGTAAGAGGTTTTCATTCCATTGAGTAAGTAGGTACAGTCAGGAGAACTAATTGGTCATATTGAATTGGAGGAGAGAGTTATTTGGAAAATGCGACGAAATGCGACGTGATGCGACGTTTAAAAGCTGTTTTCAAGTTTCAAGTTTATTGAATGTTATGCAATTTATAGTGGAGTCAATCTACGGAAAAACGAGGTTCGTTAAAATTTGATAGAGGTAAGGGACCTGAAAAAAATGGTGTCTTATGACAAAAATAATACGATCCTAAAATTTCTATTACCAATATTGGGTGGAACCATGTCTAATCTTCAAAAAACCATTTTTTCCAGGTCGCTGACCTCTGTAACATGGTACTCTATTGATGAATCTCTATAAAAATTCACTTAATATTATTCCTTATCCTCAATCTATTTATTTATTAACAGTGTGGCCATTCAATTCAGAGAACCATGACACGTTGAAGTTTGCAATCATTGATTAGCCAGAACGACCGTGACAAATGTCATTGACACCTTTTCTTTCACAAGACACTGAAGGTTTTAACACAATGAAAGGTAAGTGGAAGGGGTAAACGCTACTATTAATCAGATAAACTCGTACTCAACAACAACAATAAAATTTAATAATAAAAATAACGGTTAAATGATAATGGTAATAAAAACAGAATGTATAATAATTAAAGATAGTAAAAGAATATTATAATTAACTTTATCACTAGTAATAATGGAAACTAAGATCAAAATCTATACTCAAATAAAACCAGGCTAGATAATCTAGATTAACTAAAAGAAAAAATTTAATGCATTTCTACAGCCAAAAAATGCATTTTCTGGTTGGCCAATTACCTGGGGGTGTCTCTGAAACCCTGTGTATCTACGTCATCTTCTAGGCATGAACTTTTTGAGTATCATAATCATGATCGGCGACTTCCAAAACTCCCGAGAGCCAGAATTTGTTACATTTACGACGGAAAATGAACAAATTCCTAGAAGGTGACGTAGATACACAGAGACCCGGAAACACCCCCATGTAATTTGCAGAACATTGTGATTGTCATAGTCGTGATCGGTGACTGTGAAAACCCCCGAGAGCCAGAATTTGTTACATTTTATGAAGAAAACTTAACAAGTTCCTAGAAGATGACGTGGTTACCCGGTCTCAGGGTACCATTAATCATTGCAGAAGAGTTTTTTCACGTCGTAATCGTCACTAGCAACTTTTATATCACCTCTCGAACAGTTAACGAACATTAAATCTAATTAAATTCATCGATATTCAGGGCGTTAGGATACCGGATACCCCGGGGATGGTCCAAGGGGACCTCATGGAATATTTTTGATAGATTCAGCGACCCCAAAATCCCCCGAGAAAACATCTAATGGTAAGTCCCATAACACCTATAATTTCTAATGATTCAGTGGAAATTTATAGTTGACGGTGTCAAACACTTTTGTTAAGTCTACGGAGACCCATAAGCAGCTATTATCATTGTTGTTCCATTTGTCATGAGCTAGTTGAAACGCATATTTTTGGTTGACATGCGCTGTCTTAATCCAAATTGACATTCGGACAATATGTTATTTTTTTTAAACGCAACCAGTCTATTTTTCGGGCATTTCTTGAAACTTCTAGCGTAATTTGATGATATTGATTAGCCTGTAGTCTGTTGCAGTCTTTTTGTATCCGGATTTGAAGATGGTGTTCTTGAATGAGTTTTTGAAGGTAAGCATACGTTTACAATGTAACATAGAGGAGTCAGGAAAAAGTTGTATTTTTAATGGCTTTCACCAGAATATCATCTGGTCCTGAGGAACTGTTGTTTTTAAAAGGAGACCTTTTCTTTATACTTTCATTTCATGTCAAGGGATTCAGTGAATCTTCCATGCTTAGCATTTTTCCTGGGTAATGGATTTATTAAACTGATTAAATTCGTTATATAAAGAGCGAATCGTTAAATTGTCCAATCATAGTGAAAAAGCTAGTACTTTGTTATATTTGTTTGAAGAAGCTAACAGTATTACCAAAACATTAGTTACATTCATTCATTAAATTAGTGAAAATCAAACTTTTAATAGTTATTTTATTCTTCCGAACCTCCAATAAATGTCCAGTCTACAACCTGCTTTATGGATGACCGTTCGATAGCGAAAAGTCTTCGTGAAATCGTCTACAATTCATTGATAGGATCTCTTTCAAAGTTACTGCAATCGAAGAGGACTGAAAAGTTTCCTATTTGATGAGAAGATAAATGTGTACTTCTCCGATATTTGTTCATATTGAAATGAAAATTGAAGAAAACCAAATGGTTTCATTATATCCATCACCACCCATTAGTCATTACAACAGATCAAATAAATATGTAGATTGGAAATTTGTAGAACCTCGAGTTTTCATATTAAACCATATCAATCGAGTACGGCAAATTGATCCTCTGATAGATGGTTCAAGATTTATTATTCTTTAGGTTTGAAAAGTCAAATATTTACATTGATGACAGGGTATCGGCGATCTATTCCACTGCGGCTCCTACTTGTCGGATATACGGACTTGAATAAGGAATTACCACGAACAAATAGAAGTCTCGGTTGGCGGATATTAGTCAGAGAATTAAAAGTTGAACTGTTGTCATCTGGCGTTGGCACGATAACCACCAGAAAGCGAGTCTAGGGTGTACTAAACTTGTTCTCGCCCTTTGACAAACAAATTTGATAAGTAAACATTGTTTCGAATTGGTTTATTATATCAAATTTTCTGGTTAGACGTAGTCGAATTAAGAGTAAATACATTCAACGTAAGTTATCAAAAACAATTCCAGGAAAAGTTATTGCCCACATTACGAAATATACAACCCCAGTTCGAAGCTTTGAAATTATACAGAGGCAAACATGCTCTTGTCAAGTCTATCATAATACTCCTCACAAACGAGTTGAAACATCACCTGCTATGTGTTAACAGGTTTTCAAATTTGTAAAGTGAGGATTTGGTTTTGCAGATAATTCATGAAAGGTGAACCCATAATTAGATGTCTTCAATTCAAAATTGGCAAACAAGTAAGGAGTGATAGTGATGTATATATGAACCAAAAAAATTCTTTCATCGAAATGGCAAGTGTTGTTTATCTAGAGGATCTTCTACGATCATGCTTTAAAACAGATCCTTGACGTCGCAAGATACTCGTTCTTTCTTGAGATTTACACTAACAAATTTTTGATACAAGATTTTGATTTGGAATCGTAGTATTTTGACACGTTACTCGTGTTAACGAAGAGACGGGTCTCACTGGTTTATGATCTTAATGAATCCAAAGTTTTCCATTTACGGCAATTTGTTGTGAATTCATTGTCAAAACCAATACCGTACATATATTGATCAGATTAAAATTGAGATAAGCTATAAGCTAGAAAATTGAGAAACTTTTATTTAGAAGGTGGAATTTGAATGATGTTTGATGGGCCCCAAAGGTAATTCGTGATACGATAACGATATGCTCTTGCTACCCTTCATTTTCACCCCTCCAATATTAGACGTTATACGATTTATTCAAAAAATCCAAATTATGCTCCGAAAATTCTAGGAGGTTTTTTGGGTCGCTGATCAAGAATCCGAGGTCGGTTACCTATTTTCCACTTATTTCTCAAACCTCTCATTTTCGACTTAAGAAATGGCTTCAAGGGGGTTTTATGAGTCGTTGATTAAGAATCCGAGGTCGATTACCCGGAAAACTCAACCGGAGATTAGAAAATCGGAAAAATTTGGTTATTTTCCAGTTATTTTTCCAAACTCTGTACTTTTCGCCTTCACGAATGTCTCCTAGGGGGCTATCCGGGTATGGGGCCAGATGCAATTCTACCTACTATGGCTATGGGCCATTCTGCTATTGTGATCAAGCAGAATGCGCCCAATTGTGCGCTGACGGGAGATAATTTCAGGCATATGGTTATCTATAGTAGCAATATCGGGAGGATTCTTGCCTTGTGAAGCTCAAGGGGAATTTGCCTTGAACATTCCACCAAAAGTTTTGGTTCTCCCTTGTGCTCCACATTGTGCTCCACAAATAAGTTGACAATATCAATGCAAATAGCATGCATACGAAGGCATACCAAAGTAGCCGCTCAATCTTCAATATTCGAAGTCTTCACATCTCATTGCAAGTTCATATTAGAGGGATACAGGTTTGTGATAATATTGATCAATCAATTGGTTGATTATCAAAAATTGATGAGGCCTCATGAATGTTTTATACCAGGTTGATATATTTGTGAAGGTTTTCAAACAATATAGAATCAAATAATAAACTATGAAAACCAACCTTTTCCACTGATAATTTCTTGTCAATCAACTTCTTGGTATATTCCAGATCTCTCAAAGATGAAAGTGAAAAATATTATTATTATTATGGTTCCGTGGTATAATTAATATTATATCAATTCCACAATGGTATCGATCATTTCAGAAACAGCACATGTCAAATATTTCGGCAATTTTGAGGTTGAAGCACAAACCGCATGGAAGTGAACAATGGCGTGAAACGGTGAAAGCGATTTCGAAGAGCCTCTGAATATTTCAGAAAGGAGTGAATTAAGAAGAATCTTCAAAGAATAGTTTTTTCTTGATTTGTGTTACCTCAAGTGGACACCTGTTGCAAGAGTGAAGAACTAAATGGAGAAATCAAAATGCTTCGCTTAATGATGCCGCGAAACGTGCAGGAATTGCAGAATTAATAGTACATACACGTCGGGCCGAAAAGCTTTACAAGATACTGAAAAATCTCATTGAATTGTGCCAAAACTCCACAAGTAATTACATAGCCGTAATCATATTTCAATAAATGCAGAATCTCCTGTTGTTGCTGTACAAGAAATTTTGTATTTAAGGAGTCCGACTGTAAACGTCTTTGGCATTGTGAAGAGAGGCTGCCTGATTCGTCATGGATGTCATTAGTAATGAACTTCTTGCCACTGTTGAAACGTTTGACATTTTTTTCTGATAGCTGCAGGTTCAAAATAATGAACTAATATTTCTTACAAAGAGTCCATTCTTTCTTTCTGAATGACCGTTACTTAGCAGCTATGAAAATAATCATCAGGAAGTATGACAGAATTAACTCAACGAAGCAATATGTTGAAGTGTCACGAAAATCAAAATTTTTAGTGAAAATGGTAGGTAGGTAGCTGACTGTAAATCATGCTGGCCGGGACTTCACAAATGTGAATATTTGTCGACATATTTGCCAAAGATATTTTCAGATCTCAAACTTTACCCATTTTCAATTTTCTACCGATGATATTGGGCTGATTGAAGCTGGTGAGCATGTAAATGGATTAGTACTTCCCAAGTTTTGACTTGCTTTTCCCAATAATTTTATCCTACGTCTTCCAATACAAGAACAAACTTTTCCATAGGGATCAGTTCCGATAAGTTTAAAAAAGGTTCAAAATAGTAACCACCTCGTTTATCCGGTTCTGAAGAGTATCGCGAGTCTTATGATGATATATTACAATGGCAGATAACAGAAGTTGAAGGTGTTAAAGAGTGTAAATGTTCCTATGTATCTGTATTCTTTTCAGTGTTTCAATAAAGATCTTGATAATTCCATATAGTTTTAATGAGCTAAGTAACTGTTTATTTTAGGAACAACACATGTCAGGTGTATATGAACATAAAACGTGTAACATTTTTTTTATATAATCGAAGGGTTTTTTATGTTTAATATTACAGAGTTATGCTTTGTTAAATTTTGGCGACGAAAAATCACCTATATGATAAGTTATTAAGTATTTCGAATTTTCTGAAATATGTGACATGGCTGACATATGCTATTTCCTAAATGATGAAAATTCTCACTTGAGGCAGGATTCGAACTCATATTGAGATTAATTCATTATAGTTATTCATGTTCATGTATAAGAACATATACATTCATTGATTGACTTGAAATAATAAGCGTCAAGTTACATTAGCAATATTGTCAAAATTAATTAAATTCTTCAAAAGGATGTAATTTACTGAACAGGTATTTGTTCATTTTGAGAACAGTTCATCACGATCGAAAAGAGCGGTATTTAGCTACTCGTTGAAATAGATAGATGCCAGCATATTTTTTAATATACCAATTGGCTAGAATGAAGCAAGGATACGCCTCAACACTATCATGATGTATAGAGACAACATGTGAAAACGTCACACGCAACATGGCATAGCGACCTCGCTACTTTTATTACTAGCTATCCAGTTTACTACACTATCAATCATTCTGTACGTTACCCTATCGCTTTCAACACACTTATATAATCAATTGCCTCGGAATCAAATTAAAGCAATTTCTGGATTGGAACATGACGAACACCAAAGAGAATCATAACATGAAATACAAACAAATATCGCATCATCATCCTTCATTTGATGATGATTTTCCTTTTTCAAATCATGCACGACGGATTATATGAATAAATTCAATTGCACTGAAAAGGGGAGAATAATATTCGAACATTATAATTCAAAAACCCTGACACTGAAGAATTTGTCGTCTTTCATTGATCTAGTACGCTCATATTTTATGTTTTTGCGGTGCATAGATATACCCTATCATGAAACAGGTCGCAAGCTAAATTGGGATCTTCACTTACATCCAAGATACCCCAATTAGTATCCAGTGAGGAAGCATACAAATGTGGAAAATAATTCTAAAATTGTAAGTACTGATATGTGTATCCAAAAGTATTACAACAAACATTCAAAGCGGAATGACAACTGTAAAAATTTACCATGGTCTGATTTTCAAGTTCAACATGAGACTAGATGTTAACCAATGAAAACCTGCTCAATCTGACAACAATAGCTGACCTTGTTTGGGCATACAAGCCATAGTATAGATCTGCGATGATCGCATCTGCCATACCATGCATTAGCACCTACCAGGATGTATATAATCTGATGATCTTATGTGCTTGCTTGAATATGTGCTGCTCTGACAAATCTATAGAAACGCAACCTGCAACATTAGGAATCCGCAAATGACGCACATGTGCAGTGGCAGCCTTTTCCAGACATTCCAGATATCTTACACGTGTTGCAGTTCTCTTACAGGCGAGAATAGGACGCTAGCAATATAGAAGTATTAACTATATGGGTATATCATGTATAGTTAGTATAATTTTGTGAAATTCAAATTCCACTCTCACTCACTGACGAATTTAGATAATAAGCAAACGAATTGAAGTATGAAGTAGTGAAGGTTTCATTAAAAAATATTAAAACTCATAATTATCTTCCGATTTGTGTTTGCTCATTGGCCATGAATCTCATGATGAAGAGTGCACAAGAAAGAGGCACCTATTGAATCGAATGTCAATAGACAAATCACCGGAATTCATGAGGTCGAATTACTCGATTCTGATGCCACGAATTGGTTCAATACATCAATTCAAGTTTAATACTGGACATGGGTCGATAAGATAGTGAATCCATGAAATTATCATGTGATTTTCAATTAACTAAGTGTGATGTTCTTCGGGAAGTTGATAAATTAGAGGTCCGTTTGCATTCAGTGGATGAAAATTGACTCAATCAATTCTACAATGAATCCATGTACTATCTATTGTTTTGCCTCCCTATATAGTGTATCTGAATGAACTGCTGCTGCGACGAAAGACGGTACCTAATGATGAAATAATCTATGTTTATTATTGAGATACACAATAAATGGAAAGGCTCAAGAATTGAGCCTTGAGCACTCCACCGAGGACATTGATGAACCATATCATAGAGCTATTAGCAAACATAATTATTCTTCATCCGACTGAATTTATTTCAAGAAGTTAATGGATCAGTTCGAAGATCAGTAGCTTATAAAATCATGTTAATTCAAGTATGTCATATATCCAAGCCTGGCGTGGGGGGAGGAGAAAAAAATGAAAACCAAATGAAAAAAAATTAAAGAATTATATGAAAGTAATAATCATAATTGTACGTAGCCATTTCTAATTATTCCACTATAACTTAGCATTTATTATAATTTTTTTCATACCTCTGCCGTGGATGAAACGTCTGATTCTGCATATACTGAACATGCACCTTTCATCCTACGTTATATTCGTTCTTAGCTTTTATTGATTCCAACAAAACAAGAGCAAGGATATTGACAATTTGATATGCGATACCTTGGAAAGGTACAACATTCCATTGATTGACTATAAGGGACAAGGATATGATGGTAGTAAAATGTAAGGCTGGTACTTTGTTGGTTAGTGTATATTTGGTTATCTTAGGAATCACCAACCGATTCAACGCGTCGAGAAACTTGAGTGACACTTTTTCATTTCTGTAGAAATGTACAGCTTTGGAAGGAAATTCGAGATAAATTTCGGAAGAATTGATGATTGAAATAATTCATCTTGAGCATATCTACAAAGAAAATAAGGAAAAACATCTTTTTTCCTTCAATTTTTTCAATTCCATATCTTTTGAAATTCTGAAATCTCTTTCCGTTTCTTTAGGAATACTTCTGACCCTACCCGTTAGTGTTGCTACTGCTGAGGATTTGATAGGAAAAACTATAAAGTGGAGAAACAATTTATAAAATATGAGATCTCCAGAATTCTCTCATGAATTATACTATAATATAATTTTGTTCGATGATCGGAGAATCTGGCTATTTTATATCATGAATTCTCTTCAAAATGTAAAACCAACTTGAAGAGCCTTATTATTTATGTAGAAGCTAGTTTCAATAATGATGCCTAAAGGGCCCGTAAGTTGAATCTTGTTTTTTACCCTCGGCTCATATTTGCTCTTTACGGCCCTGCATAGCCAATAACCAATTATACCTGAATGCATCACCAATTGAGAATATAGAAGCATATGGATGGTACATGCTACTGCTTATTGAACATGTTTGACATGACGAAATAATTAAAATTAACTTCACTCACAATGAAACGATTGATCTTTCATACACGATGCTTAATGGATTATTCTGCACTATAATAAATTTTCATCATAAAAATATTCCCAAATTTGTTTTCACGAGCTCGGAAAAGCAACATCGTTGATTTACCTAGAGGTAAATTGTAAAATATGGAACAAGTATAAAGTGATTATTTTCCGAATAAATAAATGACGGACTGCATCATTTGTAAACTCACTTCCGTTCCGTGAAATAAAGGAGGTTGGAAGCTATTGATAATATTATATATGAATATAACTAAAAGCAAGCTATTCACTGAAACGCTGTCTACATGATTCGCGAGAGCATCTAATGACCAGACAATGTATTTTGGGTCTCTTATTCACTATTAATTTCCGTTTCATGACCTTCTCGTATATGAACTCAATAGAACAGAACTTAGGGACATGAACCCTTAGCTGACTGAAGAGTTAACAGAATACTCAATACTATAATTAATAATTTCTCCAGATATTACATTGCTTTTTTTTTCTGGCCACTGAATCTATACTTCCAATGATGTATTCATCGCCTGTCTCCAATTTTTTTCCACTACACGGGAGGAAAATCTATAATGTTCGAAGAACATCGTGTGAACCTGCAATGGAATGTCGGGAGAGAAGATAGGCAGTGGAATTATACTAGAAAGTTAGGAGGTTAAGGCATTAGAAAGACTTCATCAGACAAAAGTTCCACAACTTCACTGTTTGATAGTAAAATCAAGTCTGGTAGGAAGGAGTTCGGCAGGTCTTGTGCTTCCCAAGAAGGAGTGACTAGCTTGAAGTCGGTGGAATTACAGACGAGATTTCTGATGAACACCAGTCATGAAAATATCCATAGAAAAGTGAGAGATCACCCACCTTCCTACGATATCTAGAGAGGTTATTGTATTCAGACGAATAGCTCTTCTGAAAAGAAATCTAACAGCTTCAGCGTATGTTTGGGAGCTGAACATCAAATATGACGACAGTACTCTAGGATAGGTCGAATCTGTGTTTCGTAGATTATGAGGAGCGGCTGGGATGGAAAGTAGGTACTGGTCAGCGAATATAGAACCAAGTTTTTGTCGAGCAGTATTCACAATGGATCTCATATGATCGATCGCCCCATGAGAGTGTACTGTTGGTGGTTATATCGAGCAGAGATATTTAGGACTTCATTGGAATAATTGTACCTGACATTATCATATTGGTGATTTTGAGATGCCCCTTCCCATAGAAAATACAGGCTTGAGAGTTGGTTGCATTATACTCTACTAGATATTACCATATTCCCATAGAAAATACAGATTGAGTGTTGGTTGCATTATACTCTACTAAATATAACCATATTCCCATTTCAAAATCGTTGCCAGATCTGTCTCTGCCTCGCTTCTCTGGTTTCATTGAATGATATATGTCTAGATGAGAAAGCGGTATGGACTGTACATCATCTGGAGAGGAGGCCACTGCCCATAGAACGTTGGTATAGAACAGAAGCAATGTTGGTACAGGAACAGATCTCCGTGGAACACCAGCGTAACGTCCTATCACACATTTTCTTAATCATGCAGATTTTAGTTTCTCGTCGTATTTGATTAGGCAAATGAAGAATTTTGAATTATCTTATGAATAATGAAGGAATAGAATTTGGTGAATTCAATGTTGATTGAAATAGGTACAGGTGGACAAATTCCGTTGTTTGTATAGGGTAAATCTTTAACAAAATAGAAACAAGCAGTCACATTGTCGATCTCTTTTTTTTAGACAAATTCACTGGCGGAAACAAAAGCTAAATTTGTCGACTTTTATATTTATTTCATGTGAATATCGCGATTGTTCGTGAAGTTAGGAGAGATTTACTTTTACATTCTTGAGGCACTTTCTCTGTATAATTCAGTTGCGTGGAGAAAATTTGAAAAAAGGTGCAATTTCGAGTTATGGCATAAAAATGTATTTTTACGAATGGGAATCATCGCTGGCTATAGTTCAGTTGAAACGGATTTTTTTCTCTTTCACGTACCACCAAACTAATGAGGTTTTCATTAATATCAAATTACGATTACAAACAACATGAGTATGAGTGATATTCAATCTTGAGGAACACAAACGGAATACCTTGTTGTATTCATTCAAAACAAGCGTCTTAATGTGTGTTTCAAGTTATGATCAACATTTATTGTGAAGCGGTATTTATTTTTTATTTGCTAAAAAAAAGAAAAACCACTTCTGTATGGATAGGTAGTTGAAAATGGGAGTAGAATTCTGCTGACGTTACGTTTTGGGCGGGGTTGCCAAGCAGAGCTCAATTTTTTTAAATTTGGTAAAATAGTGGATGTGAATAGTTAAGATGTTTTTTTACAGTTTGAAAAGGATGCATAACTTCTCCCGCAAATTATGCGTACAACTTGAGATGTCTTTGCGTACCACAAATGGAACATATACTACAGTTTGAAAACTCCTGATGTGGCGAGAAAGAGAGAAAGGAGTTATTCAATTGCAGGTTGCATTGGTGCATTCTGCGAAGAAATTACGATTCGGTTGAGAGTGTACATGATTATGAGAATAGACAGTTATAAAACTTTGCATCCAACGTGACCAAGGTGTGAAACTGTTCTATAGATCTTCCCTGTCAATTGGACCTCTTCATATCAGCTTGCTTATGAAATTATCATTGCCCAACAATTTTTCACCGGAATATCAACAGCAGGCCGAGACTCTTTTAATGCTTTCATAATAATCCACCATACATCGTTACTATTGAAACTGAAGAGGAACTTGTTCGTAGTGATCTAAAAAAATTCACTCACCATTTTCGATTACACTGGAGACCTGATCGTATGACGAATTCATTCACTTGCTCGGTCAGTTTCGTCATCTTTTTGATCCAAGCACTATATGATGGAATCCAAACATAACTATGAATCAAAACTGTTTATTATCTCATATATTCTCAACATGCATTTGTGTAGTCCAAAAGGGAATTATTTTTATCAGTGCTGTTATATAGCTATTCAACATTTGAAGTGGTTATGAAATACTCTCCATTAACTCTGAATATATTAAATATTATATATAAAATGTGAAACCAATCTTCCGGAGAGTCCAAAGAACTGACAGTTATGACACAGCTTAGTACATTTCACAAGTCATAACTACTGGTCACTTTTCATATCGCTAAAGTTTAGAACCCCTGCTGCTAAATAGACAATTTTCATTTTGCGAGTTATTTTATCATTACCTCAAACGTTTCATGGTTGGTCAGAAGAATACCGTGAGCTTAACATTGAGTCATATTGACAGAATAACGAGTAGGTTATTACTGACAGTTCGGGCGATGCTGACACTATTTTTTCAAATGAAGCGCCATGAACTTTTCTCATATCGATGCATGATAAAAAAACAGGTCAGCACCAAGTAGAGTAGAGTAGATTACTTTATTTGGTGCTAATATAGTATATAGACATAGACTTAACATATTTCCAAAAGTTATGTTAAAAAAAACATCTATTTCATATTACATTATTTGTTAGAGAAAATATAATGACAATTTTCAATTTTTTGACTGGAAGGCTACGAACGTATGTCGGTAATCGGTTGAAAAAATTTAAAGTCAAGAAATTTTGGGTTGTTTTGTGATGAGTCTGTAAAATCGTATGTAAATATCATCCTTGTGTTTTATCACAAATTCTGTTCACCGAATAGGCAACTGTTGTGAGTGAAGGGAGAGTGGATATCCATAACATGCACCACTGAGCTGGGAGTAATTCATATTGGATGCGAAAAGTGAACCATCAGTATCGTTGGAGTGTGAATGATGAATACCCAGCCTATTTTCCCGTATAGACGAGAATATTTTGAATGCACAATTTCCAGATCGGTGGATTGCTGGAGGTAGCCTTCCTCCCTGCCCAGCTGGGTCCTCCGATCTTACTTGTCTAGTTTTTTATTTGTGGGGACGTTCAAAAGACTTAGTTTACAAAACTCAACCGACTGCTCTTGATGATATGATGAGAAGAAGTCAGAATGCCATTAACAGCATTTCAAGATTAGAAATGGAAGAAGCCGTATCAACTTGAAGAAGGTTGAATGAATGTATCGAAAATGATGGGAAACATTCCCAACATATAAGATAAGGTGTTTTTTAATTCGACAATAACAACAGAACCCTGTATATCAATTTTTTTGAAAAACCTTTAGCTAGGAAAATTTGTGACTGAAAGAATTAATAAGAGTCATCGTTTCCTTATTTTAGCGCGTGGCCTACTAGGCAACTATGGAGCATGTCTGATTCAACAGACTTCAATTTCACCAATGCGTTACTAACGCAATGAAGAATCCACCAGTGATTTCACTATATAAATGTTTTTTTTCGCAATATCTCGTTTCCTTTGCGTTTTTGGAGAAAATCACAGGAATAAAAAAGTTTTCAGACCGGCGACCTTACTATGGAAAAATGAAAAATCGAATAAAGTTTCCCCAAAATCGGGAAAAACCCTAAATATATATAGATTTGGATACTTTCATCAATGAAAACGAAATATGTCATTCCCTTTGCGTTTTTGTACAAAATTACAAGAATGTAAAAGTGTTTAGAACTTCGATTTACGTAGGACTGAACTATAAAACTAAGCAAATTTTCTTCGAGTTTTCCGGAAAACAGAAGAAACCTCTTTTCAAATATTCCATTAGGAGTTATGGTGAGGAGTCATCGATACTCAGATACTCATTTTCAAATGTAAAAGTGAAGTCTTGAATATTTGTTTCATTTTTTTTGACTGCATGAGAGAAAAACCTACAATGTTCGTAGAACATTGTAGAGCTGAGTGAGGAGGTAAACCTTACTAGGCAAAGAGTTCCACAGCTCCTTCGTTCTGACAGAAAGAAGTTCGGCGGGTCTCGAGCCTGACAACGGAATGGTGACCAGGCTAAGCTCGTGTAGTCTGCCTACCTGGTGTAATAACAATAACAGACGAGATTTCCGATGAGCACCATCCCCGGATCTATCTATAGAAATAGGAAAGATCGGCTCTACCGGGTTCTAGAGAGGTCGATGAATTTGTAACTGAGACATGAAGAATAGCTCTCGTGAACAGTATCTAAGAGTTTCAGTATATGTTCGGGGGCTGATCTGAACGTGCGAACATTATACAAAGACAGGTCGAATATGTGCTGTTGGGGGTAATATCGCGAATGAATATTGAGATATTAGATTATCAGATGTTCAGTCCAAAATTTTTACCAGATCTTCATTCATTGCATCGATTGGTCTCTGTCTTGCACCTCTAGCTCCCGTGGGTATTATAGGGGCTCTAGAGAACAGAGCGTTATCAAGTGTTAAATCATTCGCAAAGCTGTGGAGGGGACATAAAAGACCATTGACATGGAGCAAATACCTTGGGACACCTGTGTTAGCATCCGAGACTTGGTCAACCACTATCCTATTGATCTCTGGTGATGAAAGCCATATGGTCGAGTGTCTAGATTTTGAAGATCTATATACTTTGTAGATCGCAGTGCCAATATTATCAGTTTTATGAATACTGAAAATAGCAGTTAAAGCATATTCTGTAAATTTGAGGAAATAATAACTAGATGATGAACTTAATTTCAATACAAATGAAATGATGACCTTACTACATATAATTCTGATGGGAGGAATTAGGGATCGTGTGATGAACGGCTAGACTGTGCACACTTTTCCCTCCGATTTCGTAGTATTTTCCAATAACTTTACTACGAAAATGCCAAACAAGACTAATTGCATCTAATAACAAATAAAAGTGATTCCATTACTTAAATACTATCAGTCCTGCCCGATATTACGATAAACTCAAGATAAATTCAGAGGTTGTTGACATTTTTATGTTCAGTCTTGCTTTTAGCTATAATGATTTTCTATCTTCGCCTCTTGAGTTTCTGAATGCGTCAATATTAATTCAAATTTGTGGACAACTCTACTTGTAATTGCGATTGAACGCCGCTTTGATTCCTATTTGTGCATATATTCTCTCTAGCTAATATTGATCACAGCGAATGTTCATTGACAAATCGTCATTTTAGTATTTGCGATATATGAATTTCGTTTTAAGAAGTCATTGGTAATATAATATCAGTGCAATCAAACAAAAGTATCGATGACACTGCATATATGTTACGGATCACAGTAATAAAGCAGAACATATTCATATAATGAAAATATATACATTGAGTTGAAAGGTACTAACGACCACCACTACACTAAATTCGAAATAGAAAAGGTTTTTACGGGAATAGCGGTCTCAAACTGAATTTAATAATAAAATCTTTCAGATTTTAACTCATACAAAAATTTACATGTGAATTAAATGAAAATATAATAAGAAGCTAGAGTAAAATTTTAGTTACATAAAAAATAAACATACATTTTTATTATCAAATTTATTAAACTAATTAATGAAGCGTTTTAAAAATAATTATAATAAATGAATGAATATTTTTTTTCAAGTCTTCTGATCGTTTCTGCGTTTCTTTTTCATTCCAGCCATATTTATCAAAAAATTCATAAATTCGAATAAAATTCATAATTTTCAATAAAAAAGCACTTTTTAGATTTCATCTACAAATACTGAAAAAGATCTTTAACAAAACTTTATTTTTATAAGGTAAAGAAATAAACAAATTCTTATTACTAAAATTGATAACCTAATTAATGGAACTATTTGAATAATATTAATAAATAATTTATATTCGGTAATGAAAATATGTAACTTAATTATAAATAATGAATAAATAAAAATGTTTACAAACATCCCAAAGCGTTTCTGCCTGACGTATTGTTTTATTTCAATTTCCATTTTAAACTGTCTGTAACTGTCACAATTATTCCCGGGCATCGGTTTTGACTACTCATAACTGTCAAATTTGATATTTATCATTTGCACAGTTTTCAAGGTAATGAATTGTCAATACGTTATGTGACACCCATATATCGTCTACACAAACTATATATCGTTAGAAAGCTTATTATGAATGCTATCCAACGGTTTAAAAAGATACAGAAAGTTCCGATTGAAAAACTGAGTTATTCACTGTTTTGCCTTTGGAAACACTCTGTAATCTGACGTAGCTGATTAATAGGCATGGATTCTTCAATTCCTGTTTTTTTTCAACATTAAACTCTTGATGATTTTTCAAATATGAAATTTATGACTTATAGTCCGACCAAGGACTGTATTCACAATTTGTTGAACCACCACCGATTAAATTTTGGGATGATTTAGTGGATGGACCTTAACGAATTTTTGACTACGTCACGGAAAGCGCTTTTTCCGTGGGCGTGAATGCGACTCTTTCGAGTGAGTGAAAATTTTTGAATTCAAAATGATGCACTCTGAGCAAAAGAGTTTTTCTACACTTTTGTTTTAAAGTCCATTGTTACTTAGGAGTCTGTTCACAAATAGGAAATGACCATTCCATTCCTGATTCGTTATTACTAAAGTCTAAACAAATGAAATCTGAAAATAGGTTATTCACGGTTGAATTTGTACATTTTTCGGTGAAAAATGGTATATTAAAAAAAAAATCACCAAATGCACGCGGAAAACTCATTTTTCCTCTAGTAATTGCGTTTCTACGATTTTTCGGAAAAGTCCGATTTAGCCGAGAAAAATTGGAATAGGCCGAAAAACCGAACACCGAAAAAAAGTAGACGGAAAATATGATAATTTGAATGGAATAACTGGAATAACGTATCTAAATTCTCAGAGGAAATAATTTTTTAACATTCATGAAAAAAACAGATAAATGGGCCCTATCTCGGTCCCCCAGTGAGCAATTGAATTCTAACTCTCAAACGTCTCAAACGACGTGTTTTTTTTGCGCACAACTTTTATATAACCTATAGTTTTTAATCTTTTTCAAAATACTGAAAAGTGGCCATTTTTTGCCATGAAAGATGCCGCATCTTTTTTAGCATAACATTATAAGGTGAAACTTCGTAATCAGCACATCCAAATACATAAAAAAAAGTTCAGAAATGATTCAAACAAAAAAGTTAAATGTGACAAATTGAAGTAATATGAAATCAATCTGTTTCTGCGTTTTCCTATTGGTCTATGGATATCATGAGAGTGAATGTATGCATTACTTTTCTTCCATGCTCTACCGATTTCTACTCTCCTATCAATAAAATATCCACGTTTAGCAAACAGATGAAACTAAAAAGCTGTAAAGATTTCATTATTGTCTATTGGCTTTTGCATGTAATTTAGAAAAGATAGTGTGTATTAAAAATGCAGAAAATTTGCACAAATCGACTGTAATTTATACAGTTCGAGTTTTACGGATCGCTATATACGATAGTTGTTGTGAGGTGTAGAGAGTCAGCCCATTGTATTGCTTCAAAAGATAGATGAGTAAAACACTATCAACGGGTTGGACCGGCTCATGTGACATGCGCGCACATCAGCTGGTCATCATTATGCTATCGTACAGTTATTTTGGAAAATTATTCATGCTTACCACAAACGCTTCAAAAGAAATGAATGTTTCTAGAACTCAACCTGTAGACGAAATCATAGAAGAACAAATAAATATCCATGAGTGATTCTAAATGGATTTGTACATATGAGAAGCGGTTCCATGGACATTCAAATTCCCCCATCATTCACAAGATTAGATATTTTTAAACTTATTACGCTATATATTGACAAATTGATATTTAATAGCATAATAGTAACAAATATTCCAAATTCAGGGACCTCAGAGTAATTCCAATAAAAACCAAACAGCTGTATGATAAAATCGTAAAATATACAACGATCGCCATTTTTATTCCATGGCGGAGAGAATAGCTTAAAAATCCATCAAAAGTGAGGAAAGTCATATATCTGTTATCGCTAACTACCATATGAGCGAATCACATACAAATGTTTGATCCTAAACTGAAAATAATTACTTCGTTCTGGATTATTATTCAATAGTATGCGATTATAATAATCAGAAGGCACTGTTTTTTTAATTATCAAAGCTGATTACGTTTTCGAAGGATCTAGATAGAATAGGATAGAAAAGTCTATCGAATGCGTCAGTACAATAGTAGATTCATATTTATAATAGTGTTTGTTTTACAAAACGAAATGCACAACTACAAAAAAAAGAAAGACAAGATTTGATGCCATGTTTATTTACGATAAATATGAAAGGCATTCTCCTACTAGGAAAGATTTCTGCTTATTTTTGGATCACATATCACTTAGAATTCGGGTGGTATATTGTCAAATATATATTCTGATGGCACCATCTCCACTTCCCCAATTACAATAGTATCTATTGTAAGGGAAGTATTGTAATCGACTCAACAGAAATTTCCCGGATTTTTGCGGATATATCCGTTTTGAGCATTTCTGAATTGATTGTTGACATGATTCTTAACCAATGTGGAGGCGATTGCGCCGTTCCTATTGGTCGTATGGATTTGAAATTTTCTGAGCATAAGAAGTGAAGGAACTGTATTCTTTGTGGATGCGGTAGCTCCGTTTCGAGTACTATTACAAATATGTATCACACGTTATCAGTGATAAAAAATTAGCGTAATTTACGGGTTTTAATCACCAAAACTATTTCCCGTGGTAATAAATTTGTGTCGCAAACTACTCTGGTAATTTACCTTGATATATATTTTTCATTAATAACATCAAATTATTGTAATTTACTAATTTACCATAAACTGCAAGTAAACAAATAGCGAGTTTCATTTGTAAATAAGTGCAAATCAAATGTCACTGTGTTTTAAATTTTGAATTAAAAAAAGACAGAAACACACTCAGCGTGCAACTTTTTTGGAATAGAATCTACAATCATGATTAATCACGAGAAAACCTCGTGAATAACGGTAAATAACGCAATTTTTTTTATCACAAAAATTGATAATTTATCTTGTAAATTACGAGAATGCGGTAATTTACTCCCATAAATCAACCTGTTCCTGTCTCGCTCCTCTAGATCCAATGAATGGTATAGGGGCTCTAGATGAGAAAGCGGTATGAAGTGTACCATAATCTGCAAAAGATTGTTCCGGAGGATACTCCATCAACCACCACATAGGGTGATCTATCTGAGAGAAAACTCTATAGTAAGCGACAAAGTTGAGGCCACAAACCATATGACGGAAGCTTCCCAAAAAGGCTTTGGTGGCAGACTCGGTCAAATGCTTTGGAGATATCCAATGATACAGCTAGGGATTCCCCATGTTTCACGTGTTCAAGGACATAATTTCAGATTCAGCTTCTGTTGATAATTTCTAGCTGTGAGATGTCACAATTTACCAGCATTATTTCTAAATTACATGTTTTGTGTTAATTTGAGTTTAATTCTCCCACTTCCGAATGTTAATTTGCATTCATTTCAATGTTTGAAATTCATATTGCAATCCATATCTCAATAAATAGCGCAATAGGTTTCAGTCTTGATGATTTAGAAGTTACTACAATAGCAAATTGTACTCCGCCATTATTAATGTCATACAGAACAACTGACTATTACCTTATGATATATACTATTTGATATAAATTCACATGTTTCATATTTCCCAAATGAACATATGTTATTATCATATTCCATTGTATTCCTGCTCACAACATACTCGTTATTATAGATCACAGGTCGGCTGATTACTTCAATTTTCTTCGTATTCCTGGTTGAGTTTTCTCTCATCAACATGCGAAGTAACTGTAGCAGTTTGTGTGGGGAATCACTGACACATGAGACATGACACAATATTGTATCAAAATAATTCTAGTAGTCACTTTGATTCACTGTTGTTATTGTTTATGAAACGAAAGAGAAGCCCTGTTGCAAATGTCCCTGATACGTCAATTACGAAGAATCTGGTGAGCTTAGGGAAATGCTCCGTTTCTTCGTTTCAATGTTTTAATTGTAATTGATTGAAATATGTGACTATTTTAGTACACTGTGACTGTAAGATACTACTTTCTTGGTTGTGTTCACTACCAAATCGGAGGGAAGTCTAACTACAAGGTTAAGAGTGGTTTTCAACGGGTCAGCAAAAACTACTTCAAGCTCAATCATATATACAGGCTCCAATTTACTCATACATACTTTCATATTCCTCTTACGTTTCGACAGCATTCTGTTGTAATATGTGCATATATTGAAAAAATTTACATGATTAATGCACAAGATAGGCATTTTCAACAGATATACAGGCGAGATAGTATTAATTGAGCGATTTCTCTTATTCAATTGAACACCGTTACTGAAGGAACCAGTAGCGCCCCTTTTCAAGCTATTCCAGTCATTTTAGAATCAGCTAAGCTTGAAACTCACTTATCCCCTGAGATTAGCAGAATCATGTTAAGGGATATATATGTAGATGATATTATCACCTCTGTCTGTAAAGATGTGAATTTTATTTCAAAATCTGCTGGTTTTGTCTTAGGAAATGAATCTAGAACAATAAGAATGTCATTTCATAATTTTATAACAACAATGAGTATGTTAGTGCAATAAAACATTGGTCTTTCGAGCCGAATTCGACGTGAGTGCTTCCTTCATTTGGTCTCCTTCCTTAGTTCCATACAACGACTCCGAACATATGAACAGTTCTCCAGAACATGTCGCATCTGCATTTTGTAAATTACGAGGAGCAGTTGTGTGTAAAGTGTCTCTTGGCAGGTAATAGGAATCCGAGTTTCTCTGGAGGAGCTTTCGCAATGGACCTCATGAGAGGGTGTTGACACCGATCGTGGATATTTAGGACGTTATAAGTATAGTCCACCTGACAAGGATTGTAGGATACCATCCTGGAGAAAACAGAAGCTTGAGTATTGGTTGCATTGACCTCTAACAGACTATCAAATCCTCTGTTTCTGCCTGACATCTCTGGCTTCATTGATTGATATATGTGCTCAAGAGGTAGAAGCGAAATGAATTGTAACATTATCCATAAAGCTGTGGGGACAGATTTTCATATGGAGCAGAAACATAATTGGCAAGAAGGTAGATCCCTGTAGAACATTTATAAAGAGAATTTAATCAAATAAAAGTTATCAAAAGCCAGTTTTACTCAAATTAACCATATATCACAGGAGAGATTCATCCTCATAGGAATATGAAACATTACACACATGGAAAATTTGTGATATGGCAACAACCAAGTTTTTTCGGAGTACTTCAATGGAGATAACGACTGAGGACCCTTGGAAATCTGCTAATCAATTATCTCATTTCCCAACCAATACGTTGTTCAATTACTTAGCTAATACATCGAAGACAGCAATATATCGGTTAGATGATTTAGTAGGTTAACTAGACGCGGTTCACCTATTCTAATCACGAGAGGTGGTCCGGTACCTGCTGGGATAAAAATAAGTTCTATTATATCTCATTTGTTCTCACTGTCGTTCAGAGGTTCTATAATTACTTATGTTGAGTAAACTTGGTGAAGTAATTTTATCATTAAATTAATGTATCCCGAAAGTTTTTATAATTAACACTCCCACATATACACACAGTCAACATGAACAACTCAATGTATATTGCTTCCGAATTTGTTGAATTAGATTAGTTTCTATATACAGGTTGCCAGAAAAACATAAATTTTATCTCATCTTCCGATCGTTCCCTTTCTCTGAATGTAGTGATGAATTATGACGATGCCTATGGTAGAGTTATTTCCATTTGTCATGAAAGACAGATTCAGCTACACTATTCAATAATAATATAGCTCCATTTAATAGTGTTGTTCATAGTTTATTAAACGTCCCTTTGAGAAAAATCATAACGAAGTTGATAAACCCCAGCAAATAGCGTTGGACATTGGTTACGACAAATCTTTGATCAATAATTCAATTTCTAACCAAAAAAGGAAATTAGAACGTAGCCAACTAACCAAATTAGAGCCATTACAATGAATTCAAAAGTTTCACTTATTATCCTTCAGTAATTGATAAATTTTAATCAATTCAATCGATCTATAGAGAAACTTATGATATATAAAAAAATAGACTAACCTAGATGATATGTCTTCGTTCCAAGATGCATTCTGGGTTATCAAATCTTCAAAATCAAATCCCTGAATAGTCATTGGATTACCACAACAAGATTCTTTCACAATTATCCACATGCAAAACCACTTAATATTTTTCTTTTTACTTTGACTACACGAGAGGGAAACCTTAAACGTTCGAAGAACACCGTGTGAGCCAGCGGTGGAATGTTGGGAGAGGAGATAAGCTCTTACATTTTTCTTGAACGTTTGGAGGTTATAGGCACAGGGAAGACCTTACTAGGTAAAAAGTCCACAACTTCGCTGTTCGATATAAAATAAAGTCTGGTAGGAAGAAGTCTCGAGCTTAAGAATAAAGAGGTGCCAGCTTGACCTCGTTTAGTCTGCCTATCCAGAATCTCTCGTGGTGTAACAACAGATGAGATTCCTGATCCATCATGAGAATATCTATAAAAAGGGAGAGACCTCCCACCTTTCTACGATGTTCTGAAGGAGTCAATGAACTGGTAAGTGTGACATCATCAATCAGACGAATAGCTCTCTACCGGATAGATTCCGAGAGCTTCAGTGTAAGTTTGGGAGTCGAACTCCAAACATGTGAATAGTACTCCATGATAGGTCGAATCTGTGCTTTGTAGATTATGAGGAGCTCCTGGGATGGGAAGTAGCTCTTGGTACGGAAAAGAAAATCAAGTTTTTGTGAAGCGGTTCTTGCGATGGACCTCACATGATCGTACCGTGAGAGGATGCTGTTAGTGGTGATCCCGATCATGGATATGGAAGACTTAATAGGAACAGTTGTGACATCATCATATCAGGGATTGAGGTATCCACCTTCCTGAAAAAGACACAAGATTGAGTTTTTGGTGCACTCTAATAGATTGTCAGATCCCCATTTCAAAATCTTTGCCAAATATCCTTGAATTGTCACTGTCTCGCTCCTCTGGCTTCATTGGATGGTACAGAAGCAAAAAGGTTGACTTTTTCTTGTGGTGTAGTAGTCGGTGTGCCATTATCTGTAGTTAGGGTAGGAAATGAACTGGAATTGAAATTTCTACCAACTGCTTTGGCGAAAGGCCAAAACGAACAGAAACCATTCGGGCGTTCGATATGCTTTGATCTTATTTAGTCATTATATGCCTTCTTCGTAGCGTTTATTGTTTCATTGCACATATTTCTGGCTTCAACGTATTTTGTTCTGGGTCTCCAGACATGGGTTACCGCGCCAACAACGGTATGCTGTTTGTTTTGAAGGCCCTAGAACAGATTCTATTGAACCATCGTTCAATATGATGATTTGTTAGTATGAGGATCCCAGCCGCCCTACCAATAGATTCCAGTCTTTTCGTAGAATGTTCACTCCCTGAACTCTTTCGTAATGCATCCCTTCCTGAGCCTGATAAGGGACAGCATGTGTGCATTGTTTTCATAGTCCCTACCTATAAATTTACAAAACATTACATCACAATATTTAATTACCATGGAAATCGAATCACAAGTTTAACTTCAACATTCTAGTTTGTCTGCAAACAAATGGCACTTCAGGACACTTTGTTTCCAGGAAATCAAATCACACTGATGGATACCAATGGCCTGTCTCATCATTATCTCGCTCAGAAACAATCCTTTATCAACTCCCTGGTATATAAGAGCTGTACAGAAGCAGAGAATATATATCTCAAAGAATTTCAAATCAGGAGAATAAATCTTCCTCATATCTAGTGTCTCTCACCGAATTTTCAAAAATTCTGAAGAAGAACAATATATTTATCCCAATTCTAAAGACCTGTTGAGGTCTGATGGCATTTACAGTATTCCTTGTCCTTTTGAAGAGCACCAGATCGGAGTAACTATGATGCATATACTCTTACCACAATGAACAGCTCAAAACATATGACACTAGTCAGTCTCCGTTTCAGAATTCAAACTGCCCTAAGGATGCCGCCTGTAACGATACATTGGTGTATAATAGTGCCATAATGGAGCGGAATCTATCCGGAAACTAAAACATATCAAGAATCGTTGTCCGAGGAAGGCTACAATTCGGATAATTTTCTGATATCCTTATCAATATAACCGATCTGATACCTCAATCAATTTTTTTTTATTGTACAAGGAGACTGGTTGACGAGTCATATTAAATAATGTCGGTTAGAAACAAATTATTCAAATATTTTTTAAACTGAATCAACCAAACAAGTGAATTAAAAATGTAAAAATGTATTAGCGAAGCCTCTCATCAAAATTTAAAATAAACATTTTTTACCTTATTTCGGTACCTATGAATCGACAATGAATTGACCTTCAATTATTCTTCACATTATCCGTTGAATGCAAATCAAATTATTGAAAAAATCTAGAACGGAACAAAATTTGCAAGTATGCAATAGATGATGGATTAAATAAGCCGTTTCTATATATATTCATGTCAATATGCCAACTGTTAATTAATGTCAACCATCAACTCACAATCAACTTATAAATGCAATAACCTCGGGCAAAACGATATATGAAATTCGTTAACAAACATATAAACTTGGGCAATAGTTTATGGAACACGTTTTGGAAACAATAGGGCTGAAAATTTTAATCATACTGTTATCTACTTGATTCAACAAAACTCATGAAAACCTTGCACCAAAGATATTGGCATCATCTGGAAGATCTAAGAACTATTGTTTGGAATTCGCTATTCCATTTCTAATAAACTATGGATTTCGATACTTTCTAATATTTTCAAATTGCTGTTGAATTATCTTCTTCGCAATATTCTGAGTTGCACATGTACATTTCATCTACAGTTGATTAGTTTGATCATTGTTTTGAAGCCAAATCCTTAAGAAGCATAATAATTCTACTCGTTATTCCACACTTCCAAAACTATCTCACAAACTTGTCAAAGACCCTGTTCCTCATCTTCATTAAGAAGGTGTTTATAGCATTCTTCCCTGTCCTTGCAGTAATGTCTACCTTGGTGAAACGGGTCATACAGTAGCTACCTGTTTGAAAGAGCATGAGCGCTGTACAAGACTTCGTGACACCAGTAGATCTGCACTTGCAGAACTTATCATCAAATCATTTTCGAAAATACTTAAATCCTAGCCCAAACACGAAACGACTATCAGCGAAAAATTCTTGAAGCAACGGAAATCCTAAAACATCAGAATAATTAAGACTTTCCCAACATTTAGAAGTCTTCCTCAAAAATTTCCTTGCGCACATGATCACACAATGGTAGGGTTGAGCGCTAGAATAGAGGAAACCTCTGGAATAAAGGCAGTGAACTATGAAGCGTGAAGGTTTTCTCCCACAAAAAGTACTGCCATATCAGCTTCAGTTCAAGCTTCAAGCATGCCATTTGTAATAAACATCGACATCAATTTGGAAGCCATGAATTTGCATAAAACTTTTTTGATGGTGGTCTGTGAATAATCTTCAAAAATGGCGAACGGGCGCTATTGTGAATGTTAATTTTGAATGGTGTCATATCATTTCTTTATTTGGAAGCTCGCTACAATATTTCTACTTATTCTTGATCCATAACTCATCGGACCACAATGGTATTTGGCGATTCATTTTCCTAAGTTTTGTGATATATTTGAATGAAGCTTAAGATATTACTTGGTATCTACAGAGCATTTTATCCACTATGCACTTTCACATGTGAATTTCTTGCCACTCGTAGAGTCCAAAATTATATCATGAGCATTGAACACCCGAAAATATAACGAATTGTAGGAATTCAAGAAGCGAACAATAGATTCATCTCTCACCTAGAGAAATACTGATCGGATGACAGTACAATTTTCAATTTATCTTGAATGGGAATTGTATAAATTGTAATTCTGCTCAGATTTCAGTAGTATTGAAGTCACCGAATTCAGTGAAAAATATTCGTTAATACCATAGTACACCGAACTGTTTCTGGAATTTCATTCAATACATAGAATCTAACTGATAATCGGAGAACAAGATTGTGGTATTGACAGGAATTTCAAGTGGAAATTAGAACCCTGTACTACCTGCCGCGATAATTTTGTGGTGAATGCGTCGGGCCAACCAGATCACTATACTTTTGCCTCATTCATTTGAATGTAAAACGGTAGTGGTACCACCATACAAAGTGTAGCATCTCTGTAATGGCTGTACGTTTGATATATATACCCTGGTATGTGACATGGAAAGGAACAATACCTTTCTCGATACAACTACTATTATGGTGAATTCGACTTAGAATTCACTGAAAATTTCCCGTTGATATCATCGTACACTGAATAGTTTTTTCGTAATTCGGTTAATGAATCATTCAAAATGGCGTTACTCCTTCCATCCCCATCTGTTGTTCCACCACTCTGAAATTACACCTTCATTTCGAAAGAAACGTTCATATCCTACTCCTCTCTTATCAAAAGTACTCCAATATATCTCATTCGGAGTCATCGGATCAATGACGTACTTCAATAATAATTATTAGCCAAAGCTGAAAATTTACGAAAAAAAGAAATGATCTCATTATAATCATTTGAGAACCATGTTTGCATTCTGAATATGAATTTCCATAAACACTCTTCTTACGAATAATAGGACCTGACATTAATTTTGCTATAATAATTATTCCTCAAAAATGCTTCCTCTATCATGACATCGGTATAGTTTGATTCGATCAAGTTTTGGTGGATGCGAAGGGCTAAATGATTTTTCACATTAAACATACTTGAGCTCGTTTGCTGTCAAAACGCGATCACGTCATGGCTCCAGCACAGAGTAGGGATATACAGAGGAGAAGGCTAGAAAAGCAACCACATTAGAAAGAGAACTTTCGAGTTTCACCAATTCAAGGCCCAGTAAAATACAGTTGACCGTTGTTATGACCGCTGAACCCTTGTGCTTATAATAGTTATATAAAATGATAATTTGTTCATTTGACATTATTCCCTGGAGGGTTAGATACATTCGGATGCACAGTTTCACGTGTCAATTTCTTGCTACTCGCAGACTACAAAATTGTATGGAGAGCATTGAACACCCAAGAATATAACGAACCTTGTAGGAATTCAAGGAGCGAACAATGGATTCATCTCTCACCTAGAGAAATACTGATCGAATGGCAGTACATAAAATTTTTTATTCATCTAGAATGGGAATTGTATATCGAAAATCTTAATCAGAATAGTTTTCACGAGTGAACAATACGCGTGCAAATGAATCAGTCTGTCATCCCTAATACATTCTTATCTGGAGCATAAGTTTGCCCTAACCCTCTGGATTTTTCTCAGATTTGAGTATTATTGAAGTCTCCGAACTCACTGATAATTTTGTGGTGAATGCGTCGGGAAAACCAGATCACTATAAATTTTGCTTCATTCATTTCGATGTGAAACGGTAGTGATACCACCAGACACCATCTCGGTCTTTTGTTCCACCATGAAATTGCGCCTTCATTTTGAAAGAAACGTTCATATCCTACTCCTCTTTCAATCAAAACTACTTCAATATATTTCATTCGGAGTCATCGGATCAATAACGTACTTCAATTATAATTATTAGCCAAAGCTTAAAACTTACGAAATAAAGGAATGATCTCATTAAAATCATATGATGAGAACCATGGTTACATTCAGAATACAATCTTCCATAAGCACTCTTCCCCTACGATAATCATAACATCTGAGATTGGTTTCACTATAATAATTAATTATCAAAAATTCTTCCTGTATGATGAAATCGGTGTAGTTTATTTGGATCAAGTTTTGGTGGATGCGAAGGGCTAAATGATTTGGTACATTAAAAACACTAAAGCTCGTTCGCTGTAAAAAAGCGATGACGTCATGGCTCAAGCACAGAGTAAGAATATACAGAGGTGAAGGCTAGAAAAGGAACCACATTAGAAAGAGACCTTTCTAGTTCCACCAATGTAAGGCCCAGTAAATGATAGATGACCGTTGTTGTGATCGCTGAACCTTTGTGCTTATAATAGTTAAATCAATTTCCGAGTGTTCCGATGCAATGATATCACTTATCAGTTGTTTGTTTTTGCGTTTATAGTTGTTAATTACATCGTTTCGTGAGGATATTTAGACCTGTTTGTTTATTTTTAGTTTTTTGAACTGTTTTGTGCGAATCTGATAATAAAAATAAAAGTAGATGAGAATGCCCTCACACCTACAAGAACTGTAGTGGTGTATCTTCAGAACGAACGAAACTTGGAACTGAAACTATTTGACTCCATACGTTTCCAAAGAATGAGGAAATGTGAGTAGATATACTATTTTTTTCTATTTATTACCTACTGAAGAAAATGTCACAGCCTTCACAACCATCTGAAGAAGACTTTTTCCTACTAGGAGATACGTATTCAAGTTCTGAAATGTTACGGTTCATGAGAGTACAAGTTACTTTGAACAACACTAATAGATTTGGTAGACGTTATACAAATTACTTCAAAGAATTTGCCCTCTCCATTTATTTCTTCAGTCTGTGCTGCTATGAATACTTGAAAAACAATGAATAGTATTCGGAAACAATTGAAAGTATGAATATACTGATTCATCTGATGTTGCCTTTTGCCGGATAACAATGATAACGTCTTCCTAATCTGGACCGATCAGTAACGTCACAAATTTATAACTCCACATAGTTGTTTCGGTCTATGAGAAGAGCGTAAAAACTGCGTGGAACTATAAATTTGTGACGTTACTGATCGATCTGTACTAAAAAGACCTTTGCATTCGAAAAACACTTTTGCTCTACAATATACAAGGCCCCTTTGTTCTTTTGCAGGAAAAATTACAATTTCTGATGGATTCAACAAAGTATTGTTTGATATATTGAAGTTGAAGGTAAAAAATATGAAATCTCATGATAAATTCTACACTATATGTATTGACGAAATGTCCATCAAGACAAATTTGTTTCATAACTATGCCTGTGATGCAGTGATTGGAATTTCAAATAACGGAAATGTAAAATCTCCCCTTCCAGTTTCATCAGCTGCGGGTATTATGATTTGTGAGATCAAGACAGAATGAAAACAACCTATCTCATATATGTCATCTTCAATATCGTTTAATCCACATGACATGAGAATATTATCAGACATTTTGTTCAAGAATTATCTTCGATTGGCTTGAAAGTAGTTGGATTTGTTAGCGATATGGTTACAGGACAACAACTAGATGCCGACGTTCCGTCAACTATTACAGGTGGCATTCTCGAGACCTTCCGAAAACTTGTTTTTGTTAATTAGTATTTCCATGTTATTTAGAAAAGGATAGATGATTTTGAATAATAAAATGCGTCTGCACCCGACTTGTGTTTTTAGAATCCAAGTCGGCAATGTCTAAGTTAAATTTCTAGATCTTCTCAGTATATACACTAATACATTTGAACGTAATGAACAAAATAACGTTCAGAATCCATCAAATTTCATAATACATTAAGTAATTTGATTCCAACACTACATGAATGATGGATACGAACAACTGAACACTGGTAATTCAGAATATAAAGAGAAAGTAAATTGTACATGATAGTAATAGATGTATAATTTTTTCGCGGAAGAAGAAGTCAAAATAGGTAACTTCTCTAATCACGCTAATTCACTTTTCATCCATTGATAGAGATATTAAAGCGTAACCATAGGCTTTAGGATAATGTTTTTATTCAACAATTATTAGGGTCAATTCCTAAATGGACAGAAACATTACTTATCTTCAGCGCATCCTGGAGACCACTATTTTAATCTTCCATAAAAGATAACCTGACGGTACGCGAAGGAGTTAAAGCAAGTTTTTCAGATGTCAGTTCATGCCTACCAGGTAGAAGATGAAAGAAACTGTACAACCATGAGATGTAAATGTTTGGTATAAAATTCAGCATATCAAGAGGACGTGATTTGCATGGAAAAATTTTAGTAGATCTGCCAGTCGCAATCTATCAACTGGTTGATCATATCGTCTTATTCAACTTCACATGGTAATATTGAGGCTGCAATTTCACTTTACTTTTACATATAAATGTATGAAATTCACGATACATTTTTTCTCGAATTAGTAAAATAGGTATGATTGGATAAACAAAATATCGTATGAACATGTGCTAATGTATCTGATAAAGACTTTTTTGTATATCCTAATCGAAGACAATTATTCACACAATTATTATAGAAGCAAATAACTTGAATTGAATTTTGATCACAAATGTATATATTTTATTAACATTATCCAATTTTCTTTATGGCATTTCACAATCGCTCCAGAACATTCTAATGAAATATTTTCTACATTCAACTTCTTTGTACTTTGATCAAATAATGAAATCATCATAACATTATATTCTCACTTCAATTACAATGATGAAAAACATTAATCTGCGTTGTTTTGAAAAGCGTAAAGATTAATATATCCTTTATCAGCAGAAAATATTATGAAATATGATTTCCACTTGCTTCATTCTATTTGAGAAAATCATTGTAAGGATGGATCCATGAATATTGGAAAGGTATTGACAGAGTACCTATCAATATAAAAACAAGGGATGAGTGGAATCTATAATATATTTGAACTTATTTCCAGTTGGGTCATTTGCACAATAATTTTCCACTAATTAGGTTGTCGTCTTATAGGTTTCGATCATGGGACTTTGTTCAAAGGTCTAAATGAAGGAAAACAAATTTGACAAAAAGGTCATGGACCTTTGTTTGTATACAAAATCGATCTCTCATTCTGTTTTTGAAGTAAACCTATAATGTTCGAAGAACATCGTGTGAGTCAGCGATGAAATGTTGAGAGAGGAGATAGGCATTCAAATTTTCTTGAAGGTTCAAAGGTTATAGGCATAGGGAAAGACCTCACTGGAAAAATGTTATCTGTGGTTGTTTAGATAAATTACTTTTCCTCCAAGACATTTTGCACTACTACATTATAGAAAATTCATAGTTGAATCATAATCAATATATAATTTTTAGAAAAATTGAAGAAATGCGTATTGATCACCGATTCTATTCGAGGAAATATCCATGTAATATTTAAACGTAAGAATTTTTCGCTCAGATTTTTTAATACTGTCAAATTAGAGTAAGAAGCTTCGAATATCAAAATGTCTTCAGTCATTTGGCAACAACAACCGAACCCGAACAGAAGTTGATTTATAATCAAAAAGTGAATGAGTCATATAAACTCAAATTGGTGAATTTTGGAAATAAGCAACTTGCTGCGATATAATTTTATGGTGAATGCGCCGGACAAACAATATCACTAGATTATTTCTATCTCAATCATAAACTGTTGCTTCGAATCCGTTCTATTAATTCAGTTTGTGAAACTATGTCGGCAGTACCCCGAGAAGTGTTGAGTCTCTAAAAGGGCAACAAGTATACTACATGGGTAGGTAACGTCAAAATGAACAACATTTCTTGGTAGAACTCTTGGCGGCGACTCAGCGGTGAGAGGTAAAATTCACTTCTCACAATTTCCTTCACGATATACTGTCCAGCAAACTGAATGGGTTATATTTAAAATTCAAAACTTTGACATAACTTCTTCTATTTTTATCGTTGGATTAGATAATCTGACTTCTACTATTTCAAAACAGATTTTACTGGTCTAGGTTTGTAGGTTTTGGTACAAGAAAGGTATAATCCTTTAATACATTTTTGCCCAATAATGATCCTGTCAGCGATATTTCACGATGATAGCCTGATGAATATTAATTGAATTTGGATCGATTTCAGAGGAAGTTTCAAGTGGTTACTGATAGAATAAAAATTGTCCAATAATGCGGCAAAATGTCTTGTATCATAGCCTACAATTCAAGGCCAATTTGAAACTATTAGGAATCATTTAAGAGCTTATTCTGAATCAAGTTAGAACATTATGGAAAAATGTAAAAATCGGTTTTTAGATAAGCATTCGGGCAATTTGATGACATAATACGATCTCAAAAAATATTTTTAAGAATAGAAACTACCGGTCAAGGCCACCACGCCAGCAATAGTTAAAAGGAGTAGTCAAAAAAAGTTTTTCGTTTCGATGTTCTCTACTTACAAAGCATATTCGCTGCCATTATTAGAGACCCCACACTTTTTGGGGTCATGTCTACTACTTTCGCTAAGCTATTCATGTACCTCTATTTTCTCCCAGAACCAGGATGAAATATTACTTATTTAAACATTCAGCAGACTACACTTTGTTTAGGAGTATAGCAAATAGAAAATAAATCACTGGAAAATCGTGAATAATTGATACACCATCAATATACAGAATTAAATTAACAGATATGGGCAAAAAAAGGAGATTATCTAATATTTTCACATGGTAAAAAATAGTTGCCTTGCCCATGAACTCTTATCAATATCAGCAGATTAAAATAAGACATCAATAAATAAAGGAGAAATTTCCAACAATATTAAAAAAAATTATATGTAAATAATAAGGAACTTGCGATTTCTCATCAATGCACATTTTCCTTCGAAAACAAGTTCTACATCCTCAATTGTTGGTAATAAAACTAATTTGAACATAATAATAATATTGATGAAAAATATTATTCAACGATTACCCAAATCCAAAATTGGTGGTTTTGAAACATAAAACAGAATTAATGACATATTCGAATGGCTTTCAGTTAATAAATTAATAATATTTATTTTCTTGATTTTCTAAGATTTACTAGTATTACATTTTTGATCAAGATGAGTATGTACTGACATAAAATACACATGTTTAGAAACGTGTCTCTTACTTACAAAGTTCTGACAGGAAAACGGCGTGCTCGCGAAGTATTCGGCAAATGTAAGCGATGCGGTTGTTGGCGCTTCCAATGTGCGAAACGCTACCACGGAAACTGGAGGCTGCAAGTGCTTCTCCAGCAGAGCTTTTCCAAAAGCAGCACGCATGCGTTCTTCTTTAACATTTCCACTTCCCAATGAATGGTCGTTAATTGCAGACGGGATGTGCTGTCGGCACTCGACCAGTTGGAGAGTTAATCAGTTGATAAGGCAGTAGGAATGCGGCTCATTATCATATATCTACCCCTAACGTCTCTCCGGAGAAATACGATAGGCAACCAAGACCATTCAAGCGCCACGCTATTACTTCCTTCCAATTTCAAGTTCAAGACACATTAAAAAATGGTCGTCAACTAGGGAGCAGGAATTGAAAAAATTGCGTTCTGTAAGATGGACCGAACAATGAGTGAGAGCTCTCCACTAGTCGAGTACATTACATCAAACTTCTTTAATCAGTGGTAGAAAAATTCCCATCTGAGATAACTATATGGTAATTTTATTGTTGAGCACATCATCATAAAAATAATATAAATGTTACTCATAGAAACAGAATCAAAATAGATGACTATATTGAAGGAGAAAAAAGATGGTTGGTTAAGTTGATTCTATGAAAGTTAATTTGAAATATCATAGATTTCGAAATATTAGTTAATACATATCTTTTGGGCTAGAATTAAATGAAGGAGAAGAAGGGATGATTCAAAATAGAATTATCCTAACTCGAAATTTTGTTATTGGAGTAATACATAGAAAACATTCGAGTGTAAACAACAATAGAATAACTAGTTCCGTAGAATTATCGTTCTTATAAGATACTATTGTATTATTATAGAACAGTAAGAATAAGGCAAGGTGGAAAGTCCCTGAAAAATAAAACATATAGTGCCACAATCGAAAATCCCATTCGACGTTGTACCATCTTTAACCAGAACGAATTAAAATTTTCAGACTGATATGTCATTCAGTTCTGTCTTGATGCCCATCCAGAGGAACCAACCTTAAAAATTTTTGTAAATATGGAAAAAGTGAAATTCGCGTCTTGATTTAACATTATTTCTAGCGCGAAAAAAACATTACGTGAATTAGAGCATCGCTTGTTAAACATTATCGGGGCGATTCACAGGGGGCTTACTGATTTTCGTTGTGGTAGTATGACCACAAATAACGCCGAACGTTCTGCTTGTCCAATTGAGGTTACAACGCCAGAAATCGTAGACAAAATTCATGGTATGATATTGAATGATCGGTGGGTTGAGGTGCACGAGATTGATGATGATATGGTCAACTCGTAACCGTGGAAGAAACATGGATCCATTACAACATACCAGAAGCCAGAGAACAGACGAAGCAGTGGACTTGTCCTGGCGAATGAAAGCCGACTTAGGCCAAAGTGGGTTTATCGGCCAACAAAGTCAGGGCGACAGTTCCTGGGGTTGCACACGGTATCGTCCATATCTTGAAATGGCTAAAAAAATTACCGGCTTATGTTATGCAGAGCCGTTGGATCAATTTGACGCCGATTGGAATCGAAAACGGCCGCATTTGGCAAAGAAAAAGTGCTCTCCTACCAGAACAACGCACCGGCGCACAGATCCGCAGTCGCAACTGGAAAATTGCATGAATTGCGCTAAGAATTGATTCTTCATCCACCATATTTTCCAGATTTGGGCCCCTGCAATTTTATCCAAACGTGAAGAAATGGCTCGGAGGAAAAAGATATGGCTCCAACAACGATGTTTTCGCTGAAAGAAACCCCTATATTGTAGGATTGCCAAAATCGTATTATTTGAGGATCGAAAAATTAGGAAAACGTTGAACGAAGTGTATCGGCTACAAGAAGATTATGTTGAGAAATAAAATAAGTTTTGACCAAATAGATCATTTCTTGTTTCATTATTCAGGGACTTTTCACGTTGCCATCTATGTATTTATTTGATTAGCGAATTTCAATTAATTTCATGCACATCAATTTGATAATTGCCATTATGCTTTATTAACATTTTCTTATAATACTCCTTCATACACTACCGATTCAATGTTTACTGCAGTTTTAATTGGATTCCCAAAGGAGTCATCTGCAGACACATTTCATTAATCATAGTCATCTGTTCTTTTCTCAATTACGTAGAAACACTAATTACAATTATAATTTTTTCATAGATAGAAATAAACTGTTGAAACCTCAAAAACAAATCTTATTTTATTCATAGTCATAATATATAGATCAAAAATACCAAGGAAATTAATAAACCGTCCATCTACAAATGGTTTCAGAATATGAATCAGAAAACATATATGTTGATTTGTTTTCTTGGTATTTTGGTTCTATATTATCACTATGAATGGAATAAAACTTGTTCTTGACGTTTCAATAGTTTATTTCTATCTTTATCAAAAATCGTTAAATTAATTAGTGTTTCCATGTAACAGAATTGATGACAATGATTAATGAAATGCGTCTGTAGCTGATTTTCATATTAAAATCCAATTAAAACAGCAGAACATATTGGATTGTTAATGTGTGGGAGAGTATTGTGAGGAAATGTTACTCAAGCATATGGCCAATTATCAAATTGATGAGCATGGAATAGATTGGAATTCAGCAATCAAATACCTAAGATACTATTCTATAAATTTCATATGTCCGAATAAGTACTATAAGTCTATGTTTTCTATGAATTACATATTATTCTATCATTAAGTATCTACTTATAAGTACAAAATAAATACCTTCATCCACAAAAAATACTATCAAAGTACTTAGGACGTTTCAGCTACCAAGTAGCCATCATCAAAGTGGACTTCACTCTGATGATAACTACTTCATAATTAAAAAGTCTTCAGTACTTTGATAGTATATAATGGTGATTATTTTGTACTTATTAGTGTTGTAGTAAGTATATTCACAGTTGTGAACTCTTTAGGTGTATTGCTGAATATCTGGTTAAGAAAAGTCTAGAGAAAGTTATAATTGAGAATATCCAATAATGTTTATGTTTGAATCAGATTATTATGAATTTTATCATTACCACAATTGTTTTTCCGAAGTTGGATACTTTCTAATATCAGAAGTTTATCATTATTCTTTTCAATATTCGAAATTTTTGTATTATCGTAATCGAATGAAAATGATTTGTATCCTTAAATTTTTATCAAGTGTAGTGGATGAATTCCATTTATATTCATGTTCGTTCAATCGTTTATCAATATATATTGGGAAGATTGGCCAATGTATACTTTGTCGCAATCTTTACATGGGATACAAAATACCAAAGTCGATTATAGACGTTCTTAATTACATAAATTGAAAATAACAATTATTCTTGATAAAGATAGAAATAAACTGTCGAAACTTCAAGAACAAGTCTTATTTTGTTCGTAGTAATGATCATGGTATTTTTATTATAAGAGAGGTATAGGCACGAATGTATCTGTGGCTGCTGCGGACCCATATGGTAGTCATTGTGTGAGACAGACGCGCAGTGAGAGACAGAATATAGAGGGAGTCAGATCCCGCGATCCCGCCAGTATTATACAATCTAAAGTTTGTTTTGTTGCAAACCAAATTAGAAACATGTTTGGTGGTACCTGGCTTGTGTGAAGTTTTGGGAGTATTGTTCTCAATTCTGTTGCAATGGGTGTGGTGCCAAACTGCATCTTTGTTTTCTATTCCTCCAAATGAAATTGAAGGATGGGAGCGAAAATCCTCTGGAAAGATGAGAAATTAACTCCGAAAGACGTGATCTGTGAAAAACGTTTTCAAACTCAATTTGTGATTAGAGAAGTTGTGACATCCATATATTTGGTAAGTACAACGGAATGTAGGTACCACGAAACCTATTGTGGTAGGCACCTAGACATAATTTTAGATTACTGTTTATATTTTTGAAATGGGTGAAGTAATTTGTACCGATAATAATTACGATGTCGTGTAGTTATACGACAAGATGCCTGGAATAAAATCAGAAAAGAAACGTAAAGTGGCTGCCCTTTCTCAAGAGGAGACGAATCAATTTGAACGTACATTAGTTTTTTAAGATTGAAGTTCCTTAGTGATTGCTTGTACCTTTTCAGATCATATTCTGCTTGGTGAATCTAATTGGGAACAATTCCTTAGCCAGTTATGGAATGAAGCTGTCTATTTAATTTTACTCTCAAAATTGTGGCCATTGAGTCGCTTGAACTATGATGCGCCTCGCAGAATGCTTTAGACTCCCTCAATATTCTATCTCTCTCTGACGCGATAGGCTACGAATTGGGTCAGCGCTGCACCACATCCTGCGTATACCTCTTTTTATATATTACCAAGAAAACAAATGGAACATACACCTACAATTATGGTTCAAGAATATATAGAGCAGTAAATTTTGTGAACCATGAACAATTCTTATGGGTTTGAGTTGAATTATAAATATGAAAAATGAGAAAGGCGTTCAATTTCCAAGCATAATACAAGTTCGTACAACGTGTTGGCTGCCCAGTAGCCTTTTCCAAGAAGATTAACATGAACGTGTATTTTCTTATAGTTCAATTGTTTATTTACTTGAAATGGGCTATCTGGGCAGCCAAAACGTTCTACGAATTTACTATTATGTTTTGAAATTAACCTACTTTCTCATATAAATGTGTTTTATTCATGAACTAATTGTTTCATTCATTCAAAATGTAATTACAATCAAATTGAATGGGGGGTATGTTGATGTGCAGTTCGTTTCGAACGTAGCCTTGTACATATTCGATGAAATATAAGTGAATAAAAACTCGCCCAAGACTTTCTATCTTTGAGAAGCGATCTCAGAAACATAGAGATCGTAATGTGCTCGGAGTTTTTGAAACTACAACCTCTAGTTACAAAGACACGTCGTATCAGCAGTCACAGATGCGAGACTCATTACCGACTTCCAAGCGACAGTGCACAGGCAGCACGTGCTTTACTTCAACTTAGTTTCCGGAAACTCACCGACCTGCGTCAATGTTTACGATGAAATATGAAATCTCTATAAGTTGCTGTTTGAAGATTGCTATAAAACATGATTTATAAGTTCGAATGGAAACGTTGTTGACACCACTATGGGTAATTTGTTAGTTGTATTGTTAGACGGCCCCGTCCCGTTTATAGATTGTGTGTTGGCCAATGTCCTGTAGACGTTCTATCCGAATGAAGGGAGCTTACCGGCAACGAAAGGAATTCACCCGCGGACGACCCGAAGATTTACGAGTATGGCTTTCCTGTAATGGAGTTTCCATGCTTTGACGTAGTTTTATGTGGCTGGCCGCTATATAATGTGCAGAGATTGTCTCACTAGAGCACCTAGGGTGTTGCCTTAGGCTGTTGCGTTAGACGAAGCTTGTTTGTAGAGCTCCGATTGTTCGCGATTCAATATTGAAGGATCAACGATTCTAAGCTCCGCGTAAATGCTTGTAGCAAACACTATCAAGTCATTGTCGTGGTCGAATATTACAGGAAAGAACGGCACTTTCAGAATATTTACTAGGAACTTTAGCTATCTCCTTTACGACTTTCGTGCTACATCCAGTCTTCTAGTTTACAGCAGACAATTTTATTCATAAATTTCAAAACAGTCCTGGCAAAACCATAGTGCTTCTCGGAAAACTCAAGCTCAAACTTAACTAGCTCTCTGATTTCAGAAGTCAAATAAAACAAATATTATTATATGAAAATATGGATAAAATAATTTCCCACCAGAAAAACATGATAATAACATCTAGAAGGAATCATCAGGGGATGCGATAATAGAACCTTATATTCATTCGTTCTCTTCTATTGCTCCAGATTTGGAATACTAAACGGATTTTGGTAGAACTTCATATAATCCAGATAATGTGAGAACAATGATCACATCAAGTGAGTTTGGGATCTAGGAGAATGCCTAAGTATCTTACATACTCCACAGAAGTCAGTTCTTCAAATTTTGATGTAAAACATAGATTTGGAGTTTTAGATTCATTTAAGCACAGCTTGTTTGAGCTAAGCCAATCAGATAGTTTAGCCTCTGTGTGATGGGCAACATAATTTAGTAATTGTAAGTTCTTAGAGATATTTAGTTCAGCTGTGTCGTCCGCAAATAGAATATGTTTGTGATCATCAACATTATACGATAAATCATTTATAAATATTAGAAATAATATAGACCCGAGTACCAAGCCTTGCGGAACACCCCAATTCTTACCTGTAAATTTGAAGCTTCATTGTTAAAGAATGTCTTTTGACATCTATCAGTGAGATACGACTGTATTATGAAGATACTGTTATTAGAGAATTTGTAATCTTTCATTTTCGTTATCAGAAGCTTAGAGAAGACACAATCAAAAGCTTTGGTTAGATCGTAGAGAAGGAAGCATACATTTATCCTCCATTCTTGAAGGCTTTTGCAACTTGAGTGACCAACGAGTGTACAGCCATAGTTGTGGAGAGTCCGTTTTCGAAACCAAATTGTGATGGATTCAGGACATAGAATTTATCAAGGTGTTTACTTATATAATAATAACAATAATAATAATAATATAGCTTATTGGTTATCAAAAAAGAACTAAAATAAGATACAATATGCAGTATGCAATATGTATCCAATAAACTACGATTACTCACAAAAGTATAGAATTATACTCGTCTGTGAGCAATACCTGTAATTGAATTAACTATATAATGATACAATTTTATGAAAATAGATAATTGTTTTAGAAATAAATAATTATTTTAGAAAGATCTTAGATATTTTTATGTACAATTATTATGAAATAAATCCCTTTCTGAACTTGAAATAAATTGTTTGAGTTTAATTTTAAATAGATATTCATTTCGTTGTCTCTAGATGTGCGAACATATCACATTGAAAATTGTAGGTCCCAGATACATATGACTTCTTTGACCTATAGTTTTGTTTGAAACGGTAGTTTAATATTATTTTTCTTGATACCATACTGATGCGCAAAATCCGTGGCTCTACAATTTAAATGTTGCAAAATAGCGATAGCATTCTGCATATAGCTGACGAAAATCCAGTACCTTTGCAAATTTAATTAGATCCGTGAAAGGATGTGTATTGGTATTCTGAAATATTACTTTTAGGTATCTCTCTTGTGACACCTCTAATTTTTTCAAGTGACCTTCACCAGCCTATAATTCTGTATGCCAACTGAGATTCTACAAGAGCACAATATAATATTTTCATGCTGCGAATATCTAGAAAATCTTTGAAATGTCTACATCCAAGCAGGGTTTCCCTTAATTTACGCGCTACTGAATCAATATGTTTATTACATCTCAGACTATCTATAGTGATGACTGATGACTAAATAGTTAATAGTGTGTGCCTCAAATATTCCAACTACTGCGTTCGTTTCAATTTTTAATGAACTGGGGGCAAATTATTAGAATAACAACGGAAAGGTGAATATTTGGTTTTATTGTAATTCACAGTCAACAATTTGTAATCGAGCCAATCTTTTATGAGTTTGGTCCATTTCAACTATGTTTTTCAGATTCAGCCATAAAATATGGCAATATCGTCTACAAAGCTGATTATTGAACCCGAAGTTTGAACAGCGAATAAACTATTTATATACAGAGTGAATAATAGCGGTCCTAGAATTGTTCCTTGTATAACCCCAAATTCAACTGTTTCACATATTTTGGTGAAATCTAGAATTATATAGTACTATTTCTTTCAGGAGTACCAACACATTAGTTCAACATTCGAGAAATTACAAAGATAAGTCACAAAAAGGAGGGAGTGAAACCTGGAGTCTATAAGTTAAGTTGTGGATTTTGTCCAAACTTTTATATGGGTCAAAGTGGTAATTATGTTTCCAGTAGTGTTGCAGAAGTTATAGAAATAACAAACTTGACTCCGATTATGCTAAACAATTGATAGAGATGGGCCACTAATTCAATTGAAATTCTGAAATCTTACATACATGGTGATCGCCCGAAAACGGGTTAAGTGTAATGAATACTCTTGGGGATCCAAGGAACATGATGCAAACAGAATTTTTCGAATCCGAGCTACTTCCCACTTTTCAGACTTTCGGCACTTTCCCGGCTTATTTACTGGACTAATATGACGATGAATTTGGTGCATTTATATTATTGACAGTTTCTTCCGAATTTGATACTCCAAGAGGTGGAAAATACTTCTGAAAATTATGAACAACCATATATTGACTATTCTTAACATCTCATGGTGTGCATGCATATTTTGCTTCTTGAGAAATTTGTCACTAACATTTCTATTGTTCTTGCATATCTTAGTTCAATTTGAGAAGCTTCAATAATGATGTCAGATAATTGAAGATTCAAAAATTCGCAGCACAGTGCTATTTGATTTAGACCGTATGCCATTAATATGATTTCAAACTGTTTCTGCCCACTTTTCATAAATTGGTACCTTATCAACTATTCAACAATGCTAGGAAGAATTTCAACTTGTTCCTAGACATAAGACGAAAGGAAGCTGTGGATAAATAACTGGTTAAATTCAAACCGACATGTAATGAATATATAACGGATGAATCTAAGCCACCGTGTTGATATATTGCGGTGCGATCAAGCAGTTCGTAACAGTGCCAACTCATTCAGAATCTATTCAAACTGGAATTAATATACGCTCAGTTTTTGCCCCGTCAACGAAAAAATCGTACCATGCACATGGCTCCCGCCATGAGAGAGCAATTATAAGGCATTTGTGAGTGAACTAATATCGTGCAGTTTATTTATACATGGAAACATTAATATAACTTTAACAAAGGAAAACTGACTTCAGAGAACGTATGTATGAAGACAAGTCTATGAAATTCCCATGAGCAGTCTCATCTGGGAATAGGATGGAACAAATATTAAACGCTCCATTGAATGTAATTGTGAATGTGAATTGAAATGATCAAACTTGAAATCACATTATTATTACTATTATTATTATGTTCGAAAAGGGCAGAGGTTCTAGAACCTATTATGTCCAAAATACAAAATATGAACAGTACCTAATAATCTACAATAGATTTAGAAATGGGAGCAATTAAACAATAGCAAAATTGTAACTGAAGAATGTTGAAGTGAATGATAAAAAAGAGTGAAATGTAATAATCAGTTGTGAAGTCACTCACGCAGGACGAACAATATAATCGCGCACTACCGAAAGGAACACAGGTATCACAAAAGCGAAGGGGATACTGAAAGAATCATAGCTACTTTAAGAACCGTTGACAGATTTAGCCGACACTATATTATCCGGTTGACCATTCCAGGGTAGGAAAACCCTGCTAGATAGAAAGTTTTGGCGGGATGTGGATTTGAAGCTTTCCCGTGTTAACTCTGACCACAAATTCAGAATTTAAGGTGGATCCCTGTGGGACACCAAAGACAACATTACGCAACTGGGACGAGGACCTACTCACTGAAACTAAGAATGATCTGTTGGGTAGAAACGAATCTTTCCATCAAATCAGCTTCCCGCCGATTCCAAAAAAGTTAAGTTTGGCTAATAGTTTATTTTTATTAACACGGTTGAAGGCTTTTGAGAAATTTAAGTAGGTTACATCTATGAGCAGATTCCTGTCCAGGTTAGACGTCCAGGTGTTAAGAAAGTATAAAATCAAGACAGGTAATTAAACCAGACAAATTATGGAAGTATGTCCGATCCCTATTTATTAATCTGAGATACATTTTAAGGGGGCAGAATGTTGCCGCGCTTTTTTAACGCTCATCCCCGGTTACACTTTTCTAGTTTTAGGATAGCACCACGGATGTGTGAACATACGCTAATTTGGTTTTAGTTTTCATTATTGTTGTTATGATTAAATGAAAGAAAAATTACTTCGTTTTCATACCACTTCTTTATAATAACATGAAAACGTTACTATAGTTTCAACAATAAACAGTTCAAGTATAAATACGAACTAAAGTACAATAGGGTAATGAGATTTCAATTAAGTGTGACGGATCATCGGGAATTCCGAAACAGGGAGATCTCGGGAAAGAGAGTGAATTGTGCATTAGGATAATTATTATTGAATATGCTATGAATTATTTTAAGAGCGCTTTGAAAGACAAAGGAAATCTACTTTGGTATTAACTGATCACTTTTTTCGACAACTCAGGCTATCTAAGCTAGGAAAGGTATGAGCTGTTTGGAAAATGTGGGTAGTCAAGGTTGAGTCTGAAAGAATGAAAATATTTTAGGTATCTAAGTTTGAAATTATGACAAGTTCTACCTACCTATATAGAAATTATAACAGACTGAACAAATTAGCTTATAAACTGTAGGTTTACTGTATTTATTGGTTTTGTTTTTGGCATTGTATATAAGATGGCAGAGCTTAGTTTGTGGTTTGAAACTGATTATAAGCTTATGGCGTAATGAAGAGTGTTCGCTCGCTTATGGAACCAATATAAGCCAGACAAATGAATTTTGTTCGTACATCTATGTGTTTCATGTAACAGTAAATATTGATAGCTATTCGTTTTATTGTGTCCAATTCAATAGTGAGGTGTTGTTTTGACAATAGTATTGAAAATGCTCTATGGATCATACGCTGCTAATTTATGACTACGGAGGCTAAACGATGAATTAGGAATAGTGTTGTCTGTAATCGTGGGTTTTCTGTAAATGTTGAAGTTTATTCTATTATGATCACGTATTAGTGTTAAGTCTAAAACCTTGATTCTCTCACCTTTTCCTGTTTCCAACGTGAATTTAATTTTTGAATGAAGCTGGTTAATAAATGAAAGAAAAGAATTTATTTGTGTGAATGTAGCTTTGAAGAAGGCAAGTACATCATTTACGTATCTATAACAAAATTGAATGTGATTTTCTGCTTATTCACAGTTTATATTATATTGTTCCTATTTACTTGAAATGCTTCCTTACTTCATAATTTTGTATCTGTTCGTGAATGGCATTTTGGTGTTGAACCTATAGTAACTTTTTCATGTTATTATTAAAACTAGTGTGAAAACAACGTAATTGTTCTCCCATTCAATCATAATAATAAATTATTATAAAGTTACGACTTGTACCATTTTTTGAATATTGTTGTTATTCATTTTGTGTTCATGAGACCGCCTTATTGTGTATGATAGCAATCGTAATGTTAAATAAATTAAATAAATATAGTATAGTTAATTCATTCAAGGCAAGCGTTACAGTGAAGAAGCAGTAGTTCTTCTTTCTTGCAACGAATATTTATCGAGAAAATGGTTCTTCGAAAATGAGCGTGTTTTGCAGCGAAAGTGCAGAATTACTTATGTATGTTCTATTGAATAATTGATTCTGAATAAGAAACGAATTAACAATTGAATAACGAAGTATCATTAATATTTATTGTTTCCCAGACAGTGAAATCTTCAGAATGAGTTATGAACCGGATATAACAAAGATGTAATTCCTGATATGATGGTCAAAATAATGCCTGTGATTGAAAATAAGTTAGCAAAATGATCATTGTTGAATTATAGATATCAATTTGATCATTTTAAATATACTTGGGAATAGTCCTGATCATCTATTCCCTGAATAAGGAAAATTCTGAATACATTGACGCTCTGTTATCGAGAATGAAGTGTGGAATAATGTTGAAACAGCCTCTATATATATTCAATGCCAGTTTTATCAATATATGAGTAACTCTAAATGATATTACTTTCCTTACGTTTAAAATCCATTCTTGGATGGAATTGCATAATTGATGAGCTTTCCTTTTCAGTCCGTTCAATTCATAAGCCATTGAATCAAAATTTAGGACATCATTCGTTAGTATTATAATTTCGAGAGCAAACTTAGTGGAGGAATTTGAAAAGACAAGGTTTATGTGAGGTTCTCCATAATGCCGCTTTAATTGTCTACACATACTAAATATTTTTCACGCTAGACTGGGCTTAATGATCGTATCATTATGAAAAATTTTAAATGGGTCAGGTTTTTAGGGAAAAGGAGACGAGAATTTATAGTTGCGGTTTAGGAGGCATCGGCTAGTGTAATGCGAAATGGTGCGACGCTGACCGACGTATGCATGTGGCAGATTTATAACCAAGCGTCCAGCCGCTCAAAGTGGTCAGAGCAATATGATTTACAAACTGGTGTAGTTAGTCAGTACTGCCACGGATGGCAAGAACCTCAACTTTTACATACTATCCTCCTTGAAATTAACTCACTGAGACATTTTTAAAATGCTACAGAAACGTATATTTTCGTTTTCTGGTGGATGATGTTATATTATATTTAAAACAATTTTATCCAGAATGGTTGTCTTAGATGAATTCGTAAGTGTCCCATATTGCATTAGCTTCTAACTATTAATTAGTTCTGTTATGAAATGATATTAATCAGAAATATGATCATAGTATTCGCGAATGATAGCAAATGATGAATGATCTTTCAGTCCAATGGAAAATCACAAATTTTATTTTATCATTATTGTTACATTCTCGCAATTTGTATTATAATAATCACTGAATATACCAACTAATTCTCCCATATCAAGTCAAATTTTGAAGAATCTCAGTATAAAGTATACTTTTAGCTCGACTTTAGTGACAATTGGAATAAATTTTGGAATATGATCGAATACGCTACAATCCGTAAGAAGAAGTAGATTATGTGAGAACATAATTGTATATAATTCGTTTCTGTTGTTTCCTATTATTACTGAATGTGTTTATAAAAGCTAGGGGAAGAGTGGGTAAAAGAGAGAGGCAAACTACACTCAAAATTTTCGTACACTCTACCCTTTTAGAATAATCCCACGAAACTCATCTGAGTATACACCAAACTTCCACTGTGGTTTGCCCTTCCAATTTGGAGCTATCTCTACTTGGTGAGTTTTCCATTATTTTTGATAAGTGAGTCCCAAACAACTGTTTATCACAAACAAGCTTCTGCTCTGTTTATTCGAATTTGTCCCGTGCCGACTTGCTCACAGGTTGTAAACGTGCTATTTCCTTTAAAAGCTTATCAAACCTCAGAATAAATGTGATGAGTATCTATAACCAACGGCTCTTAAAGTTTGTGATGTTGTACTGTAGTAATGGATGCCAACATGAGAGAAATTATCTGAGAAGATAATGTTGGAGGTATGAATACCTCCAAAGCGTAGCGCTGGTAACCGAGTAGATCTAATTCTGTGACGTGACGTTTCGATATTTCCTGCCAGTATTTCTTGACTATCTAAGAAACTGAGGGCAGTCTTTCATCCTCGAGTTGGAATAAAAAAAACTCGGTTTTGGCAACTCAAATGTTTAGAAGGCTTTGAGTGTTTCCCCCCTTAGTATGAACTAGACTCCCGAAGAATGAAGTTCAGTAGGCTTTCAGAGTTGCGACATTTTTTCAAACGTCGTTACAATGTAATCATGATTACTTCATATTATTGTAAACCCCAGAGCAATCGAAAGCAAATGATGGAATGAGATTCACGTGCTGCCGGAGCAATAGCATATTGGAACCAAAAGAGCTTTCATTTCAATTAAATAGTATTTTGTATGAACGTTAAATAAACATATACGTTCCATTTACTCATTGAAATTATCATGAATGCTTCAACTTGAGCATATTTGCTCATAGAATATTCAGATATTTAGATTCTGACAATGACTAAATTTTAATCTGATGTTTATTTATAGCCAAATATTACGCTGCTGATGAAAATTCCTAGTTCCACTCAAGGTGAGAAGGACAATGGCAATTTTCAGTACATGACAATTGACAGTCCTTGGAGTATCAGTATTACATATATAGCTTGCATAAAATGATTACATCAACAACAGCGAACGATCGTAGCAGACAGTTTTACTAGTTATTGATGCTTGCAACTAGCGCGAATCACATCATGAATGCCGAATTTCCCTTGTGGGCAATAGCTCTGATGGACTGCGGATTCGATGTTATATTGTTCGTGGCTTGGCCGCATACGCGCTGGCAAAGGACCGATCATGTTGTAATAGCCCACCACTATTAGAAAACACATTCCCAATTCTTTATATTACTTCTCTAGAAAATGCCACCAACATTTGCCACAATCATACAATCCGATGTTACCTTACAGTTCGGGTTAATTTTCAGACTATTGAAAATCAGATTGTCATTCTTATTCATCTAAGAACTGAGAATATATACGTAGAGAGATTATGTTCATTGCTCCTAAAAACTTAAAAATTTTATAACAATGGAGTTTGAAATATGAATAGAATAGAAAAATGCTTTATTCGTAAGATGACTAAAAAGTAAGATCAAATGCGTCAGTAAGATAATAGTTCACTGTTCCAATTCTTTGATATTAGAATTTGACTTATATTTTAGACTGTTCATTATCTGCCAAGCTGACCTATATTTTTTTGTTGCATTTTATATGTGCAAGTTGTTATGTATATTTTTTCACTTTTTTATAGATTGACATGTCTTTTTTATAACAATTTTCTGAAACAATTCCTTTCTTATGTTCGTGATATATATTTTGGCTAATACTATTTTAGCATAACAGAATTATTTAAATATGGTAAAGTAAAAAAAAAATATGTCACTGACTAATATATTGAAAGGAAATAATATAATAATGATGCACCCACAATTCTAATATTCAAAGCTTGATATGTGGTAACATTCCAAAATTATACGGCGAACAGAGAATTTGATGAAATACATAGTGTTGGTTTGTTTATCGAGAAGGACAATGTCAGGCCTATTTGCTTGTATGGATCTGCCGACCGGAAAAGGATAATTCGAGTAGATCTGGCATTTTTCGTTCCCGACAACGGACTCAATATTTCCTGGCATATGAGGCAGCACCTGCTCTTGGTCTATTCCGTACGAGTACCTTAGATGGTAATACAGCATCCGTAGGGCTGCATTACGGCGCTGGGTGCATGCCAAGGCCGCTTTTGACGGACATGCTGACAGCAGGATATCTAGACGGAAAACAGATCTTGAATGCTCCAAAATCAGATCCAGGTCGGTCCGGGCTTTAAGCATGATCAAAACTTTCATTCTGGCTTCAGAGTCGGTAGGGGCTTTGGACCAGATTGGCCGTTCTAGATTGGTCTGATTTTCGGATTCATTGAAAGCATTCTTTTTGGATAGTATTAAACTTAGACATGTGTTCTTTCAATTTTTATTTCTACACTTTGAGGACCAAACCTTATTAGGTCTACATATGAATGAGACAGTGTCACTTATATGAATATATGTTCCCGAATACATTTCAATGAAACACGTAGATATATAAACAATTTTCGAATCGGTAAGGTCGGAGCATAATTCCCAGTTGAAATTGTTATTATTCAATTATTCACTGTTTATAATCCTCAATATCTGGGGATTTGTGAACCAAATTCACACACACATATTTATTCATTTTATGGTTTCCTCTTCGTTTCATATGTTCGCAAACAAAAACGTTCAATTAACAGAATATTTTTTTGTGTGAATATGGAATATTATTGTACGAACTTATTTGATGAGTTTTAGCTCAATTCATTTGTCCCATATCCATCTGTGATATTTGTTTGTGATAGAATTGGGAAAACGATGGGTTCAATGTCCTCGTATATGTTTTTTCTAAATAATGGAAATTGCTTAGACTATTCAACATATGATTATCAGATGAATAAACGTCAAACATTGAACCATAGGTGGGATTCAAATACACATGCACTTTGGTCCTAGCAGAGTCTCATATCTGGTGCTGTTGGTCGACACAATGGTCTAGACTTCCAGGGATGTGGGATCGAATCACACTTATGGCTCAATGTTTAACTTTGTATCCATGTTGAATAGTCTAAGTTATCCCCATAATCAACTCGTTGAATGGTTTCAATAATGCCACGTAGGAGATTGTTTTGATAACTATTTACAATGGGTGACAACACGTAACAATTGGAACAATTGAACAAATGATAGATTTGGTTAAGTTGAATTATTAAACAGCTGATTTATTTAGCTTCTGTGTTCATTGATTATTGTTACTCGGAGTTGTTTTGAAGCAGTCCCTTTGTAGTTGGTCCCCCGCTCCTTTGCAAGTTCGGAGTGTGGTTTTAGGATCTGCTCTGTTTCACTCCTTCGCCATTTTCCTAGAGTAGGCCAGCAGACTAGTCGGAAGTGGAAGAGCGGCAATGCTTTTCTTGGAGATTCTATATTGAAGGACACAATTATTCCCCTTGGAATCGTGATGTGTTACCTTGCTGTGAGAAGTTTCAGCCGGATATGCGCTTGCGAAACATTTCGAGCCTCCTTTGTTATCCTGGCCTCGTAGATCGTTTGGCCTTCTCGCAATAATTGCCCTTTACGAGTTTTGCCCATTTATACTCACACGGGACATCCGAGGAAATACCTATTTTGCTACATGTGGAGTATCGTACAATGACGCACCCTCTATATTTTTAGTTTACAGGTCCCCGATGTCATAAACTTTAGGATGCAATGCATGAGATCCGATCATTCTATTCAATTGATCCATTGATGAAGCGAAAATCAGAACTGGAATTTCTGAATGTTGATTATATGTTATTGGAATTTGTGGCTGAATATTGATATAAACTTTTTGCCGAAATTGGCCCTGTAGTTCAAAGAATATAAGGATGCAGAATTCGATAGTTCCTATGTTTGAATACATAAATCTACATTTGATTGTAGGAACTTGAGCTTACTCTTCATAATAAAAGATGTAAAGATCCACCTCATCCAATGAAGATTATATTTTGATCAATCTTACAGGCTTGGCAAAATAGCTTTGATTTTTAACACTGTGGATTTTTAAGTGAACGTTAATCCTTGTCTTAAATCTAGGTTTTATCGGAACACTTTTAAATTCGTCGAGAACTCAACAGTTGTTTGAAGTAGATTGGAAATATAAAATATGTAACATGTTTCATTAACGTTTCATGTAGCAATTTGAATGAACACACAATGAGCTGCAGTGGAATATAATTCAAAACTGACAATCGTCTTAGCAGTTATGCTCTTCTCATAGCTCAAATGGGACTAAAGAAACGAGTGAACATACATATCCAAAATTCTATTCACAAGCATGCTAATCTAACGAAACCCTTAGAGCTGGATTTCCTGAACGATCCCAAGACATTGTATCTATAATATCTATGTTCACGCACCGTCATTTTCTTTCATATGATGGCTCTCATCCCCCTCATGATTGTTTCCAAAAAATAACAAAACCTTCTCCATCAATGTGTAGAATTTCATTGTTCAACGCTCTGAAAGTATCATAAAATTGAATTTAGTTGACCGCTGGGGTGAAGACGACCAACAACCAAAAAGTCAGAATATTTCGTAAAAAATACAAATGTTTTGCTAAGACGAAACGTTCATTCTATATGGTTAGTAGAGAAGAAATAATAATATTGGGCTGGTACTTCAATTATTTAATTAGCGATGATACTCTAGTCATAACAAAAATTATACAGTTCAGCCGTTTCTTCAAAATTATGGTTTTATATCGGGTTAGTGCTATTGTCACGTTTCCGTTTTTACGAAATTCAATTATTACCAATCTATATTTTTCTTTAATATTATAAATCATTTTTATTCCGATTATAATCTTTCAGATATTTTATTTCAATGTATTATCTGATTACAAAACTTACTTTAAACTATTTCCTGTCAGTCGGTGTTAATTTTATTCTCAGATACTTTTATATTGCAAATAATAAGTAAAACTGTGATATCAACATTAGGGTTCATTATTCTGCCGGACAAGTTACATTACCGTGTGAGTCCTAAATTGCTGGATTTCAACTATAAAGTCTATATAAGCCACCGACAGAGGAAAAGTGGGATATTCTACACTGAAGCAGTGATTCTAATCCTATGGCTTTTAGGAAGTTCAAGATATAGGATATCTGTTGTCCTATTCTTCGCACTATCTGTAGTCTTCTTCGTCTACTAATCCTACTTTCTCAAGGTATCCTACCAAGGGGCAGAGTGTTGTGCTAGGATTTCCGTCTTCTTTTCTTAAACTGTTGCGCTTCTGGTTATAGTTTTCCATGAGTATGTTTGCCTCCCTCAATACTTTCATCCAGAAATTGGTCAACTTCTTCCTTGAGTTCTTCAGTAACGTGCTGGTGCCCTGAAAGACTTTAGGTCCCAGAGATGGTGTTTTGGCCCGTTTTTTTGCATTATTCATTCAATTTCTCTAAGCTGTCTGGGAGATACTCGGGAATTTACCTGAGCTTTCAAAGTATTCGGGTCTAGTCTTAAATGGTTTTGGAGTCAATCTGTATACCATTCAATGGTCTGTCTGTTGAGTTTGAGGATAGCGTCTTTGTCCAATTCACTTCTGCAACTCAGGCTTGTGCTGAACTCTTCATAAAGTTATACAGGTTTGCCGATATACAGGCAGGGGTCATTACTTGCGGTTGGTGATTGTCTCTCTGATCATTCTATTATGTTGTCCTCAATGCCATACTCTCCACCACTATATGGAGGGGTGTAATATATAGGATTACTTCTGTAGTGGCTGTTGAACACGTTCTCATCACATTGCATTGCTATACTTGAAGTTAGTGTGTGTTCTGACGAAAAGGAATTGGCCTCAAAACACAGATTTATTCGTCAGAACATAGTGGTTTCAGTGCAGGCTTCTATCTATCAGCGAAGATGGAACCTATAGACGATACCTATTTCCTTGAAATTTATCCATTAACGAGTAGTGGAAAAATAGGATATGTTAACAGATTGTTGGCTGCAAGGGAAGATAAAGGAGAGCATCAAATGTACTTCCATGATGTTTTGAGTCAATCAATGAAGTTTTATGAGTATTTCAGAATGACTCCCACAAGATTAAAATATATACCTACTTACTCATTGAGTACTTCTGCCGAGTTCTCTGTTGTGGTAATTTTGTATACCATATTCCACAGAAACCTTTTTTTTATATTTCATCAACATCCATTGTTTTAGTCTATTGATTATAGGCTACGACAAGCACGTGGATGTTACGACGTCAGAGTTAATGCGAAAAATTGAACTGGTTTGAAGTTTGAATTACCATTTTGTTCTTACGTGATCGTGCGTTATCTGCAGAGGGCTTTGCAGGCAGTCACTTCTCATTTCCATTTCATTCGCAACATTTGATTGTTGTAACGAACTCATCTGAATCCGTTTTCGTCACAACGTGCATCCACTGTAGCCATAGCCGCTGTACGATGTTACAACTACACAAATAAACACAGATGCACATGCATTTTCAGAAAAAGGTAATTCCGGATTCAGTAGAACCTGAAAGGGGAAAAATCAAGTAATCTCAAATTTAATTTTTTCTAATTACAATACTTCCTAGAAGAAAAGAGAATTCAGTACTACCTATTGTCATTGTAGGTTACGTATCTTCTTCATTATTTCTGGTGATAGGTGATAGTTGCATGTTAAATTTTAATTCGGGTAGGAGCATGTTCCGTTACGCTTAGTGGCATCTTCTGGGAAACTGATGATACTTCGTGACGATATCTTGAATCATCAAACAACTGGAATGTTAGGAACTCCAATTCAACACACAATTCATAATCAGTTTACTCTGACGATGGCTACTTGGTAGCTAGAAGTTCCTCAGTATTTTAACAATATTTTAAGTGAATAAGGCAATAAGGGTTTCTTATTTATAGTGTTGGTCATACAGTTGAGTTTATGATGACTCTACTGCCATCTGTGTTATAATAATTCAGTTTCCAGGAGCCTGTTGAGTTGAAACCTAGCAGATATCTGGGTTTTTGAAGCAACATTGGCTCAGTGAAGTGCACAAAGAGACTACTAGAGTACTCGTTAATCTGAAAAACGAGACCAGTTATTTCTTATTTCAATAGACGTCCACAGACCACACTACAGTACGAATAAAATGAATAGCATCATCACATATATATATATATATATATATATATATATATATATATATATATATATATATATATATATATATATATATATATATATATTCGCTGTGGTTTTCTTTTGCTGGTTTATCTAAAGTAAGTTGTGGGTTCTCTTAGGTTTTTCAGCAATTTTTCAATTGCTGAAAAACCTAAGAGAACCCACAACTTACTTTATATATATATATATATATATATATATGTCCACGCATTGATATAAAATAAACTCAGAATTCACATTAGTCTGATCACAATGTTAACTTTCCAGTTAATTACTAGAGTTCTTCTCGATTTCCGAATCATTGGACAATAATATATGACAATTTTCATTCATGTGTCATCATATTATTCAGAACTCAGAATGAAGTCTGCTTTACTAGGAACTTGCTAGCTATCTAACGTTCTTACTTCTTGTTGACCCGTCATTGACATGACATGATTATTGCCGTCATTAATTGTATCTCTTGACGGAGCTTTGTTCATTTGCGAAAAAGATGAAACATGCAAATTTGAGAATGTCCACTCGTCGAATTATGTACATGTGAATTAACTGTAGTAAATGGGTAGCCACAGCCATCTAGATGAGAATAGTATAATTGCGAAATTCAGTATCATCATCTGATATATTTTAGAAGGTATTCATAAATTATAGCATACAGTAAATGTACTAACTTTGATCTGAATACCACAGTTAATTGATTTAATAGATACAAGTTGTTGTGTAGAATACTGTAAGTTTGAACTACAAACAGAAAAATGTTTTAGCTGTGATCTATATATCCAATGAGTGGTGCCATCTCGCACTCTTTGTGTGTACTGAATCACCATTTCTTGATGGTCACTATTTCATTGTTTCACACCAACTCTTTTCAACAACTAAGTTTATTCCTTATGTATGACTACCAGCCTGAAAATGGGACTTTTTTGTTTATATTTAGTTTTTTATTTTACATTTCATGTAATTAATTTCTCATTTTCTGTGTATTTCGGTGTTTCTCCATACTGTAGCAGAAAACTCTTTCCCGATCTACCACTAGTGTTATATATGACATTCTTTGGTTATCAAATCAAGGAATCTATTTGTAGAATATCAACATATTATACTATTTCGACTTTACACCACACGATTAATGAGTATTCTCTCTTGATGTGTTTTTGGAATGTAGAATAATCCCGCATTCTACATAATCCGTGTACAAATTTATTATTGGTTAACAAAATTGTTTCAGAGACAAAATGAAGAAGAGTGCAATCGTTCGAGGAAATTACAAACCCAAGACCTTACGGAATAAGTGAAAAACTAGGTCCACAAAAACTTGATCTTATCACTAGGATGAATATTTCTTCACGAGAATATCTGTGTGGGGACGGACTAAGAATTTTCCCATGGTAAATCCTGCCTCTCGTGAAAGGCGACTAAGAGGATAATCATAGGTGGTAGATGTTTTCCTCATCGCCAGGTGAAACACAACCACTTTGACAAAGATGCTGTGAAGTGAGCTACCCCATGTTTCAGTGCTTCCGATCTCACCCTCATACCAATTTTCCTGTCTCCTTACCCAAACCAACATTTCATCCATTGCAAGTTTATTCTGAAAATACTAATGATGAAGCCTCCTAGAATAAAATATTCTGGAAGAAAAATACTTCTCCATTCGGATTTCCGGACAAGGAGTGGTCGAGGGGTTCAACATTGATAAATATGAACTTGATCATTACCACCTGCAGACAGACAAACCAGACATACTGGCCTTAACTGAGACGTAGGTCAATCCATTCACCAACACGACCTATATGCTCTGCCCTGGCTACGAGCTGCACACTCGTTACAGATTTAAAGAAGGTATCTGTCTCCATTCTGAAAATGATCTCTCATGCCACCAAGAGGAGAATATAGAACCACAAGAATTCGATATAATATGGCTCAAGCTTGATAATCACAGGCAGATAAAATTTCTCTGTTGTCTGAACCAGCTCATGGTGAACTCTTTGAATTTCTTTCTCTGAAACTTGACCTCACTGCAATTATCATCATGAGTGATTTCAACTAGTTCATTCCCTCCCCTAACCAAAGATAATGGCACACTGGCTACTATATACAAGAGAAAGCCAACCTTTTCGCTGGAATACTTGCAGCAAATTCAACTTTGGATCTACAAGGGAAGGACCCTCCTAATATTGCTGCCATCGATAGCCATATGCCGGTAATGGTCTTTCGTCAGCCCACAACTAGGCGCAGTCTGCTTCATTTCAATACCGAAAAGTCTATGGGGCCAGACGGAATTCCACCTGTCGTTCTCAAGGAATGTGCGACTGAATTAACATCAGTTTTTTGCAGGTTGTTTACCCTTTTATACAAACTTGGTGTGTTCCCTTCCAGCTGGAAGACAGCTAGAGTGCAACCAAGGCCAAAAGAAAGGAGAAAGTCTCTCCCTAATAATTATAGACCCATTGCACTATTATCTGTTATTTCTAAAGTGATTGAGAAAGCAATCAACATCGAGCTCATCAAATACCTAGAGAGCAACTTTGTCGCTTACTATTGAGTTTTCTCACTCCATGTGGTGGTATCATCCGATACAATGGCTATCAACGATGATGTTCCACGGGGTCTTGGCACCAACTTTTTTTCTGCTCCATATGAACCATATATGAACCAACTGCTGGAAGTGACGACCTGTCCCGTTCACCGCTTTGCAGATGATGGTACACTTCATACCGCTTTCTCATCTAGAGCCCCTATACCATCCATTGAAGCCAGAGGAGCGAGAAGGGGACTGGTTGGTGCAATTAACGGAGATCAGGTAAGGATTTTGGAATGGGGATCTGATAAGCTTTAGGCATCATCAGCAACAGGACCCTCTCATGGGACGATCATGTCAGGTCCATTGCGAAAACCGCTTCACAAAAACTTGGTTTTCTATTGTGTGCCAGGAGCTTATTTACATCCCAGCATCTCCTCATAATCTACAAAGCACTTATTCGACCTGTCATGGAGTACTTTTCACATACTTGTAGTTGAGCTCTCGAGCATACGCTGAAGCTCTTGGATTCTATCCAGAAGAGTATTATGTCCAAATTTCCTACAATTAATCAATCGGAAGAAAATGAGAATGAGAAAAATATGACGTTAAGTGGATAAGAGTGATAGCGTGTGGAAGTTATTTGTATAAAACTTCTTATGATGAACGAGCCTCCATCAAAAAAGTAGATATTTTGAAACGTACAGATTTTGTACCGAATAATCCTAGGCTCTCTGTAATTGAGGAAAACATTGGAACCTTCTCACCAGAAAAATGGGACAACATCAAAAGTCGGCTGCCGGATATCATGTGCACAAATGATTTTATGAAACTTATTTCCGGAAACTATAATCAAGAGCTCCCAATGACATAAAAGAAACAAAAATTGCATTAATTTGCTTTAAATGAAACTCCATTCATGTTTTGTTAGGATTTTTATGTGACTTACCTCCATTATCCATTTGAAATTTTCTTAGTTATTGCTTTTTTTCTGTGAATAAAGGGGATAATTACACATTTCCCTATTTGGGCATGTTATTTTTAATAAATGCTCATTTGGACAACTATCAATTTTTTAGTTAACACCTTTATCTATCCACCCCTTCAAATATGAACAATTTTGAAGTTACTCAGCCTAATGGAGTTATTTCTAGTACAATAGTCAGAACAAATAGATTTTCATTTGCACTAAAGTAACAAAGTTCAGATAAAATGCGCCTTACTATCGACAAATATCGTTAACCTGCACTATGTGTGAAGTTTTTGAGAAGATCAATAATAAAAGATACCAGAATAAAATTATTTTTGGACCAGCCTGTATACTGCACCTAAGATTTAATTATGAGATATGAAGCTTTGGGATTATGACCGAGGATTCAGCTTTTGAAATTTATGAAATATGAAGAATATTTCAACGTAATGTTTTGTCAATGAAAAAATAGTTAATATGCCAAAAACAATGCAAGGTAGGCATGAAAAATTATGGACCAAAGTTGATATAAAATGCAAATTCAAATATAACGTTAGATTCAGGGTGTTCTATTCGAAATTTCGTAGTATCTTCTACTTTCTAATAGGAGCGGCAACACTGCACTATAAATGTACATCATAGTCATCATACTCACTTATATGAATGAGCTACGTTTCAGATTACTATGTTTAGTGGTTCTCTGTAAACGTGTAATGGTTCATCCACCGTGAATGACCCTGTATGGAAACTTTCTGCGATAATCAGCTACAATTTAGAGCACATATATTGTTCGTATTATTTGCCATAGCCTTGACTACAACTTTCGATGCATCTATAGTTCCAAACGTTTCATGTAATCTTTATTTCTAAATGCCAAATCAACGTTTTGTTCCTGGACATGATTGTTTATTTCCTTTATCAATCATTTCTTTGATTGTATTTTGAGTGTATATTTGCTTCTCGTTTCTTGTTTGATGATTCTATTTATCGATTAAAAAAATCTACCGTTTTTATTTCCTATCCAGTTAACATACTTATATTGAATAATATTAATAATATTTTGCCATCATGAATGATTGATCAGTTTTGTGGATCAACATGAGAGATTACGAATGACCAGCTTAACACAGTTCCGAACTAACCCTAAAATTCAGATACGCGGCTTTGGCAACAGAGGCTGTTCCAAACCATACTTAGACATATACACTGACAAGAAGAATACAAATATAATAGATTATATTCTTCTCATGTAGAGACAATACAAATTATCATGAACTGAATTATTTTCAAGAAAATAAACAGCTTTTGCCGTTCACTTTGCATGCTAGTCCCCGAAGTGCGACATCAGATAGTGCTCCGCCAAATATTTCCCATGATCATCTCCAGGCTGATATTTCCTGAAATTATTATCATTCCATCAATGAGCTATAGATTTCTCGAATTTTTCAGGCTCCAGAGGCTTGAGGTGAAATGGTTCACAGATTAGTTTTCCAAAAAGTAAACCCTGAAGGATAACATCCGATGAACCTCAAGCACCAGAACTGATAGCCACCCTAATGAATTGATTATTGGTTGATAAACGTGGAATGCGATTTTGAGTATCATCCGTAAATGAGTCAATTCATTGAAGGTAGCAAGCTGAAACTACGCAACAATATCTGGATAGTACTCGTTCACTAAAAGGAAGTATGAAGCAATTTAAAGAATTTCATTATATTTTAATCTAAAAATTTGAGCGATATTGATTGTTATATTTTGCTTCATTAATCAAATTTTCATTTCTTCTTGTATCAATCAATCAAAAGGGGGCCGGGCAAGTCCATTGCACTCATACCGCTTGATTGCGTTCATTGTGATCACCTTGGAACAAGACTCAGTTTAGCAGGCCTGGATCCGCGAAAAAGGCGAAAATACTGCTTGGACTGTTGAGTGTTGACACTCTTGGCCTCATTGTGCTAGATGTGAGATGCAGCAGTTTCATCCACAACTGTATCTACTATAACCAGGGTCATAAACAGTGATTTTTTCATGGAAAGAACCACTTCGGTCTTTTCACCTGAGTCTCTTCACCCAACAGCAAACTACGAAGATGCATTTACAGTACGCAGAAGGTAGCCGTGTGTCGACACCTGCCAAGTTATCTGCATAGGCTTGAGAATAACACCCCTCATTCAGCACACAAGTGGTGCGGAGGCAGCACTCTACCTTGAGGACATCCTCGAGTGATGTGCGTGCATGCGACGTTACCACCATGGTGTGCAGTCATCTGGCGTAGATCACCTTCAGTCAGAGTGACCAAAAGTTGAAGGCTAGTTTTCGGTTTTTTGTTGGGCTTACTGCCGACGGAGCAGCAAAAACCCGTTGATAGACCACTTATTTCTGCTGACTTGGGTTATCTACATTGCATGTTCCTGGACATATATTATTTAAACCAATCGTATGATTGCCAATCATATATTCATTCATCGTTCTACGATATATTTTATGTAAGATTGGAATAAACAAAGAGGAACAAAATGTAATTGGGTGTAGCCGCTTGGAAAGGGAACAGCGCCTTGCCTTGAGACTTGTGTGTTGTGGTACCTGAGCTTGGGAGGATCGCATCATGAAAGTTCATCCGTGAGTGGCATCGCATCAAAACTTTTGAACAGGGAGGCTATGAAAACCAAGATAAAATGAAACAATCAATGGAATATTAATATAAAACGATTTCTATATATGGTGTGGAAAAAAGTTTGTAAATATCAATGAAACATTCAACATTTCAAGTATGCTAAATATACTCGAAATCTAATGAGTCCGTTAACTGCATTGTTGTTTGTAACATTTGGATGCATTCGGGAACCACATAAAACTTCAATTTAATTCCTTGGAATAACATCAGCTGAAATTTCACTCTGTTAATCCAGTTAATTCTATTGAGAACATCTAAAATTTGCTGTTTTACTGTGGTTGTGTTTGCAATTATTTCACATAATGTAGTTTGATAGAATTGAAATTTCTATCTCTTCTAACTCGCAAAATATTCTTCTATCAATAAAAAATCGATACTAAATAATCAATATGCTGAAATACCGGCATTGTACTGTTAAGATGGTTCATTTGGAACTTGAATTTTTTCATCATCTGCATAATAAATTTAATGAGTATGGTTCAATAAGAGATAATTAATTCGTACCCGTTCCATACCGTAATGGCTTCTCGAGATATTCTAACTCAGTTTGAAGCGTTTTGTAGATCTATGAAATTATCACAACCGACAGAGAAAACTCCAGGATGTGTTTGGGAAGCTCGTATCAAGGATAACAATACAGTTTCTGTGCTTTCATCTCTCAAATAACCGTATGTTGGCATTCATCAGATACTTTGAATACAGTTCAATTACTGTTTCTATATTTCAGAGGTAGAAGACAAAATGTATGATATGTGTATATCTGCTTAGTTCGTTCATATTAATATATCTTTTCAGATATGCGAATTACCATATCCATTCTCAGTTCGTCGAGAAACTTACCTTAATTATCATGTTAATCATTACTCGATAATGATAAGGAGAAAAGGTCTTTATATGAACAGTTCCTGATTCTGTATCCTAAAATCGAGCTTACCCTTATTTCGTATACTTACATGCAAGTATCATGATATCTGTGAACTTCAGATTGAAGAAGGTTATCTGTTAGTTGCGCTTGTATGTTACAAGATGAAACAATTTGCTCATCATTTGCTGTAGTTCGTCGTATTTTCTAAGTTCTTCGAGAAACTTTGCGGGGTGGCCCGCGCTTCAATGGCTTCATAAAAACTAACCTTTGGGAAAAAGGAGAGTTCTTCACCACCTACTCTTTCGGTAAGCTAATCTTGTCCAGCCAGTGTTAACGTTCAAAGTAATAATCCATTGTTCTCATTAATTCAAGTCATATAAATTTCATCTAGATTCCACAATCGAAATAATTAAAATATTGTCAATTTTCATTGTTGTTGAGATAATGTCTATGGAGTAAGTAATTTTCTAGCCAATGCAAGTAGAATTTTACCGCATGTAAATTTTTGCTCCTAATATCATATTTTTTTGGAATCAATTAATATTCTGTTTGTTTGTTTTTGTTAACTTTTATCCAAAATATATTCATCGTTTAATTCGATTAACGAGTTTAACTGATAATTCCTGTCAGCGGTTATGACCTGCAGAATGTACGCATGAATAGATATAAACATATACTTGTACGTAATTCGAGGCAGTCCCTGGGAAGGAATCAAGGCATCGTAGTCAGAAGCCGCTTCTAGGTGAGCTGAATTATACACCTAGTGATGGCAGCTTGAAAGAACGTGGAGGGTACGAGAATCAACTTAAATCTTTGATAGCCGACCAGGATCCAACAAACAATTCTCAATTCATGTAACACGTCGATGAGGTATTAACGCAACCTGAAATAATAATACCCAGCCGACTGTTACCAGTGGTGAATCAGCGTTGAGATAGGCTTTCATACCTATTCACTTTCCAGAAAAATTAAATCTGGAGTTGATAGAACCATTATAGCTCCAGAAATCAGAAGATTGGAACGTGGGGTTATGACTTGCGGTGGATGTGCCACTTGTTTGGAAGGAAGAGCATAGAGCGTCTGGTTTCACATCCGAACTGGTGGTAGGTGATAAACTCAGTCAAACAGTATTTAAGATTTATGAAATATACGCACGGAACTTTCTTCATCATTGATTCTCTTAAGCCGCAAATAGATATTATTATTGATATTCGACATGTCCATTCCAACGATGATATTCTAGTAGAAATTTGCAATGTTCCATTATAGAATATGCTACATCACAAGAGGTCAAATTAAATTGCATCCCTTCTGAAGAAGTTTCTGATAATAAGAACTAGTTTTGTTGCTTAAAGTTATAACTTACTTACCTTCACTCAAAATAATTAGCGATGCAAAATATATTGGATGTATTCAGAACCTTGAAAGTTCACTATGCTTAAAGCATGTCTGAAATTGAATTAATTTACAAAGTTCACCCGACCTTAATAATTGATCTTAGATCGAAGTCGTAATAGTTTAATTCAACTCATCAGGTCAGCTGTATCGCATAACAATAACACAACATTTGAGAATATAACTAAAATTTAATTCAACTGTACAGTGTATATTATATTATTCGTCGCATTCATCATCATTCATCATCATCATAATCATTTGAGGGGGAGCAAGGCCCCCAAATGCACTTTGGCCACTTAGTTGGGCCCATTGTGCGCCCCGTGGTTAGAGCCTATTCTATTCTAGCAGATTTGTGGTCCGTCAGAAACCCAGAAAATTCCTAGTGCTAGCTTCCATGAGTTCTTCTGGGAGCAGCTTTGCTTCTCCGAGATGTCGGTGCCTGAGGGATGCTGATGCTGGGCATTCCAACATGATGATTACAGTGACCGATTAGGATTCCAGTCATCTCTCTGATGTCTCTTCTGTTCAGAGAAAGGAGTTCCTCTGAGAGCCTGGGCACAGGCTCTTTGAAGAAGTGTTTGGCCTGCCTCATGCGTGGTGATTCTCGCCACAGTCTAGACCACTTTTTATTCAGTTGGCCCAGAAGGGCGAGACCCCTCACGCAGTTTGATAGAGCGACTATTGGCTCCGGTCCGACAGGGGCGCTAGACAACCCTCGCTTGGCCAGAGAGTCGGTCATTTCGTTTCCTACAACTCCGCTGTGTCCAGGGACCCAGATGAGTTGAACTTCATTCCTCCTGGCTAGTTCAGCCAGTTTATCCCTGCATCCTTTGACAAGGCTTGATGTGACTCTGGATGATTTGAGTGCTCCCAGAGCTGACCGGGTGTCTGTGCAAATATATATGTGCCTATTGTACATAATTCCTTCGCAGGTTTCATATGGCTCAAGTCAATATTGCGTAGACCTCAGCCTGAAAAACCATTCAGTGAGCGCCTAGAGTCACTGATAGAGTGATCCTTGACCTACCTTGGACTCATATGTGAACCATACGAGCCCATCTGGTGGCAGTAGGGTGTGTCGCATTCACGCTGCCAGCTTCTCTTTGATATGCAACCATATCGATTCTTTTGTAATGACTAGACGTTGTTGCGAAATGGCAAACTATTTGGTCTATTCGAGGTCATGAAATTGATCTCAGTATAAGACTTTCTGCTTGGTCTCTCATTTTTCGATTTTTCATTCTTTAGTGACCTCTAGTTTTTCACAGGCCGGTTCAGGCCTATGAATAGTGATTTATCACATTATTTGACAAGGCGATGAGCTGTTTCATTTCCTCTCATGTTCCATCTGATCATATTTTCATTTTCACGATCAGAGTGAACTCTGGATAATCTTGGCTACTTGGCAGCCGGAAGTTCCTCAGTACTTCAACAGTATTTTTAGTGGTTAAGGATGATTATTTCTTATTTATAGTGCAACATAATCTCGTTAACTCTGAATGTTTTCTGAAATATTTGCCCATTGTGACTATTGTTACGTTACGGTTATTCAGGCTCTCAAATCATTGCAATAAATCAATTGATTATTGTTGCCGCTGAATGCAATATCAGAATACTAATACTCTTCTTCAGTTTCTCAAATCTCCTGTTTGGAAAATAACTGATGGAATGTGCTCTGCCTAATTAATCGAATAACATTATTTAGTAGCATTATTAGCAGCCCTAATATATCCCTATTGGAGCACTTCGATAATAATATCCAGATAGTATATACATTTGTTACATCATTACGTTTTGTGGAAAAATTACAGATCAGTTGAGGCAGACAATATGTTAAAATTTGTTTCATCAAATTTTGGCATAGCAAGGAACATTCAGATGATTAACATGGAACATTACGGCGAATTATTCTTGACTTATCGGCATTGTGATTCTGAAAGAAGATGAAGCATGGAAGTGAAATGTTCGCAATAGAAAATGATACACGCCTCTGTCACTGATTACAGATTACGTATACATAGCCTTCTCGGGGATCTGTATAACCTTGACGCTGGTGAGAAGGCTTAAGAGGTGTAAACCTTAGTGCTCCTCAGTCGGAAGGAAAACCTCTCCTTATCGAACATGACCCGTGAAGCCCCAATATCTTATACTCCGACTAAAAAATGATCACCCACATGTAGAGGTTACCGTAATAGGCAACAAATTTGCGTGGTGGAGGCCACACGCAAAAGGGTAGCCAGGAAGTCCCTGGAGGATCAACTGCCGAAATGAGCTCTTAGCCCATTTTCTTCAGGAACTTCTCTCAGGAAGACAAAGTATCCCCATCTCAATAGCAAAAAAGGGTGTCATCACTTAGAGAATTCACAGAAGAAGAGCCCTTTCCTCCACTTCAAACCAATCCCCTATTAGACCCTGGTGTATGGCACAGAAAGGAAAAACTAGGCGAAAGCAGATCTCACCGAATAATTATACAAGAGACTGTCTATGTTCCACGCAGTGAGTTATTGTCTTAACATAGTCGATTTTGAGTCATATAATGAAGCTCACAAAATAACTCATAATTAGAATAATTATTAACGGATCAAGTTAATATCCTCAAATGTGAAGTGCTAATTGAAATTCAATCGGAACAAGTCTATTGGAATTTTACCGCAGCTGAAAGTAATATTATGCCACATAATTCAATTCACGAGAAAATTGATGTGACATTCTCCTGGTTTGATTGAAATGCTATCGTTTTGCATCAGCGTGACACGTTAAATATATTGCTCCTATCACTTCTATTAAATTGGTTTATTATGTTTCAAATTCAAAGGACCTAGACACGTAACAGTATAATTCTGTCTATCATGTAACGCTGTTCAGAGATTTGTTTATTTTATGAACCAATAGAGATGTTACATTTTAACCTGAACAACATTCATAACATAAGAGGAACACAATAAAGCCAGATGCAATGGAATAATATTAAACATCAAAGTTTGAATCACTCATCAACGTCCTAGTGGAAAAAATATCTGTATTCGAATTCCATATCGAAAGAAAAGATGATCATTAATCCTCATGCAGTGAGAAGTTACAGGCTGTGCCAAAAAATATGTGTATAATCTCCCTTGATAATTGCTTTGAAAGATATCAAAATAATGGGCCCTGAATATTTAGAAATTTTTGATTTCTACATCAGATAAGAATGATTCTATGCAAGAATTTTCTACCTGAAATTAATCATTTCAAGATATAAACGTATAAGACATAGGTATACATACGTTTCCATCACCAGATAGCATGTTCAGTGTCTTCCATGGTCTTTTTGTAACAGCATACGTTCAAGAAAGTGTTATGATGTACATTTTTCCCAATTAATCATTCTTATATATCACATTCCTTGAGAGCAGTGGTTGGCACTTTATTCATTACAGTATATGATAGCTAGCATTATCCATAACAATGATGGATGGTTCTCCTAGATTCACGTGAAGTTGAAATTCAAACCAACGCAGGATGATGTTATGATTCATTTCACCATGATTATTATTATTATTGATGGAGAGCCCTTAATGCCTAGGCCGGAGCCCTTCGCACTCCTGCCAGGTGTCACCTAGTGGAGCGGTTCTCATCGACGAGTGTTACCAAAGGGCAGTTCCCGCACGAGAGTGTTCATCATGCTTTCCAGGTTGAAGATTAGGGTATCACCTAATGGAGCAGCTCCCAACCAGAGGGGCGGTTCCCACCTAAGAGTGTTCACCACTCTCCCCAGGTGAACGATTCCTGAAGAGAATGACACCACCTTCGTGATATATTATTTAAACTTCGTCCTAGTGAGCCGGTTCCCACTCGAGGGTGTTCACCTGGCTTCAAGGTTGGGAGGATCGATTTCCACTCAAGAGCGTTCAGCGAGTGCCCGAGGAGGACATACAGCCATCTACTCAACAAGCAGTCGGGACCCGGTAGTTGGTTAATGCTCTGAAGAGATTTAGCATCATTTTCATATCCAGTTTCTAGATCTCCTCAGTGTCACATATCTCCAACGAGAGTGATCTGCGTTGTGGGGGGATCAGTGTTACGTATCTGCACAGAATTTGCTTTGATGTTTCGTTAATAAGGTTCATATTGTGGAGGTTGTAGTTAAACACTGCGTGTCCTGTCAGTATCTGTGTCAGCAGTTTGACATCGGTTTTAACCATGTTCCTCATTTGCCGAAACCAGTCTTCCCTAATGTGAGGTCCAATGAGTGCTTTCGAATACCTGCATCCGTTCACTAGTTTCCACTCTTTCTAGTGCTGTATTCTAACCCAGCAGTGGATTGTCTCTTCGATGTTACTCTTCAAGATGCCCACCACTGGTTCGGGGTCTATTAGGGTTTCTAAAGCTCCCAGTTTCGGAAGCTCATCGGCTATTTCGTTTTCCCTTATTCCAGAGTGACCGGAGACCCAGAATATGGTGAGCTTGCCTTCATCTCCGCCAAGGCTTTTTAGCGTGTTGATGCACTCCCACACCAGCTTCGAAGTTATTCTCATGCTACCCAGCGCAGCAAGGTCTGCCTTGCTGTCTGTGCATATACTGATTACATGATAATTGACATCTTTTATTTTCAAAGAAAATATTGGCACCAGGAATGAAACTTGCCGTACAACCAGCATGCAGTACAGTTCATGCTTATCACACTCTTAGTGCTACAATCTCGCCCGGAATGCCTTACAGTACCATCTTTGAAGATCCTGTTTCACATTTTTATAGTTAGGTATTTCAACATATTGAACATCCGTAAACCCGTTTTCTAACTTCGGAACAAATAGTTTACTCAGCGTCTATTCCAGATTGAATGTAGCGAATCCATAGTTCACATATTTAAAATGGAGATTGCGAGAATATTGTTGATACAAATAAAAACGTTAATAAACTTTTTTTCTAATTCTGAGTTGTTCTGTAGAAAATGTAATCCCCTTAGACACTTATTTGGAAATAAGTGAAGAAGTAAAGGGGCTTGGCACTCGACCTACTCTATGTTACAATGAAATCTATTTTACCGCTCTGTGTTTCATACTGACACCTGCTGCTCTCGAATAATTTACACTATAATGTAACCTTGTTTCATACTGATACCTGCTGTTGTATGAACTATCACAATTTGCCACAGAGTAAACGCATGAAATAGACTAGGGAAGTAAAAATATTGAAATGTATGTCGTTACATTTTTTTGGAAATAGCTGGCAATCAAATTAACAACATTCAGGTTTGGTAGGGTATAATATCACTTATCGACTACAGATATATTGAATAATATCCAATCCTTTCAAAGGAGGTTGCGTTCTATTCTACCTTCACTTCAAGTGCTTTTAACTTTCAAATATCATGCTAGTGGAAACATGCAAATTGTCGTCGCTGATTTTAATGAGTTCAACCATCCTCTGCTTACAGGATCAACAGGGTCGTATCGTATGCTATTGCAAATTTAAAGCACCATTATATAATAAATTGTGTTACAGACAAAATTGTGTTCTTTACTTATTAAATGAAATAATACAAATTATCGATAATCTTGAATGTTATTCCAAAACAGTTGCAGTGTTTGCCAAATGTTCGAAGAAAAATAGTACTTGTATGTGATTATTCAAAATAAGAAAAACGGTCATTAGATATCCAGGTTCCTCGAGAAATACTCTACGAAGCTGTAGCTGGAGGGCAATGTTATGTGGAGTCTTTCGCATTGTAACATGTAAAAGATTCATTTATGCATTACAAAAAAATCCAGGAAATCAAGAGTGTGTTATTGTAATTGTATCTAAGCTATTTTAATCTTCATTTATTCAGACAGTTGAGCTATTTCTACCATAGAGTGAACACAGAAAATAGACTGCATCTTTACACTTCGATGAATCCACTTGCATCTTAAAATGAGAATTTCGGACACTTCTGCAGGTTAAATATATACGTGTGATATATATTTATAACCAGAAAAACACGTCCTTATAGTTTACTAAAATATCACAATTTTTAATCCATCTGAAGAATGAATCACTCGAAATTCTGCGTAAAATTCTATTTTTTTCGCCCTATCACATTACTCCCCTTACATTATATAGGTACTGCGTATAGTGAGAGGAGTAAAAACATTTGTGTATACACTTTAATACTTAGCTCTATTCGGTGATTTGGCGTTCAAGTTGCTGTAAATTCAATTCCGAAAAAATTTTAATAATGGCATGAACACAAATTTGACTGTCAATGAAGGAATAAAAATATAACTTGTTTTGAAAATGTCATTGTGTGACGAAATAATTGTCAGGAAAGATTTTGAAGCTCATGTACATTTAAATTCGTGTTGTATTTCCTTGACAGCATGTTTAATAATTATATATTAACAATTGTTTCATCACACAGTTACATCTTCCGAATGAGTTATCAACTGATAATAATTCCTGGAATACTATGGCATGTAGTTAGGGGTGGGATGAACATTGCAAAGCCTGTGAGTGAGATGACGTCATGAAATATATTGACTAACTTACTTTAGGGTGAATTATCAATATCTATTAGATCATTCACATTACGTACCTATTTGTTTTAATTGCTTCTAGTGCATGGTATGTGTTAAATAATTGTTAATAGTAATAGTTAATAAAGTGCCAATTTGTGTTACATTTGAATCTTACTTCTTAGTATGAATGAATTTACACGTAGTGAACGCCCAAACTCTCATTGGCTTTGGTTTGATCATACAACCAAGATTTCCACCCGCATCGAATGAAATATCAATCTGAATCTATAAATAAACTTTGTTGCATCTTGGTTAGGTATTTAGGTCAGTTAAAAATTTGACTGATCCTCCACAATCAACACATTCTTTGCCGGAATATTTCGAGAGATGCCATCATGGTATGAACTATTGTGAATATGTAAGAATGTACAGGTTGCTTGCTGAACCATTGTCAGAATCATAACGAGTAGTTAGTTATCTTAGGTTTATGAATTCAGTTGTCAAAAATTTGAATTTCATAAAGCGTTCCTACCGTTCGCTAAGAGTAAAAATTCATGAAATAGTATATACTTTTGAATACGAATTCCTAAGTTGCAATCTCTCGTTCTTTCAAATAAGTACATAATGTAGAATATGTGACCCCATTTCATCAGTTGATCATTCTGATAAATTCTAGGTCCTCCACAGAAGAATTTGTTACGATTCACCATTACATTGTAATGAAAAATCATAATATCTAATGATATATGGTAGTGCTCCATGCTCGAACAGTTATAGAAGCTCTGCTTTCTTTTGATCAATTTGAGAATAACTAACTGTCTTATGAATTTCAGAATTCAGAATCATAAAACAGAACTTACTCAGATAGATAGATAGATAGATCATTTTATTCATTTATGTACATAATATCTAAACATAAAATCATCATAAGATCACAATATTAAATTTTAAAACAAGCGTATTATAAACTATAAAATTTAAAAACTGTAAAGTTGAAAAACTCATCTCAAAAAAATCCTCTGTGGAATAAAATATATTATTTAAGAGAATACTCTTAACAGAATTCTTTCAACGGTAATTCTCTAATGGGTTCAGGCAATTTATCAAATATTAAAACGCTGAACATTTTGGGCCACGTCGAGATTTTTCAATTCTGAGATAATCTGTACGAATATTTCCCTTGTTACGAGTATTGTAATCATGAAAATCCTCACCAAGGAGTACTTATCTCTTCAATTATGTGGATACTTGAGACATTCAAATATATACAGATTGGGGAATGTTGATATACTTAATCCCTCAAATGCTTTTCTACAGCAGTCCCTATAACCTATAGGTACTCACAACAATTCTTATCGCTCTCCTTTGTAATCTGAAAATTTCATTTTCTTCAGAACAAATACTAAGTTACTACTACTATTAACTGAAATAGCGTAGCGTAACTGGCTTCATAAGGATCTTAATAGGATACATTCGGGTAATATGGCTCTTCCCTTTATATGCTTGCAAAAAAGAGGTAAAACACCAGAAACCCACATCTTTTATCGTGAAACAAAGAAAAAACAATATTGTATCATCAAGCTATCATACAATTATGAAAAACGGAAAAACTATGCCAAAAAACCGAAATCGTGTGATTCGTGTCATATTTCTGACATTGTTCGAAATATTGTTCAGCCGCTTCTACGAAACAGTTTTTTCTTCAACGACTGACCTTCATTATTCGGTGTTTCTCTTCGTGGTATTCTTGGTTCAACTGTTGTCATATCAGGAGTTTTGAGAATCATCGAAAACAGAGAATCCCTCTTGAGTACTATTTCAACTTTTCTTGAAATGTTTTCAGTTCGTTTTATGTGTATAGTGGAAGTTTTGATGACAGTTACATACAAGATAATGCTTTTTTTATCTTTGACACTATAGGCCAGAACTGAGCCATAGGTCTGTCGATCCATATTGTCGTGTCTTAGGTTAGGTTTTACAATGAAAAATACATACCCTAAAAATCATATTATTTCTGAGTTAACTAATGAATACTGGCTCTTTTGAATATATGTACTACGTTCAACTTTATTATCAACTGTAAATATTTGACTTTTAATTTCGAATAAGTTAATAACATAACATAACTGTTAATTCAAGAGAGTAAACACTATCTGTGCACGAAACTGTATAGTACAGTGTACTATATACTTGCTTGCTTGAATTGATCCTCTTCATGGATGGGCTAACCATTGATACATGTTATCCCACAGAGAATTCAATGGGATGGTCGTATCTCGGTCCGGGCGCTGTTATCCTACTGCACCTATAATACCGTAAAAGATAGATATATTGATTCTAAGTAACTCCAAGTGGATGTTTATTCAACAACTTTGATTTCTGTGAACTTAGAGCTGGATAATTTGCTCTTATTTTCACATGAAAATTGGTAAGTTTACCTACTTTATAATTAATTTTCATTTTTGAAAAATTATGATGAAAACAAATCAAATCACATTCTCAGATATTCCTTCCAGTGTAGTATACTTCGCATTGGAAGTTGTTGAATATCTGTGACAGAGCAATTGAATAAAACTAACGAAGGGAAAATATGAGCTTATTCTAACCCTTATTTCTTAGAGCGCTGAAGGTCAATATCAGGGCGTTCGAATTTACTGAAAACCTTCTTGGCCGGTACCCAAGCTGAGGCCCACTGAAAGTCTATCCCTCACACTGTCGTCCAACGTGCCTACCAAGCTGACCTCTCGTCTGAAACGGCCTTGCATCATCTAGACACACGAATATATGAGAACCTTCCGGGACTCTAGAAACGCACTGGGGGTATTCATGGACATCGAAGGGGCGTTTTGATAACACGTCCGTCGAGTTTATCTGCTCAGCCGCTGAAAAGCATGGAATCAATCCAACGGTAGTCCAGTGGATTGAAGCCATGCTATTAAGGCGTGCGATGAAGGCGCAATCTAACGGATGCGTTGTATAAATCACCATTACGAAAGGCTGCCCACAGGGAGGTGTCCTATCTCCGCTCCTGTGGTCTCTCATAGTTAATGAACTCTTGGAGGAGTTGGAAGAAGCAGGAGTTTATGAACAAGCCTATGATGATGGCGTCACATTGGTGCGGCACTTGGAGACACTGTGCGAGCTGCAAAAGATGCTGCTCAGCGTGGTGAAATGCTGGTGCCACACCGAGAGGCTCAGGATCAATCCGGAAAGTATAGTAGATAAAATGTTATGCTAATAAATATGCAACATAAAAATTAGGTCAGCAAGGTGAGGAGTCAATGTCAACCTTCTAAGAATGTTAGGAACTCCGTAAGAGAGCAGGGCTCCGCCTTGATGCTTTGCATATAGAGAATGAGGGGAATTAGTATAAGCTAGTATAAAGAAGTATGAAAAGTATGACACTATAACGTAATATACAAGTACTTAATATTCTACGTTGATCTACGATTGTGAATAGTGCAGTTATCTACATGCATAAGTGTTACAATGAACCATAACCAATCACCCAATTATTCCTATACCACCCATAGCTACGGTCGCCAAGAACCTGAACACCACATGGCGATCTCTGTCAAACCATACTAAGGTCCTGAACACCACAAACACATTTAATGTACGACAAAAAAGAATGATAAAATGTTTGACTCATGAATCTTATACATACCCATCTGACATCGCATTCCTTGATTTTAAACTACTGGATGTGAGGCAATTATATTATATAAGCATTGAAGTGGATTCCACATTGAGAGAAGTTTCCTAATATTATTTTTATAAAGTACCACAATACGTTAAAATATGTTTAGTTTATGGGACCAAAAATATTCATAATACTGTTCCAGCACTCAATGAAGAGGTCATATCTCATACATTGAGTGAACATAGGAAGACCATTCATCAAATTGCTGGTGATTCTGAATTTTTCATGTTGCAGTGAATCTGAAATTTTCTATGTATTGTTATATTGATAATTGTATTGAGTCATACTGCGATCCTCATATACAAGATATAAATATTTGTGAGTATTGCCGTTCCTGTTTATTAATATTCAATTACGTATTGAGTTTATAACCTTGCGAGGTGAGATTATATACATGAATTAGTAAATAAACGTATTATTGCTATTATAATTATTGTGATTATTCTCATTGTAAACTTATATTATATTTGTTTATCAAGCTCTTAGATTCGCTTGGAAGGTTTGCAATAAGTTATTATTGTTATTACTCTCATTAACTAATGTTTTAATGAACATAACTGCATATGATAAAGTAAATTGCGTTTATAAACATCGAAGCATCTACAAAGTAATAAATATTATATATTAACTAAGGTATGATCATCATCACCATCGTTTACTCATCGATTCATGTAGCAATTATTGATCTCTTCCTATCACACAAATCCAATCAATTACTGCAGATAATGCACTATTCTGATCTCTTTGAGTAACTTTATCCCACATGAACGTCGGCATGCTCCAAACATTGTATTCACCAAAATTACATTATAATAACATGAAACTGCATTCACCTAGTATAAAGCGGTTGTAGGAGGAATTACCAAACTTCATTTTTGAAGGAGGAAGACAATGGATCATATATATTCTTATCACTAACATACCTGGTATAAGTACCAGAAGGAAGAACATTAAATGACGATGTATTCGATCACGTCATGTATGTTTTGATTAATACTTATTTAAGTCTTTTTATATTAAACATTCACTGGTGGGATACAATATACTGTGTCAACATATTCATCATTTAACTGTTATAGTACAGAATTTACCTCATGTCAGACGCTTTCATAAAATGTTAATTACAAGTTGTTGAAAAGGGCATTTCGGCGTAGCAGATTTCTATACGTCAGTTAGACATAAACATTTTAAGCTGAGATTGAAGAGCATAACGTTGGCCATTCATGCGAATTATATATTGATAAGCATACACTGCGTATCAGAGAATTAGTGGATCGTGTAAGTTTTGATTTGACGCTGGATCTTCAATGTATAGAACATATCAAAATATGTGAGCCACACTTGAATCATCAGACGAGATTCAAGTTTGTCACTGATTGACATTATCTTAAATAGAGAAATATGGTGAGACCTGATCAAAGATACCATTACCAATTTAATCATTATATTGTCTTCCAATAATGAAAATGAGGGAACAGAAATAATAATGCGACATTTTTTGGACATATACTTATTGAACCCAGAATGACTGCCTTCTGCATCTGGTCTATCAAGATCTGCGCCGAGTTCTTACAGGACGGAACGGTCTCCAAGTTCGAACGCAGCGAAGACCGAATTTCACCCAAAACATCGATGATCAGAACCACTAATACGACCTTGTAGACTGTGTAAAGCGTACGTAGCTCGAACAGGAGATGGACTTTGTCCATTTTTCCTCCCATCACATTCAAGACTATGTTCTTCTCTGCTGGAGCAGAAGATTCGAACACATTCATAGTCTTTGTTTGTTTATCGAGGAGGACAACGTCAGGCTTATTTGCTTGTATGGACCTACGATCGGAAACGGGTAATTCCAGTAGATCTCGCATTTTTCGTTTCCAACAACGGACTCGATATATCCTGGCATGTAAGATAGCATCGGCTATTGGTCTATTCCGTAGGAGTGCCTCAGATGATAATATAGCTCCCGTCATCAGGAACCTGCATACTCATCACGTTGCGGCCATAGACCAAGGTGTTGATTATACCATCTTGGCAAGTTGCGATGAATCCTTCGGTCTAGATGTAAGCCCGGCTGACCTTAGGTAGCCGAAGGTCAGCCTCGTGGACAAGCCAAGTGTTTCGATGTTTCTGTAGAAAATACTGTGTATTGGGTTGTAAACATGCTGCCAGAGCATAAGATCTTGCTTTACGGCATTTGTCATGGCTATCAGACGAGTAGGTTGAAACTCGAGGTCGCCATCTAGTTGGCCTTCTCGACTGTTGTGAAATTCGAGACGAACTTCTTCCGCACATTTCTGTGTTACCTTAACGATAAATGCTCCCACTCTGGCCAATTCATTACTTTTGACAAGGCACAGGAGGGGGTCCGAACTCCTAAGAACTTTACAAGCTATACTCAGAACCACACTTCGATGCAGATTCTCCCCACTCCCCTACCTCCCGGTAACGTTAGAGATAAATACGGGAAACGAACGATCTGGGATGCAATCTGTGATGGATATGCATCATTTCCGGGTATCTTTGTCGAGTCTATGCAGCTCATCGACCGGTCACTTCACTTCTCCAAAAGAGTGAAACAGGACTGGAACGGCAAGCGTATTTGTTGCAGATGCTTTGTTCTCACTCGAAAGTTCGGGCAACCAAATCTTTCGAACAAGATTACTGCCCTCACCACGGAGGGTCACATGTATATGCTAAGCGTCCTAATGAGGGCGTTGTTCAATTTTCAGGTATCGATAGGTCCAAAAGAGTGAAGCAGGACTGGAACGGCAAGCGTATTTGTTCCAGACGCCTTGTTCTCACTCGAAAGTTCGGATGACCAAATGCTGTTGATCTGTTGAGCCATATTGTCGGGCGTCTACGATTTATGAGCTCTCTATATATATAACATGAGCTCGATGTTGATTGCTTTCTTAATTACTACTACTACTACTTAGATTACCAATACTCCCGAAGGTTATAAATACGTTTCACGTTGAATCATTCTATGATCTCCTTATTTCTGCAAACATGACCATATGTCGATAATATGGAGCATGTGGTAAATTTAATCAATTCTAATTGATCTTCAGTAGTACGTCCAAGGGTCATAATACTCATTGGGTATGGTTAATGACTGCACAACCTGTAGGGCGGAATTCACTAGCGATTTAGATAACATTCCGAACATTCATCCGTGAGTCATTTTTCGTGAGGATAAATCACCGATCGTAATGGATTCATTTCAACAAATATCCTTATAACCACAATCAGAATCCGAAGAAATGTGGATGCATAAATGATACAGATTATTAGATTCTTTTATTCACCTTTCAGGAGTTCATTTCTCAACTATAGAGTGTGGAGGATATTTTTGATGTAATTTACATCCTCCTATTGAACTATGTCATCACAGATATACTTTTGACAGGAAAAAAGGAATAATTCCACTAAGAATTATGATTGAACTAAACGACTCATTTCACATCTGATCGCTCAGTTTTGCAACTGCGAATTCTGTAGAATGATACTCCTCCTCGTTAACTTTCATCATCCAAATTATCGTGAATATTCGAATAAGCAATTGAATTGAACATTAACTGTTAGGAAAGGTGTATTCAGCACTCGAAATTGAATATTAATATTTGGTTCAAGAAATATTTTCCTCATATCAAAAATAGGGGAATTCCTAAGACCATTTTTGCGATCATTTGGATTTTCACAAGTCTCCACGTAAGTGATACGAATAAATGACATTCGTCTAATCACATATTCTATAGATGTCCCACTATGAAATCGAACAATATACCACAATGACTATTAGTTTTCCCGACCTTTAAAAGTTACGGGGAAAGTTAAAATACTTGAGTGCACTAGATTACGACAACAAACCAAATCATAAATAATATGTATATATGTATATGTAATTTTCTTGCAGTCTCAAATTCTTCCCCAAAGGTAAGTTATTTCATTTAAAAGAAAAATGTGACATAAAATGAAATGGTGATATTTTATGACTGAATGGCTATATTCAATCTGAAACATGTAATCAGAATTAATGATAGTATAACCATTCTTTCCTACGTGTGATATAACACTTCTCATGATCGCATATATCTATCGATTGACTTATGACATAAAATATATGCAGCGTTGACAAAATGTTCGACAGAATTTTATGAACATATTTAATAGAAAGCACTGAGTTGTCAATATATCATTATATATTATGAATACATAAGCAAGGTGGGGCATGTTTATTTCAATATTCAAGAAGTAGAAATTCCATTCATGGAAGCTCAGCAAAACTTTGAAGAAACTGCATTTGATATATAGGGATGATTGGAGGAAGGTATTGTGTGACAGAACATATCTTCTGAGTGGTTACCATACTTTTTTTTGATATCATCAAGACGGTTACATTCATTCAATGAATATATTGTGTATATATCAGTTATAAGAACTAGTTGTAGATGAAAATTGAGACTTCCAATATTTCTTATTCATATTTTGTATATATGAATTTGATTTATTTGGAAAACATCCATTTTCATTTTCCTGTTACTGGGTCTTCTAGCTGATAGTTATACACAGAATTTTCATCTACAACTATTTAGGGTCCTTCAATTTTGCACATATACTTTTGTGTTTTTCAGTGACCTTGTGTTTTTCAGTGACCCTTTCGAAAACTTTTTCATTTCTCTATTAATATATTTTTGGCCATTCTTCTCTAACCTTTCATTCCTTTCTCTTATTACTCCCTCATACTCCTCTTTATTATCTACTATTTACTCTCTATTTGGTCTTTCCCCTTTCATGATATAAAGTGTTTCATTGCTGGTTGCATTTGGTCAACTGTTTGATATCGTTTCCATTCTAGAAACATACTCGTCTCATCTATGTCTTATGTTTTACATCGTAATGATTGTTAAACATTTTATGGTTTCTTGTATGTATTATTTTAAGAATACGTTGCATATTTCTTTGGCCGACCTAATTCTTCTCCATAATTATTTAACACAAACTTTTTTACATTTTGTAGTTTGGCAGGGATATATTTTTGTAAATTTCTAAATTATGGCTACTATAACTAGGATATGTTTATTCCCGGGTTTGCTGTGATTAAGTCGCTTAAAAATCTATTGCCAACACTTCTAAACATCCCTTTGATTATCCCAGATCATTCATTGAATTTCTCAGTTCAAGCCTCAAGCCTGCCGTGAAGATGCCACCTGTAATGGTTGGCGAAACGTCGGCATCAAGTCGAGCTATTGTGACGCGGAATCCACCCGGAAGACAAGATTTTTCAAGATTAGCTGTCCGCGGGAGTTTACTATCCAAGAATGAATGATCAATCCGTGCATATATTATATAGAACAAAAATTGTATTAATAATAATTTGATATAGCTTGATTTATAGTCTTGCCAACAGCAATAATCGAAGATTATGCAGTTAAAACAGCACCACGAATTGGCATTGTACTGATATACCGTTATAAAAATGACGTGATAATGTCAACAAAGAATTAATTGAATACTGCATACAATTATCATTAGCAACATCCAAGATCTGTGATGTCAGAGCATTAATTATGAAACCTGAACTACGAATCAGTGTGTAATTAGTGCCATCAATTGGTAGGGAGTAGGTTTATTCGGAACAATGATTATGTTCCCGTTCACTCTCGTCGCTTTAGATCACAGAATCCGGTAAATTATTGGTCTCAAAACTTAACAAAATACCGTCGGGGTGACAAATCTGTAACATCGGTTTGTTTATATGATTGTTATTCAGGATTCATTCTAACAGATTATACTATCAGTATTTCATACACAGTAAGAAATCGAATCGAAATTTGACAGCAAAATAACACCACGCGGTGTCTATATCCATACACAACATTTTTGCGTAAAATCAACACCGTATAAGCAGTGTTCAATTGACATTTAGCAGTGAATATATTCACGCCTGCTTTATATTATATTGTTCCAAATTATAGCCACAAGTCTTGCTTGGTTTACAAAAATTCAACTCTCCACTTTCCATAAAGAGTAAGTGAGCTGTGATTCGTGGTAGTGGATACAGAATCACTCTCACAAGTCGCATAACAGCGAGAAAGAATTGCAAACAATTTTTATTGCAATTCGAGGATAACGTTCGACTATTCTATCATCAACTTGTGTTGCATTTATGCGAAATAGTTTCCTCACATTTTACTATACAAAATGCATCATATTCATAGCCCATTTTATACATACCATGCCAATTCCGAAGGGAAAAGATTTTGAAATATTCTAGATATTTGAAAATATTAGATACCTAGTTTATGATTTGATGCAATATTGAGAACGTGCTAAGTTAGCATTTGCGAATATGCAACAAAGCTTTTGAGGAACTCACAGTTTTGCGTGGAAATGTGACTTCACAGTTATTTCCAATGACAACAGCAGATTTCAACAAGTGTCAGAAGTATATTAGAAGATAAATATTAGAGAAATGAAAAGACAAAAGATAACGAGAGTAAAAAGAAGGAAAGAAACAAAAGAGAAAGAAGATTAGGCAAATGGAAGGAAGAACCATAAGATTCTCCTGTTCTTATTCATTCTATTCTCATTCAGTGCTATAGTTTTTCATTCTCCTCTCTTCTCGCTCTTCATTTCTCTTCTATAATTCCAATTTCAAATATGTCATATCCTATCCCTTCTGCCACTGGAACGATGAAAGGTTTTGGAGTGACATTTAGTGTCTAATGATCCCAACTAGCTCACTAGAATGTTTTACACTCAGGGCTTGCAGTCATATGTGTCCTTAGATTCTTGATTGATCGGATTACCCAGAGCGCCAATTGCTTAACAAAAAAAAAATAAGATAGAATCCTCAATCCAGAATTTCCGGCAATACGTGTTGATGATTATATCAGAGAAATAAAGACAAGTTTCAGTTTAACAATTTGGTTTTAATCTTTTAGGGAATTATAATTGAAACCAAATTAGTTAGATCAATAACATACTTATATATAAATTACCAAAGATCAATACTTTGGGAAATTGAAAGTGAAACAGAATATAATTCTGCATAATTTGAATAATTGAATTGAAACTACGAATTTTATTTTAAAAAATATAATCTTTAAAGCAAAGGTTCAAATTTAAGAAGCTAATTTGTAGACGAAAACAATTTTGGTTAGAGATCATGAGCAACTGATTATGAAAAATTGGTTATTCCAACACAAAAAATGTTACGGTCCTTGAAACTTGGATAAGCTTGGAGGAAGTGCTTTGCCAGGAATTTTCCTCTACAATACGGCACGAAAAAGGATAGAGACGTCTCGATCGTTCAAACCCTGAAATATAGACAATTCGAGCAATACCTTGGCCACAAGATCGAGGGACAAGTAACCAAATCAGCAGGAATGATCAATATAATCTCACAGCTAATTATGTTATCTTCCCTAATTGTATAATCAAAATTATTACTAAAGTTGAAATCTGGTACATTGACAATATATTTATATATATATTTGCACTGATACGAAGAAGATGAAGCGTCTTCTGCATGTTAAACTATATCGTTTCAGTTTTTTCGTCATTTTCTAAATTCATTTTTCTAGCAGTTTGCTCTTCATCCAGATGGAAATTTTGTTGGGTTTATTCTTCTTCAACTATATTTCCATTATCGCATCTATTACAAGCATCTTCTTTATATTTTTTTCTGTTTCAAATTATACTCTGTCGGAAATACTTTTGACTTGAAGGAAAACTAACTGTAGCTGTATTCTAAATAAGCTTTGATATCAGGAACAAAAAAATTCTTAGAAAAATCAAATAACCCAGCTAACTTAGATAATGATCAGCTGATGGACACCCGGAATGTGTTTGTATTTTCCAATATCTTTGGACCTATTATTTAGGATTATCTCTAATGTTTGATATGACCATGACGAAATTGTATTATAAAACACAAACAGATTCGGCGGAGACTCTGTGTTCTGAACAGGGATTACATTCAGTATCCCTGTACCAAAAGTACCAGAGGTGTCTCTGATAACTTTCCACTTTTTCATAGGATAAGCATATATGAAACAAAATTGCATTAAACTCATTCTCTAATTATATCAAATAGTGTTGTTCGAGTGGTAAACAATTAACTTTATCGATTTCCATTTGATTAAGTTTATATGCCATATCAAATAGACACATAGATAATTTACAATGTAGACGAAAGTTCTTGTTCTACCTCAAGATACACGAAGTGGAGAATACTGAGAGTGCAATCTCCAAACCAGCAATTCCGACCCAAAATATATTGCGTGGAAACATTGACGCTGACCGCTGAGCTCAGATTACAATACTATTTCAATTATTGTGAACGTACATGCTTTATTCAGAGATTATACCGTAATACAGGACTTTCTAACTAAAATGGCTAACAATCTTTCAAACTGTCACGCGAATGTTCACTAACAGAATTAATTCAGGGATGCTAGATTTCATCAGAAAAGTTTTGAATTTTCTACTGTGATTAAATTTGAAGACATGAAGTTTCAGGTGAGTGCGGGAAATAGATTTTTTCCTTTATTCTCCCAAAATGAGCTATGTGCCATGGGAAAAACATATATGAAGCACAAAGTGCCACCGCAATTAGATTTTATCTTGAACATTACCAACAGAGTGCGTATTCCTCAATCACGACACTGCATTTGATAACAAGTGAGCTAAGTGCCAATATCAAATATTGAGATTACGACTGAGACCTGTTAAGTTGGTGAATATAATATTAATGTCATGATGAGTTCAAATGGTACTAGGAGAAAACAGGGCCGTGAAAAAGAACAAAGGCAGTGTAAATGCAAACTACACAACATTGAAAACTCAATACAACATGAAACTACAGCAATCTAAAAGAATCACGAGTTTGAATTTACCTATAGTATATAAAGAAATTGGACGAAGAACATGTACATATATCAGTTATAAAGTTTTTAACAACTTTCCGGAAGATTTAAAATTGCTGAATGTTCAAAATTCAAAATAAAAAAAAAATTTTTTAGATCGTGGTTGAGCTCTACTTCAAAACCGGAAAATTGATCAAATGATTGAAACTATGGTTTTCTGATTTGGTGTTATCATTATTACCATGTGTCAGTTGAACTCAAATTCAAATTCAATTATTTATTACAAAGATGTTCGAGACGATAAATACTCACATATATTTATTTCGAATTTATAAATGCAATCTAGAAAATCTAAACTTACTGTCAAGCCGAAAACACAAATATTCGTTATTATCACCAACTATAGTATTTAATATGTTCAAAAGTCGAACGTATTTTCTTTTATTTAGACATTATTATTTCCTTTTCACTTTTTTCCTTTTCTTTTATTTTCTATTCATTTTCATTTTCAGGCCTGGATACCTAGAGTCTCTTGCAGGGTGGTATATATGGAGCACTTATGTTTTTATTACTGTATTACTATACCTGAAATAAATATTATTATAATCTTCCAAAAATAGATTCTAACTTGAATATTTCTTGTGATATTATATTCATCCTACTAAATCAATGCTACTGATTTAAATATTTTGATAATTGGGTATTTTGAGTGTTTCCATAAATAATAATGCTCACTTTAACATTATTACAATATGGATTTATAATATAGACTTAAAGCTGAGAGTAAATTTTCCATGTCTCTATCTAAATCTTTCAGGTGGGAGTAGAAACAGTATGCAGGTTAGATACTTACTTTATTTTATTGAGTCATTTGGTAAACCTCAACAGTTTGTGAATTATATTCAAGATTACAAATAATTTGTCTTATTTAATATAATGAGTAGAGAACTCCTAATTTAGTTTGTAGTGAGTTTATTGAATCGAATCGTTAGTTCCATTCAAAAACATTAAAAACCTGTCCTTACTGACAACAATGACTGACCTCAATCCATGACGTCACATCATTCTTAACGTAAATAAACTATACGCTACGAGTATTTTACGTACCTACTCGAGTGCTAATATTAAGAGTCATATCGACTTATGAAAGAATTCGACTAGATTCTAGAAAAAAGCTAGTTTTCGCATCACTACTTGCAACACGTTGGTGCATGTGTAGGTGGATACATTCTCAAGTTCAATTTCACCTATCTATACAAATAAACAGGTAATGAAGCTTTCATTAAGCCGGCTTCTGGTGGAATGCTTTAATAAAAAGTAGGTGGATGAATTCAGGCATTATGGCAGGAAGTCTGATAGTGAAATTAGTGTTTAGTTAGAGTTCATGAGTAAAACGCACTCGGAAGTTAGCAAAGTCTTTATAAACTTTAGTGTTTCAGCTTTATCCTTTAGTAATGAAGTTAGAGACAACAGCAATCAAAACTGGAACATTCCGGAAGATAAAACATACATTCCAATCGTAAATCTACCACGTCGTCTGTTTTATATTACAACAGTTTCTAATTGTTGTCACCTCTCACACTTTCATTTTTGAAATATAAATGAAGCAATTGCATTTCGCTTTTATTTCCACTGATTATTTCAAGTTTTTGATGAAGGTTGTGTAAAGTGACATTTTCCACAAAAAATCAAGTATACATTTTTTTGATTTTCCACGTTGTTTTCTGGTAAAATGCGGAAAACTGTATAATTTTTTTTGAAAATCGAAAAATGTTGTACCTACTTAATTTTTTGTTGAAATTGTTATTTCACACAATTTTTTTTATGGAATAAATACATAAGCAGATCATAATTGGAAAATATTTGCCTTCATATACAGGACGGTCTTTATTAAGTAATACACCACACTTATATTCTTTCAATGGAACACCCTGAACTGTGATCATTATTTCGAAGGCCCTCATTAATCTGAGAAGAATGATATGCCATACATGGGTCTCTTGTTGACGGCTTCCGAATTATCAGACATTTTAGAGTTAAAAGGGGTCTACTTTCAAAAATCACTCTGTGTTTACTGATCGAACTTCAAAAAATCACTCTGTGTTTACTGATCGAGATAAAACCGCGATTCTTACGCGAGCAGTTTTTCAATATGGTTAAAAATAGTATCCATTATCAGACATTTCTCGAAAATGTGCAAAGTATACAGGATGAACCAAAACAGAAAAACACTCATAACTTTCTTATTATGAAAGGAATATCCTGTATATTATTTCATTAGTCGAAAGGTCTTTCAATAAGCTTCCTCACGATGCAAAGTAAGCACGGTCGAAAGTGAACATTCAGGCTGTTATTAAATAAAACAAACAAGAAACTTAACTTTCCACTGTAAACAATGCACTAAGTGACAAGGGTGATCAAAATACCACAAATTACCAATAAGTTACTACATGCAACTAATGAACAAACGTACAAAAAGTGTGTAATTGATTGAGAACAGATCATAATTTGATAGATTTAACAAGAATGATAATCTAATGAACAAAACAGTACCTTAACAATTAAAATATTTGATCTTAAAGTAGGTGCTCAAAGATAAGACCTCGTTGTTCGATACAAACATTTAGTCTCGAAACACTAGACGTTTCACGCACCCACTTACATTTTCACTGATTGACTTTCCCAAGGAGTTGGGACCCGTTGATTTACCATCTAGGTAATGATCATCATAGTAGAGCGATTCGAACAGCGCAAGAATTTGTTAGATTTGGCAGCTGTTTCGCAAGCGAAAGACCTTAACCGATTCGAACCATTCTTTTTTCTGTTTTCTTCTTTATTAACTGGACAAGAGATCAGGATCAAATACAGCCAAATCCTCTTTACACTTTCCCGACTATATTTTCATTTAAATATCGAGTAGATATTGCTGATCTTTACTCAACATAATTGTGCCTGTTGTGGGGTCTGACAGCCGATACTGTTGAAGCCAATCAATGGACGTTTTTCGCAGCCACTTAGATTTTCACAGATTGGCCTTTTCAAAGATTTGTGACCCGTTGATTTACCCTCTGTGTATTGAAACAGATCATCAAAATAGAGAGGGAAACTGCCCATGTATGTATTCTCGATTCGACCAGTGCGAGCATTAGTTAGATTTGACAGCTGTAGCTTAAGCGGAAGACCTTAACCGATTTGAACCATTCTTTTTTATAAATCATTAGCACTTCGAGTGAGTGTCAACTAGAGCTATTACATTTAAATATTGACAAGTTAGGTGAGGAAAAAAAAATATCGTAACAATCTTTAGAGCACATGTGCGACAGGAAGATATGAACCGATTTTGTTCCTTTTTTTAACCCTTTTGCCTTCTCAAATCGCAAATCTTCCTCGGTATTGCAACTTAAAAATGTTCTTAATTTTTTCTGGTCACTAGTGATAATCTTATTTATTGTTGATGAATTTATTTCATATATTTTCTGTAATATAATGTATGTATACTGTCATCTAATTGAACATTTAATGAAGACCTAAGCAAGAACAGTGACATACACGAATTCTCGTACAATATCTTCCATCACCAGCCGTACATAATTGTTTGAACGTTATGTCTACAAGTTGAGAAAACAGGAGTGCTGACTGGAATTACAACTTTTGTTTACATTCAAGTTGCTCTTAAAGGTGTCCGTATAAAAGCAACCCTTAACTTCGTTCCTGGAATCAGTACAGTTGTATACGAACGAATTCAATGAATGCAGAATATTGAGCTTTGTCAAGCTGTCATGTTATTGAGTTCGTCCTATTTTCCATTAATATTCTCCTAAATAACTTGAATCTTAGAATGGAATCAACCGAAGCATGGCGTAAAAAATTAGATGCGATGTTACAGCAAGACTACCTGCTTCCCCAATGGTTCACACATAAACCTTACATTTAGGCCGTTTGATGCACCTCCAGACCGTTTCATTAGTTCGATGTTTAGAAAATTTATAATTTTCGTACACTAATTGGGTGCTTCCTCGTTCACTAATATTAATAATTTCTTTCACAAACAACATTTTAAATTTTGAAAAGAATGTTAACTATTATTTGTTAGCACGTACAACACGAAAAATATAATGATTATAAGTTTGGAAACAAGCCCCTGTCTAGCTTTAATAACCAATAAATATCCAATTAACCGTGATGATCAACATCTGCCCATCCTTTCTATTCTTACCAAAGAAAGCACTGTGTGACGAGTTTCAGGCACCCTCAAAATTTACCGGACACCTTGACCGGTCCCCGTAATCAAATTGTGACGAATATAATGACCCAAATTAATGTTATAGAAGATATGACGCAGAAAAGGAGCGTTCCACTGTCCAAGTATTGATGCAGATCATTTGTATATGAAGCATGATTAGTTTAGAAGATACGATTTACGATACCAATAAATATATGTGTCACACCTCTTCTGAGAAGAATTTCTACACATTGCGATTGAAATTATGAACATGTATATTTACATGCATAAACTGTTAGATAAGCTATTGCCGCGATGTTTTGCCTTCAGCCATGTGTTTATTCACTATCATGTGGTCTCTATGGAATGCTTTTCATCTGAACTTAAGGCAAAGTTCCCAAATGCCGAGCAGTATACGGAATGTCATATACTGTTCGACGCCAAACTGCCGTGTCCCCTACATAGCACCCGTAGCAAACTTTCCGTTCCAAAAGTAGGCTATGCTATACCATTCCATTGATTCAGAAATCAGTACATTTTACATGCATTCAGTTGCAATTGAATTGTTCGAATCTAACAATGAGAGTTTTATATGAAAGCAGAAATAAAAACTAATTAAATGTATATGGACATGCGGCACTATCTGTTTTGTCACATATTGCGTGAAGGAGGTAATTGTATTCAGCAGCAAAAATTCCACAATTAATATTGACCAAGCCAAATTTTACGAGGATAGTCGTTCGAATCGAAAATTGAAGATTCAATCATGTCTGTCTTTCAGGAATGCTAAACTATTCATATGTGTTATATATAACACTTCTACGTATGTGATACATACATGTTACATATAATTGTTTTACATTGCGCTATAACATTTACATATAAGAGAGGTATCAGGAACTAACACTTATAAAGTTCAAATCTATGTAACATTTTTGTGAACACGATACATATTATACTCCATATCATTTCATGAGACGTACCTATGGGTTAAAGAAAGTAGACCAAATATAAACTCGCAAGTATGGTACCTGATACATATGTTTATTTAGATAGATGCGACGACTTATCAAACTTTGCAGTAGAATTGTACATATATAATAGACAATTACAATGTGATTAATTAAATTAAATATGTGCTAAGTGCTTAAGTGATATCATGAAATAACTCAGTATATCGTTTTGATCACGATAGATAATTCCTAATACATAGGACAATAGTATTATTCAAGGTCGATGGACAATCTGTCATTTGTTCTTTGGTTTAGTATTCACATTCCGCTCTTGCGAATCCCACGTTCCCATACCCTAACTTTACTTTATTTAATGTAGCAGTAGTGCCCTTCAGAGAGCTTCGATTTTAGTCACTTGTCAGTGATCTCAGACTTCGTAAATTAAAATTATTTATCTGCATTTCTTTTGTTGTGTGGCCTGTGAATTGTCAAGGTAAGTTTATAGTATATGATACTTATAACTTTATAATACAAACATAATGCTTCGAATTACGCAGAAAAATGTTTGTTAACACTTTTATTCATGACCATAACAATACAAGGCGTAAGTCACCAAATCTTATAGAAATTGCTGATAATTCTGAAAATGTGAATGACACCGATGCTAATTTATATGATATAGGAATATCTGACCATTCAAAAAGTTCTTCTAATTCTAATGAATCACTTGTAGATTTTCAAGAAGATGATGGTATCAAAGAAGTCAGTGTGTTATAGTGAAAATTAAATTGATGCATTCTAACAAAGTGTGTGATAAAATATAATGTTTTACAGAATGCTCTGAATGAGGTTTCACCATCGAAAGAAGGTTGAAGACTTCGGAAAATAAGAAAAAGAAACTTCTATCTGATAAAGAAGGAGAGACTCCAATTACTGACCTGCGTAGTTTGCAAACATTTGAATCTCTACTCGATGAGGAAGATTTGTGCTTGAACTAGTGCAGTAGCACTATTAGAAGAAGTGATAAAATGGAGAAGAGTATGTAATATTCTCATATAGGCAATTGTTTCTTCCATTGCTTGTTTGCCAATCAATTGGTAGGCGACATCCAATGGATAACGTTTATCGAATCCTGACGAGGATATTTTCTAATGAAGTTCCTACAAAATGTTCCTGGTTGGGGCAACGTAATAATTTTAGAATATGTCTTATATATATATATATATATATATATATATATATATATATATATATATATATATATATATATATATATATATATATATATATATTTCTCACAACTTCTATATATTTACATTCTAGAATTCATACATATAAAACATGATCAATATATATGAAATTTAATATATATTCTATGATGTTTAAAATATAAATAAGTTATAATTATGGCACAAACGGCGCCTTATATTACAGTGCCTAACTATATATTTCTGTACTTCAATACATGAATGCTACGTAAATTTGCAGTTATTTATTTACTTTCAGAAGTATCATCTATGTGTCTGAGACATCAACTTGTGGCAGACATAGAGCCGTAAAAGTACAATTTATATTATAGAGTGTGCTACATAACAAATATGACTTGAATGTCAAGATATATGTAGCATATTGCATACGATACGTAGCTGTGTTTACTGGGTAGTTGTCCCATCTCGAATCTCTAGGTTTGGAGTATCTACTAAATAATACACGTACGCGTTTCTGGCTGTAGTTCTTCCTCAATAGGAGACCATTTTTATGTTTGTTTTTACCATTCCATTCAATATTTCCTCCAAACATTCGATAAAATGTGAAATGCACACATCATGAACTAGAACAATAGCATCGGTGTTTCAGTTAATGCTCCGAAATTTCATAATGGAGAAATGAATCAATATTATATGAACTAAGAGGCACTATATTATGCTTTCACCAGTTTCCACATCTGGGCACGATCGCCTATCACAGTTGACTTATTTTGAGTGTTCTCACTGTACGAAACTCGCAGCGACATGACAAATTTAATGTTCATCAATATAGCTTGATATAACTGATTCGGAATATTCATTTCGAATCTTATGGTTCCGGTAATTTGTGTGATTCAAAATACGACAGCTCATTTCTATGCAGCAGTCATATGTCGAAATTCGATAGCCTTCTCGAGGCATATTGATTATGAATCTTACTGATTAGTTCGCAACTGTTTATGACCAATTATTCACGTTGGTTATTGCCTAATTATATGTAGAATTGAATAACGAAGTCTGGTGTTTGACAGCTCTAAAAACGTCTGTTGCCAATAGTATTCCCGAAATTAAATTAATTAACGAAAATCGCTCACTATCACTCAGGAAAGAAAAGAAGCATATTGAAAATACGGAAGTAGAATCTGAATAGAAGAATCAAAACATCAAGATGGCTGTAGATATTATAGTTTTCGTCAGTATTCTGTTAGTCGGGTTATTTATATCTTCGACAGAATGATTGTTCATTAATTATATATAAATCCTTGGGAAATAGGTCACACTAAAATAATAATAATAATAATAAAAACGTCGTGGTTTACTAAAGAAGTTTGGTCTCAATGATACCTTCACTTTAATTCAGTTGCACCATCAAGTTATAGAAAAGATGATATGAGCAGCCTTACAGAAGACCGCGCTGTTGAATTGACCCACCCGGGGGACGATCCCAAAAATTTGAAAATTGTTCGTAATACACTGGAAATAAATGGCTACTCACAAACATTTTTCAACCACATCATTAAAGAATGAATAAACATAATCTATAACGGTACGTCATATATAAATAACATAAACGGTAATACAGATAATTTTATAACATTACCATACATTTCGGAGACTTCAGAGAAAATTGAGGAATGTTTAAAAAGTGTGATATAAGTGTTGCGCATAAGCCTACTAAGTATGTTGGTAAGCAGCTGCGTCTGTAAATGCACGTATTATTAAGCATTTGAAAATAAGTTTGGGGTCTGAAGGCGACTTCTTCCGTATAAGGTAAGATACTTGAGGTATATATGGAATGATGAAATTTTTGTTATGAAAATACATGCGAATTTGACTTACATGTTTGTATGACTTATACCGAACAATTCCAAAAAAAAAATAGTTTCTCGTTACATACAAACATCGGCACACATGAACTACCTCAACTATGCCATCCATAGCTAATATCATTGATTAACTATGGTAATCAATGCTAATATCATATGAATATTTCACAGTAGGCAATATATAGCGGGAAAATTAAACTTTGGACCCTCCGTTCCATATAACCCCTGCAGTTTCATATATACCCAGTTTACGGTATATCAACATCATTTGAGAAACTATTCCATAATTTTATATTATTCGATTTTCAGCTTAAGTTTTCTCTATTTGTAATTAATCAAGTGTATTCATAAAAGATGAAATGGAGAATTCAATAGATTAGATTAGATATCGGGTTGTTACTACCACGTTCCTAATGGACTATTGTATCCTCCTCTCGGTACACTTTTAGATTATATCTATGTATTATATATGAAAGGCAAATGCCACCCACTGACTGACTGACAGACTCCGAAACTGTGTAGCCGACATACTTGAAATTTGCCAGGAAGGTTCCTTATATGACGTAGGTAGGTACCCAATAAGAACTAATTTTTCAAAAATCAATCTCAATGGGGGTAAAAGGGATTTGATATATCCTCCGATACAATGGGTATCAACGCTGATGTTCCACAAGAATCTGTCTCAGCACCAACTTCTGCTCCATATCAACGATCTGCTGGATGTGACCACCTGTTCCGTCCACAGCTTTGCAGATGATGGCACACTTCATACCGGTTTCTCATCTAGAGCCCCTATACCATCCAATGAAGCCAAAGGAGCGAGAAAGGAACAGGTTGACGCAATCAATGGAGATCTGGCAAAGATTTTTTAATAAGAATCTGATCATCTAGTAGAGTTTAATGCAACCGAAACTCTAGCGTGCGTCTTTTCCAGAAAGGCGGATCCCACAATCCCTAATATGATGATGTCAGGTACAACTATTCCTATGAAGTCTTCTATAACAATGCTCGGGATCCCCATCAACAGCACCCTCTCATGAGGTCCATTGATAAAACCGCTTCACAAAAACTTGGTTTTCTATTCCGTGCCAAGAGCTAGTTTACATCCCCGCAGCTCCTCATAATCTACAAAGTACAGATATGACCTGTCCTGGAGAAGGTACTGTTTACATATTTGGAGTTCGGTTCCTAAACTTACGCTGAGGCTCTTGAAATCTATCCAGAAGAGAGCTATTCGATTGATTGATGATGTCACACTTACAAGTTATAAGGTGAGCGATCTCTTCCTTTTCTATAGATATATCCATGATCGGTGATCATCAGAAATCTCGTCTGTTGTGTCACCACGAGAGATTCCAGATAGGCGGACTAGACGAGCCCAAGCTAGCCAGCCCTTCACTGTCAAGCTACCAAATAGCGAAGTTGTGGAACTCTTTACCTAGTTAGGTCTTTCCTCACGCCTATAACTTACAAACCTTCAAAAAAAATATGAATACCTATATCCATTCTCTAAATCTCACTGCTGGCTCACACGATGTCCTTCGAACATTATAGATTTCCCTCTCGTGTAGTCAAACTATTAAAAAAAAAGTAAGCAGGTAACTTTTTCTTGGCAGATAGCTCCATATATCGATCGATCATCATCACAGTTCGGACTGTCTATAACAAATCACACATAACTATATAAGACAGGTAATGCTTACATGACAGATAGCTGATACATTGGCATTCACTTGATGTCCGTGATAGACTAATCGATAACGTGGGGGTCCCTGTCAATTCACATAGACTTTCTTTTTCTCATATTGCTGTTTAAATCGGAATGTTTTATCATGAATCCTGTTATGATGCTTAGATTATTCCTGCTTCCTGTTATGCTTTCCAAGACGTCATTTTTCCTAACTTCATCTACGGAATCTTGGTTAGTGTGTGGTATTGATTTCCTTGTCTCCTGATCTAAGGATTTACTGTATAGTGTGTTTCTATACTATAGAATCGTTCCGGTCTCAGCTCCTGCCTGTTCATTTTCCCCAATACCTATATGTCCAGTCCTGCAATCTTGGGGTATTTACTTTGGTTACGCATGTGAGAAGAATCCTCGAGCTTATTATAATGAAGGTCAATGATTTTATGGATGCTGGACTATCAGACATGATGGTTATGTAATTTTTTTCGTATCTTTTGTGCAGATTCAGTATTTATTACATATTTACAATGTCCACGACCAATATGTGGAAAGTAAACTGAATAGAATAGATATTCCAATAATAGTGGAGGATAATTCTTCCGTTTTGACAGATCTCGCAAGTGCATACTGATATTCGATAATATGTTCCAATAAATGACGAAATGAATAAACTCCCATATTACTACTATGGGTTTTCATTATTAACCTCTGCCATATTAGTTTTTGATAGATGAGAATCCTATAGAATTCCAGCTATAGAATCAACTTCATACAACATGCGGATTCTCACCAGCTGCTTCAGTTAAAGTCATTTTGTTTCAAGGAAACCAACATATTGACTGTTCTGTGAAACGTCTATAATTACAAAGAGCTGGAAAGCTATTACTTCCTTTATCAGTAACAATCGTTCCTTCATCCCACGCTATAATAGACCTTTTGTCGATCTACATCATTTTTAGGGTACGTTCTTTTCCTATTGTTTCAACGTATTTGACTCAATCTGTGCAATCAATTAATAGTGATAAACATATAATAATCTGTATCAGGGAAACCGAGTAAACCTCAGACGAGAATATCAGTTGCGCAAAAACGGATATGAAAAGAGGTGTGAACGTATGAGACACTCGTTTATTTGCCTAGAATAGTACGAAGCACATTGATTATAACTATTCAATCGTAGGCTTGACTCATTATATCTCCAAGCTTTTATTTAGGGAATAAAGAGACAAACAACTATGAGAACTACTCATACACATCATGTTAGGAACAAATGAACATGTCTCTTATATACAAAGTCTTGTCTATCAATTCCAGACAGCTGTTTCGCTCTTCTCAGGAACTCGTTAGTGGTACGAGGCAGACGTGAAGTTACTCCGGCAGTGATAATCACCGGCTTCGAAAATGTCTGTCGAATCTAGATGTTTCAACAACATTTGCCGGAAAGCATGTGCCACTGAGAATGCAAATCGAATTGTCACGCATTGATTATACAGTTCTCGCGATTGGAATAATCGACGGGGAAACATTTCGAAATACTACTGCCAGATGACGGACCTAAAACAATGCATAGTGAATAACAAACACATCTCCAATTAGAAGTCAATGGATATCAATGCGTGGCAGTGCCGGAAATGGTCAATCAGTGACTTCACGCCTGCCTGGTTCCACTGATGAGTTCAAGAAAAAAGCGAAACCACTGACAGGGACTAATAGACGTGTTGCCATTGTTCAACCTAGAGAACCAACAATTTGTCTATTGACTTCTAACACGAGGTGTTTTTGTAATTCACTATGCATTGTTTCGGAGCCGTCACGTGGCGGTAGTGTATCCAACTGTTTTTCCGTCGATTCTTTGGATCGCGATAACAGTATTATCAATGCGTGGCATATCAAGAGTTATTTAAGTCAGGTGGCAGTTGATTATAATACTTTAAGCATACATACTCAGTATTTTTGCAACTTTGTATTTTATTGATTTTTGGAAGGATCGGGTTGTCGGTTCTTGTCTCACAATTTTCATAGTATTTATTCTTTCTTACGCTATAATAATATACAGGCTGTTCCTTGATGATATACGAATATTTAAGGGTGATTCCAGAGTAAATTTTAATTAAAAAAGTTGCTCCAAGTCTGTCCTAAAATGCTCTGTTTTCGATATAGTGGCAAAGTTTATTTCTTTTAGGTTTTTTCCAAAAATCTAGAAAATGTTTTGAGATATTGAACTGAGTTTTGAGACGGATTAATATGACTTAGGAACACGCTTTTTCACTTAATGAGCTGTTTTAAAATTTAATCAGTGTCGTAGTTATTGGGTACCCTTAAGTCACATAAATCTGTCCCAACACTCGATATCTCAAACCATTCTCTGGATTTTTGGGAAAAACCTAAAAAATACAATTTTTGCCACCTTGTATATCGAAAACAGAGCGTTTTAGAACAGGCTTACAGGATTTTTTCACTCAAAATTGACCCAGGAATCACTCCTTGGAATATTCGCACATCATTAAGGAATACCCTGTATAATTGACTCAATCATGAAAGATTTATCTATGTTTCAAGGTGCTATAATATGTTGCTTATTGCTTTTCAAAATGATTCTAGAAATTCTATATGGTAAGGAGATCAGGAAGCTGATAATATTTTTATAAAGCATCTCCCCAATTAGTGATTCCATAAGTTTCAATACTATGAAACAATTGACTAAACTGTGAAAGATTTTTTATGTTTTGAGGTGCTATAATATGTGTTTTCTCGTATCTCAAAATGATTCTGAAAATTCCAATTTGTAATGATTATAAGTTTTAATACTGTGGAACGTGGCATAATAAATCGATAATAATTGTAGTATTCATAATATTTCTTGACTGATTACAATAAATAGCAAACAACTTGTACTTTTCATGCTATATCGCATCTGCTGGGCCCATTCCATTCGTTTATCGATGATTCCTAAGTATTTGGCTTGTTTTACTTTTTCAATGGCCTCTCCTTAGATGTAAACATTGGTACGCTAACATTGTACGCTCCTAAAGCCATGTATTCTGTGTAGTTTACATAATGTAGACAAAGTTTGTTGACGTCTAACCATGTGTTGATTTTGCTCAAGTAGTTATACATACAGTGTGAGCATTTGGGTTGAAAACCTGAATTTATCCTGCGTTAGGTAACGTTTAAGCAAAAAACGTCGTCTACACGTGAAATTTTAAATTTAGTTTCAGATTACAATCGTTGTGATGACGTCTTCCAATTTGTTTGTTCAATAGAATTCTTAATTTTTTTTTCAAATTTCACGAAACGACGTTCAATTTTCAATAACAGTATCAGTTATTTGGATGAAAAACAGTTGAATGAGGTGCTCAAAATGATCACTCACTCCTTGACACTAAGCATGAGCCGGCTCAGGTCACTCATCCATTGCGAACCGAATCGGAACTGGTTCAAAATGTAACCCCCAAACAAAATTAGTATCCTGTGCCTTCAGATAATTCTAGAATAGCTCAACAAATCAACCTCAATTCTGAGAGGGGATAATAATGATAATATGAACAATGTAAGATTCATTGGAAGCCCACTATCTCTCAATTTTCGGAAGAGAGCTATTCGTCTGATTATCACATTTACGAATTTATTGACTTCTCTAGAACATCGTAGATAGAGTAGAGTTCAAAGCAACAAAAACTCAACCTTGCGTCTTCTCCAGAAATCCGGACCCCACAATCCCTAATATGATGATGTCAGGAGCATCTATTCCTATGAAGTTTTCCATATTCATGCTCGAGATCACCACCAACTGCATCTTCTCATGCGATGATCATGTAAGGTCCATTGTGAAAATCTCTTTACAAAACTTGGTTTTCTATTCCATGCCAAGAGCTACTTTACAACTCAGAAGCTCCTCATAATCTACAAAGCACAGATTCGACCTGGTCCTGAAGTACTGTACACACGTTTGGTGTTTGGTTCCCAAACATACCCTGAAGCTCTTGGATTCTATCCAGAAGAGAGCTATTCGTTTGGTTGATGATGTCGCACTTAAGAGTTCATTGACATCTCTAGAACATCGTAGAAAGGTGAGAGATCTCTCCCTTTTGTATAAATATTTCCACAGTCGGTGTTCTTTAGAAATCTCATATGTTGTTCCACGACAAAAGATTCCAGATAGGCGGACTAGACGAGCTCAAACTGGTTACTCTTTCATTGTCAAGTTCGAGACCTGTCGAACTTCTTGCTACCAGACTTCATTTTTCTATCGAACAGCGAAGATGTGGAGCTCTTCACCTTCCGAGGTCTTCCCCTATGGCTATAGCCTCCAAACTTCGAAAAAATTTTGAATGCCTATCTCCTCTCCCAACATTCCACCGCTAGCTCACACGATGTTCTTCCAACATTATAGGTTCCTCTCTCGTATAGTCAAAGTATTAAAAAAATCAAACTTCTTCAGTCAACCACTATGTTTTTATTTTTTTGAAACTGAATCTTGCCTCATGTTCATATCGAAGAAATATATGTTTTTCTTCACTTCCACTTCGCAGGTAAATTGAAGTTTACAGTGAAAATTATCAAATTTATCAATTACGTACTGAATGTTATCGTCGGGAACACACATTAGGCAATGATCTTCATATCGTTTAGAGAATACGGGTTGAAAATCTAATGAATTAATTACAGATTCCTGCGGACATCTCATAACTAGATTAGCAATAGGAGCTGGAATAGGAGATCCCATTGCTGTGCCGAATATTTGTCCAAAATAATGCTCACCGTATTGGAAATAAGTGCATTCTGAACAAAACTTCACTGATGAGCTTATGAGATAGCGAAACAGCTGTCTGGAAATGATAGAAGTGTTGTCACTGAGTTACCTAGAGCAACCATAAATTTGTTCATGATTCTGATAATGATGAATTATTTTTACTTATACAGTATCTTCTGACTAGAACTGGAAATATTCTTAGGGAAACTGAAAATGTTCCTATTCATGTTGTTGACTCTGAGTTTCTTTGGAGCATTCTATGTAAAGGATTATGATGAATCTATCAAAAATTGATGTGCTCAGCATCCAGATTATCCAGGTACGTGTGGCTGACTGACGAATAAAATGTTGTAATCCTGGTTTAACAATTACACAAATGTGCACATTTGACCAATTTTAATATTCGGATAATTCTATCGAAACTGTTCGTGTAAACTATACCATTGAATTTAAAAATGTTGTCAAACTCAACGCCCCATTTTATAGCGGTAATAGCTCTGCTTATTTGCATATTTAAACTGGGACTATCATATATTACATCATGCACGTACAGTCATTCAGTCATTAAACGCCAGAATATCTGATGCCAATATGCATCAAGCCTAGCTGACATGGACCTCTGATCTAACGTCATCAAATGTTAATCGGAGTTACATAATTATTTGATTGCAAAACTATCGGATAATGATATTTATTTCTCTATAAACTCATATATAAAGCTGTTTGGAATAAAACATAACGAATTGAACTGGTTGTGCTGCTAACATGTTTCCATTACTGATGTAGCTCATGTTGTTATATATACATAATAATAATAATTTGAAGATAATTATGAAACATTGACAAACAGATTTCATTATGTAAATTCATCACTATTAACACCATAGTTTATACTGTTAGTTTCTTACCGGTATAGTCACTACACCATCAAAATATTATTAACACCAGTGATATTGAATTCTTAGAACGAAGCTTTTTCCATGCGAAGCTCATGAATATACCATCTTCAATTATATAGATACCAATTACTAGGCAGTTTAGTTGAAAAGTATGAAAACTACTAACTTTTTGACGAATTTGACATGATCTGGTCTGTTGACTGATGCGGAAGAAGATACTGATATGCGGCTTAGGATTCGGAGCTTCAAATAGCGTTAGGAATCTTGAAATAATATTTGACTGCAAACTACGTTTCGAGGAGTATATAACGTTATTGATTAAGAAGTCCTGACTTGTCTCAAGACAGTTATATAGGCATAGGAAATTAATAGGTTTTCACTTGAGGAAAAAACTTTGTGAATGTTTAGTGGTATCTATCCTCAACTACAGCTTAGTTTGGTATTTTCCTTGCTAACTTCTGAATACCGCCTTCAAAAAATCCAAATTAATATTGCAGATTTGTTTCTGGTCTTTGTAGATATGACAGAGTATCAGCTAAAATAAACAATCTAGGCTGGCTTAGGATCGAACATTTGTTGAGATATCATATGACCTCGTTGGTCTTCCGTGTACTTTTCACCTCCACTACCCCGTACCTTAAAAGTAGACTAATATATGGAGGAAGTTTGCATGACTGCTGCATATGTCATACTTACAATTTAGACTTGCCTAAATTTGGTCTTGCTTGGTTAAATAGATGTTTCACCTACAATGCAGTTCAAATATATAATTCTATATCCCCTGCGTTCAAAACAGGTTCAGGAGGTTTTCTCAACAGAAAACTCAAATAGACGCTACTATTCCATTTACTATTGCATAAATCTATTTGTTTCCTCTGTAACAAACTTTATGTTATTAGATTATTATTTTTTCCCCTTTTTCTTGGCAGTTTAAAGTTCGATGAGTAAGTTTATACTTTCTTTCAAGTCTTTCTCTTTATTTTATTTTTGTTTGAGGTTAAGTACTTTATACAAAATAAAGGCAATTCATAATTATTATTATAATGTTCAGTCTGGTAGATATTTGGAAAGTACGAGCTTACCAGTTTGAAATAAACTCAAAACATCTCTTTCAAATAAGTTATATTCCTAGATAGATTCTGCGTCAGATGACTACGACTAAATGATAACGCTTTGCCAGTTAAGGCAGGTGGTATCTTTAAGATTGACTGGAACTGGTCTGAAATTCATAACCATTCATTTCCGTAAATGTATTATTATAATATACTACCTGATATACCATGCGTTGCTCGTGCTACAGAATCGAAGAATATTTTACATTTTACCTCTTTCCGACTTCAACTCTAGTACCCTTAGGCTGAAGTTGTACTTGAACGGCACCATGAGTGTCTCTACTCATCTCAGCATCCCAGGAAACTGGAATTGCTCATGAGAATTTCATGATTCCATGATAATAGTTGTTTTTCGGTACTCTACTAAGCCGTTATCTGAAAATTCCTTAGGAAATTGACCCCAGTACCTCTTTGTGAACCACATTTGCGGTATTGCCTCGTCTTTCCCGCACTCTCAAATGTAGCTTCGTGTCAATGGGCTACTTACACCATAAACTACAAATGGTCTGAGGTTCGTAATGTATTATTCTTTGTTTTATAATTATGTTCAAAAAAACTTCTGATAGATGTCATAACTTGCTTTCATGGATTTGCCCAATTCTATAACGAAACAACAATCACAATTGGTGGAATGGTTTGAGGTTAATTTGCAGAGGGCGTAAACAAATAATGGCTGAGCTTGAACAATACTGGTACGAAATACATTGATCCACACATTGCTCCTGAGGATTCCAGAATAATCTTATATACTGTGAATATGAGAATATTCGAGAATCAACCATCTCGAAGGAACTAGACAAATTGTGCTTCTTCTGGAATCATGGAATCTTGTATAGAAAGTGAGCAACGACTGTTAGAAGTTAGTTTCAATCAGGAGTTACACTAGTGCATTACAATCAGGATCTAGACACTGGACATACAAGTCTGTGAAAATGACACTTCACCGTAAATGTTAAGTGACAAGTGATTTGTAAACAGTAAACAAGTCATGGGTTGAATAGAGTGTATACGATTTCAGTCCTTATTGTCGAAAAAAAAATGGGCAAGCAATGGAGCAATTACATACCATTCCCAAAAATATGCAGAACGATTATGGGTCAGTTTTGGAAATTTTAGATCTACGTTATGACGACAAACATCTGCAGCAAGTCTTCCAGAGTCAACTCAAATCAAGGGTACAGAGGAGTAGCAAAAGCTTTCGGGAATTTGAATCTGATATTGGAAGACTTATTCTTCTTGCATATTCAGAATCTCCTTTAGAAATCAAGCAACAATTCTGAACACAGAGTTTTGTAGATGGCCCTCGAGATTTCCAGCAACCCTTGCGGCTGGTCAGACACACGAAGACTGGCGAAGCACTGATACACGCATTGCAGTTTGAAGCAGCTAGGAACGCTTGATGATGATATTATGGGTTTACATAAAGATCAATACAACATTAGCAATTTTGATATTTGGTACTCATCAGAAAGTCAATTCCTCCAATAGTTTTGTTTATAATTGAAATGATAGAAAGTCATTATAGTCAATGCTCTATGCTCATGTTCGCGTGTTTTCACTTTTAGTTCCTAAATATCCTCAAGATTCTAGTGGTGAGAAGTACACAAACATTGTGTGAAGAACAACAATACATTAATTTCGAAGTTCAATTTAGAATGGAATGAATATTTCCGAATTAACCAGTATCGAGTGAAATAACTGTAGAATTCAGGCTGTTTGTAGTACAATCATTGTATAGTGGGAGCATATATTAATCAAAGAGGAATGGTCTCTGTCAATGGGGAGCAATTATAGTAGTTACATCGTGTTAACCTTACGAGTATCGATTCTATTGCCTTTTTTGTTATTCGTCCCTTTTCATTGTATGTATTCTTCCACATCAAGGTAATTGTCTTTTTGTTCGAAACTTGTTTAGAAATAAAGAGTCAATCTAATTTCCCAAAGTGGATTCTAATTCTCCTACTTGCCCAGTAAATGCGTTGCTTTGAAACAACGTAACGATATAGATATCCATTCTGCGGAAGAAATGCAACTAATAATTATTCTTTAATATATAATTTTCTTTTCATGCATGACTAAATTACATCGATCGTATTTTTCCTCGCCGTTCCAGTTTGTTTATACCATTCGATATGTCAACTCTGGACTATTTTATAATCCTTAATTTATATACAATATTGTTTTCGGAAGTTTCTGTTGGTGATGGTCCAGTTGCTTCTTTCAAGCGATCATACAAAATTGGAGATAGTGAGGTATTCAAAATGGAAGTAACATTGGGAAAAAGCAAGGTATTTTCACGTTTGAATAGCATAATTTCAATAATTCCTGCACTCTGGACTTTTTCAGCATGATCAAAATATCTTGAGGGAAGTACGACAACTTCAGAAATCCTTCGAAAGGGTGAGTAAAGAAGATTTTGTTTTCGGCAAAGTGATGAACTATTTTTTGCATGATATAGGAAAATCAATAAAATATCGTATATGGCAGGATCGTACACCTTTTTACTCACAAATATTTGAATAAAGTTTCAGGATTGCTAGCAATAATTTATAGGTGAGAATAATGAAGATTACTATTATCATTATCTGATTAAGTTATATTAACAAGTGCTATCTATTCTGAAAGTTAATTAATTTCATAATATGTATGATAAAATATATTCAAAAATCTTATAAGAGGTTCTTGAGCGAACACGGAAATTCTGTTTTCCAAAAACTACAGGTCGAATAACCCTCCCCCTTGATTTGTTCCTGGTACTCTATAAACCTAGCACGAGCGAAACTTTTACATCAACCAAAACTCCAATTGGGATTGCGGTAGTCTGTTTCCGGATATTATGTTTCAGTTGTTCTAAAGTTTGCAGGCAATTAGAAAGCACTTTCGGTTTTAGGTAGCATCATAAAAAGAAATCGCAAGCTGAGAAATCCGGTGACCATGCCGGCCAGTCGCAGTCACATTCTTCGCAGAATTCCCTTAGAGTTCAAAGCTGTTCGAGTAGTAGCTTCATCCTCTCAAACCATATTCTTCAACTCTCATACCAGCATTACGTTCAGAGCTAGGCAAAACCTCTTGATAACGTTAGATGTGAGAACATTTTCCTCAAAAAGAACGACCCAAAAATTCCTTTTCGCTACGAAGCGGTAGTTAGGGCAATTACTTAGGACTTTTGTCGACTATAGATACCCTGACATATGAAAATGAGCTCAGTCTGACACCAGCAAGTAATCTACAATTTTCAGATTTTCTGAAATCTTAAGGCAGCAGTTTTTGAACGATTTGAATTTTGTAGGAATAGAATTGTAAGTCTTTCAGAATACGAAGACAATTTCAATTCAAAATATTGAGTGCTAATGCTGTCGTTTAGCAGCAAGGACATTCGCGAAGTGATTATAGAGGATAGCCCGGTCGAATTGTATGATCCTGTCAGTGGGGTTAGTGCGATACCTCCTCCAAAACCAACGTACAGCACGCTGAATGTTCAACTTCATCACGGAATACGAATATCATATATCTGATAAGACTATATGGCTGATGAAGTATTTTATTGTGTTTGCTGGGATGCACTGTTTTAAAAGCGGAAGTGGAATTTTGAGATATCTACGCATGAGCGAGAGCTACCAGTTAGGCAGTCAACCGATTTTGGTTCGTTGTTCACTTTCGGTTTTGTTTCAGATCTTATATAGATATAAACTGTGTAGGAATAAATGATCCCTGGAAATTTCACTTGCTTATTTTGTTATGAAGGCAATAAATTACAAAGAGTTGTTGGGTAATTCAAGTAATTTGGTGTTACATTAGATTATTTAATAACCTTTTATGGTGCTCCAGTTTATTTTAAATTATAATTTTTCAATATCAAAGAAGACATATGAATATCATAAATTAGTATTATCCAAGAATTTCTTATCTAGAGCCCCAATATCATCCAATGAATCAAGAGGAGCGAAACAGATACAGGTTGAGGCAATTAATGGAGATCTGGCAACGATTTTGAAATGAGAATCTGATATTCTAGTAAAGTTTGATGCAACAGAAACTCAAGGTTATATGTTCTACAGGACACGGATCCCACAATCCCTAATGAGATGATGTCAGGTACAACTATTCCTAAGAAGTCTTTTTTCATACTAACGAGACAAGCAAAAAAACACTTTGAGTGAATTGTTATGTGGTTTGAGAAAGATATCTTGAGCCTTCCCCTATGGCAACTGTTCATGGCAGTACCATGATTCGGGACAAGGCAAATTACGACAAGTGGGAAGCTTTTGTTATACGAATACAGTTCTATTCCATTCCTGGTACCATTTCAAATTTAAAAACTTTCACCTACAAGAAGGGGTGGTATCCACCCAAGAGGAGAAGTGCACCCTAGGTAAAAAAGTACTTCCGGTCCATTTCCTGAATGTTCAAACAATGCGGATGTGGAAGCCGTCATTGACCGGATTGAAAGTACAAATTTGTTAAAAGTTATTTCTCCTTGTAATTTGAAATGAATTTCCATTGATTATAATACATAATTAATATAGACTTTGGATAAATCATATACCAAATAATTTCGATCCAATCCTCCTTCCAGACAGAAATAGGCTAAAGAGAAACAGGACAGTCTATATGAATAATATTTTGAAAGTATCCCGGGAAAAACAGTTACTCTGTATAGCGATTAGATCAGATTCATTGACCGAAAATATTCTCTCGGCTAACGTCATAAAACTAAAAGACCAGCACTTTCCTCCTTGAAGTACGGCTCTCCAATAATTTTCTCGTAATTTTGTTGGATAAGAATATTTCACTGGAAATATGGGTCAGATGATTTTGTGTCGAAGAAATGGCTAAAATCAGTTATAGAGATGAACCGAATTTTACTCGACAAAAAATTCCCTAAGTGAAATAATTTTAACAACATTATACTTTACAAACTTAACCTTTTAAGGATTTCGGTTGAGTTTTAATAGAAATTCTCTGAGAGAAAGTATCACGTTTTATATAACTTCATCACAATATTTCCAATACCTAATAATGTCAGCAAAATCGTTTGAGGAATAATTTACGAGCTACTGAAAATAGATATATTTATATCTACATATCATCCCTAGAATTTTATAACAGTTACGGTTTCGAAATTGATTTACAACTCGGGGACCCGATTGCTTGTAAATACACTTCGTACCACAAAGTTAAATTGTTTGATATTGTGAAATAAAGGTAGATTTCAACCAGGACTGCAGTAATTTGTTTATGACCTTATATTCTTTCGATTTTGGTCATTCAGCGTCGGTTAATATTTATTTGTTTATATGTTGACCATGTTATAACGATTATTGACCCAGGTTCGAATTATATGTAAATATGTCACTCTAAGACATATGTCATAAAAACTGAGGCCATGAGAACGGCGTATAGGTTAAAAAAAGGCCTAGGTCACTAGACTAAAACGCCCTACTCTCGTGGACACAGCAATTTTAAGTGAGGCAATCTCTAAATCTCCTATATCAGAAATGAAGCTAGCATGATTCCAGCTAAATGTCTCACTTCTCCCAAAATCTTAATTCCCGATAGTGGATACACATAAACATAATACGTATAGTCAAATTTTGCACTTTAATTCTATTGCGGGGCCCTCCTGTGAGAAGATCCCCTTTCCAAAAATTAGTTACGATGATACAAATATGTTTGTGAATCACTGTAGCTAAAAATGAGATATCATATCTCTCAAGTTATGTATTGGCGACTTTTAGTAAAATAATAATTATTCTTGATCGAATTAATGTGACATTTACAAGAATGTGATTCAATAATTCAATAAGTAAGACATGTCATGTATGTGCATCTTGCTCAAACAGTTATGCTATGTTTTTATCATTATATTAAACAATTCAGAAGTAAAACGAGTTCAAGCATAAGACGAAAGTCCATCTATTGCCAAATTATGGAACTTCTCTCCGAATTAGGTTAGTACTAACTTCTCGCACCCGCATAGTGAATGTTGAATATTTCATTGTTCATGAGATCATTTTCCTACAAAATTCGTCTACGTACAAATAATACTATTCGGCTTCGACGATAATGATATTGATCTAGCCGGTTTATTCATAGAATTTTGGATCTGACACGGAATTCCAAAAGTAACGAAACTAATGGGAGAAATCTTAGTTTCACGCTGGCTGTTGACAGGTGTTCAGATGTATTTGCAGAACAATATTTCATCCTTCACTCTTGTATACAAGGTGTTTATTTCAACATACATGAATTGAATAACTGTCCCCTTACCTTTATAGTCATTAGAGTAACCGATAGTGGAATAGAGAACAAAATGAGAAATATCACTGTTTTGAATGTTTCAACTACATTCAAATAACGTAGGTCTAGACTGACGGAACTACTTTCATTTAAAGTAAACTACAGTACCGGCATTGCCCACTAACCTCAAAATTAAATAAACCCTTTACTGCATGATTTATAATTTTCTTCTCTAAAAATATTACTCATCTGAAAATAATGCAGAGATCACTGATGAAATGTTGAAAAATCTTTATTCGTGACTTTACAGGAAATTTGTGAAGTGTGGTATGCTATGCGAATGAGAATATGCCTTGAAACATCATTGTCTCCGTCTACGGGCAGGTCAGGATCATCACTTGCATTATCAATGGATACATTTTTTTTGCACCATGAAATATTTTTGGATTTCTGAAACAAAATATAATTCTGTGGCTTGGTCTAGAAGTGGCAATGTCATATCTATATGTATTTGATATGATTTGATAACGATATAGACATTCTTACAGCCTCTAATTCTTACACAACACATCAGTCAAAGTCTAATTAGAATTAACCAGTACTTATTTCAATAACATACATTTACGCGTACATATCTATAAGTTCTATATGTGTTTTTAACTCGTTTCGATCAAATTCTGATATTGGAACTTCTTACACTAAGTCACAGATTTTATGCGTTACAGTTTCTCATCAGAATGGTGTGTCTCCATATACTAGGGCATGTTACCTCATATATGAATCAAACTGTTCATATATGAAATAACTAAAAAAACAGAGAAACCTACCTGCACGTGGAAGAATAACAATATCAACAATAACATAACTATGTCGTATGTTCTGACGAGCTGGATACATTCGGTACACTCCTCTTGAATTTTGAGTTTGAAATGAGAATCCCCTGCTAATGATCTTTTAGATCTGACATATGGAAATCTCTTATTCACACGAACATTTTTTTTTCCGTCATGATAATATTCTTAATTGCTTACTCGCAGGTAGAAGAACAAGATTCTGAATAATTAGTTTCACAACTATAATACACGAAGATATTCACATTGAGTTTTTCATGGTTAAATGCAGCAGGTGTAGCTTTAATGATTATTCCAACTTATATTTGTATAAATTACGGAATCTACCAATTCTATTTGAGACGAGAGTAAAAGATTTCTTACTGAACCATTTTATGATATTTACATTTTAATTTATTATATTACTATAAAGACTTAATTTTTCTATCAATTTCATTCACACATTTGTTCTACACGCAAGTAATTCTACTATGAATTAATACGTTTCTATAAAGATTCTTGACCCAGGTATGAATTATATATAAATTCTCAGAAAATAGGTCTGATTAACACTTATGCTTTATATTTTCGTCTTTACGTACGTTTCGGTCTCACGACCATTATCAGAAGACTTATTATTTCAATAACCTGATTACTTGAAACTAATTGTATTAACACAAAGCGTCCTTATCGCACCAATTTCATTTAAAATGCCAACGTTGCCGAAACGAACAGAAACAGGAAATCGAAATTGTTGTGTTACAACTTATCGAAATACCTTTTTTATCTCGATATCAGTTCTAAGTGATACCAAACATCTCGAAGTGATCAGTATTCCAATGATATTTCTGAACATACATCTGCTTTTTCAGTTCCGTTTCACTGTTTCCTGACATATCCTATTGATCGAGTGGTCTAATTTAGTGAACAAATGAATATTTTACATTTTTGAGAAAAGTGAAGAGTTTGGTTTGTTTTCCGGATATCAACAATTATTTCATCAGTTCTAGTTGATAAGGAATGATTTGAACGAAAGGTTCACTGTAGATAATTGAAGCTAAATTTGCAGAGTTATTGCAGAATATGTGAAAATTGAATTCCGTTCTCTAACAATAAAATTGACGTAGTAAATATGCGTCATAATATGCAGGAATTGCTCAGTCTGATTATTATGATATAATTTTGCTGATAGTGCAATGTGATTCCATAATGCTTTTATTTTATTCGATTTTGAAACTATTCGATCCAAATTTTATGACCACAACATGTCATCAATTATTAACTTCATTGATGCCGATAATATATAGAGGATTAATTTGCACAATGGTTGATAGTGTTAATTAATCGAACCCGTATGTTTATATAACAAAGTTGGACATTAATATTCCCGAGAATTGTGTATTAATTAATATTATCGTAATTTGCGTTTCGTGTTAATAAAATGACGCTCCCGCTTAAATCAAAATTCAAACGTTCACCCGTTTAGACAAAAAATAGTTCACTCTACGACATGATTCCTAATTATAAATAGTAGGTTGCAATTCATCGAGGCTTCAGAGTAGGCAAATAATAAAGACATATTTACATTCCTAAGAAATGAATATAGTATCCCATGATAGTACGTCATTTAAGGATCAAGGAAGAATCGCATAGCAATTCACTCACTGCAATTCACCGACTGCAATTCAACGATAAACAGTTCACCGCATTCGCAATTCACGGAAAAATAGATTAACAATTAGTACAGTAGAAAATTTCCCTTGATTAAAATATCGACAGATAACTCAAGTCACTGATAATGATACTCAAATTCAAGGATCACAACAAGGAAGCATCTGCATTACACATATTTAGTATAAAATATACTATACATACTTATATAATTTTATTCCAACACAAAATGTAAAAAAAAACGATATCTTGTAAAATGTCTCTCAAGTTTGTGATTTTGGAAAAAGACAAACAGAAGTTATTATTAGAAAGACACTTCTTTATTTAGGGAGGGAAATCTAATCAGATCTACTGGAAATATGAGAGCTACCAAAAAACGCAATTCAAGGCTAAATTAATTACTGTGAATAGTGTTGGTGACTACTGTAGAAACGTCTAAAATTTTTCAGTATATGATCATGGTGCTGTAGGAAACAGAATCTCAATCATTGCCACAAGAAGAAATATATTATTATTAGCTGGAATCAAATATTGGTACTTTTTTTACGTAGAGGGAGGGGAAATCTTGCATAGACGCCTCAGGGGCCCATGCCCCCGGATGTGCCGAATTCTTGCCAACCAAAACCCCTCCCCCGTAAAATTTTGTCGATTCCCTCCAAAGGAAGCCTCACTGCACTGCGGTCATTAGTGTCCTATTGTGCCCCATATTCCTCTTTCCTCTTTAGTCCGGTGTATTCTATGAAATTCTCTAGCCTGATGTAGGGGATATTTCTGATTTCCTCGGGTATAATTCTATCGTCCCCAAGGTATGTCCGACGACCACGAGTGCATGTGAACTGATCTACCAGACCAACCGTGCAGAGATGTTTGTTGCATCGGGCAAGTCCGGTCAGGAATGCAACAAGATTCCTTATTCCTTGTTTGCTGAACGTCGGTAGATTTTTCACTCTTGCTACTAGAGATCTCCCATCAAATGCTTGGAGTGCGACATACGCTGCAGTTCCCTCCAATAGGCACGGTGCTCTACTTCGAACCATTTCTGGTATGCAGAAGGTAGGTTTGAAAAAGTTCTTTCATTAATTCAACAATCGTACAATTTTCATTGTTTGAGACCAATTGTGTCAGTGCTCTTAGTCTTCGCTCTTCTTCCCAACAAATAGGAAGACATCTAAATACGGCTCCTTCAAGAGGTGAAAACATGAGAGCCTTGGAAGATATTCACATAGGCTCCTTCAAGAGTTGAAAACATAAGAGTCTTCCTTATCGACAAGGACAATGACAAACATTCGAGGAATGCATGTTCAACCCATCCACTGCCACGTAATCTCGTCAAATTTCCCCTGCGCCATCCATAAGAGTGGCTCTGCGGAACCCGATGTTCTTGTTGTTTCCCTGAATAAGAGTTGGATTTTCAATCACACCAAGCCAAGGGGGACAAAATGTTTATGATTCCAGACGCCACAGCAAATATAAATTTTCCGGCAGTTATGCGTTGATCTTGTCGTGACAAGAATGGCACCTACTCTGGTGCCTACGATAGCACAGTATAACTTTTCCGAAAATCTTTTTGAATGCCACAGCAGTCAAAATGGCGAAATCAGTCTATACAATTCAAACTAAGTTATCATCAAGGTATCAGAGTATTACGCATCGTGAGGCATTAAAGCGGACAATTGATGATAAAACATTCACAACTCCTAGCTAGTAATTAATATAAAATATGGCGGACACAGACGTCCGTGATGGCGAAGTAAATTGACTGCATATAGGACACCAGTGTCAGCTCTGCCAGTGAATGTGTTAACATAATTATTATAGCGTTCCCAAATACAGGCCTAAGAGGCTGGGTTTTTTATTCATCCCACGCCCGGTATTTTTCGAAGAATCAGAAGTAAGGATTTGAAAGTACACTATGAAATGATGCTGATTCTACGTTAATGAAATGTGCTTTCGGTCACTTCTGCAGTAGGCTGGAACAATCTGACTTTTTTTTTAATGAAACCGGCTAGGTTTCCGAAACTTGCCTCTTGGGGTAAAATTTACACAAACAAAATTTTTGGCAAAAATATCGTTGGCTTCTTGTTGCTCAAGACCGATGACGTCACACTTCTAATCATCCATTGTGCAGCATGAAGTTGTAATGTTTTTGACCCAAAATTTATTTTGAAGTATATTTGAACACAAAACACTTTTTCCGATGCCAGCCGATGGTAAATTGGAAAGAAACCTTATTAAAAATCATCCTTTTATTGGTTTTTACAAGTAGGAATAGTTTCTGGTCATTTGTATTGATTATGATAATAACTTCACGGATTATCAAAAATGGTGCATAAGTATTTCGTTTTTGGAAAATAGGTTTGAGAACATATGATAAGCCTCTAGGGTTTGAAGTGACGCGAGTGTAGTTGAACTGGCCAGGTGAATGGTGTGATGTTTTCGTTCTGAGGGTATTCGGTATATTATACTACAAGGCTCCAAGTTCATGTAAGGGTGAAAATAATAATAGTCAATACTGAACTGTTCAAGGAAGAGAAACAATTTGTGTCAGGACAGAAGATGGAAATGGGTCTTTCCAGATTACGGAAGACTTTGGAAAGTCAAAATATAGTTAAGACGAAGACAAACCATCATAAAACAGAAGAAGCTTAGGTAAACTCTCAAAATATAAAAAGCTACCTAGATTCTGCAATAACCGGCATTCCCTTCAGCCTGGGCAATTTTTTTATAATACCTGTCATTTTGGTCGAGGTAGAAACCTTGGCATACTGTTTTTTGCTTTGCTTTTCTTCCATCGAAGTTGGATTGGAACTGGATGTTTCACCAACTAACAGACCTTGTCAGGGAATGAGAGTTCGAGACCACTCAAAGAACTCCATTCTGCGACATAATACATATTACTGGATGTAATAATAATAATTACTGAGATTATTTTTAAAGTTATGTATTAGGAAGCTCTTTTGAAGTCAGTAAGTACTTTGTAATATTAGTTTGAAGAAGCTACGGTGTTGCGAATCTATATGTAACTTAGAAAAGTTATTTTATTTAAGTTTAGATTGGATTTTCATCACTTAATAGTTGATTCCATTCAAACATCATATTGTTTTGATGACAACACTAGTTGAAAAAAAAATTGTTGTACTTGATACAGTTATCTTACTCTAGGAGTAGGTATAAGACTGTGAAAAATGCATGAAACAATAAAATTTCTTATTTGCACCCATACGATTATAAATAATCCGATTATTAGAATCACTCATAACCTGGTAAACCCATTATTGAAACAATACGATTATGAACATCACTATTGTTCAGGCGTTCGCTTCGCGTACATCTATCCAGAATCAATTGTAGAATAAGAAGGTACATAAATTTGCACTTTAATAACTAACAATAGTTGTTAGTTGTTAAACTGTAAATTTGTATTCCAATCACATTTCACTATTTATAGTATGATGTTCGGAATCAAATTGAGAGTGGACTTATGGGACCGTCACAATTAATGGCCGAGATGAACGAAACAATAGGAAGCGCAATGATTTAGTCCATAGTTTACCGGAAATAATGGAGCTGTCAAGAGCGTGACGGTCAGGTGGCGATTAGAACCGTACTCGACTTTTCAACTCAATCATATTACATCTGCAATATATGAGTGACAATTCAGTTACTGTTTTGTATCCTAAATAGTATGATTTTTCTGGTACATTTGATTCTATTCGAATGGAATTTGTCAGTAAAAATCTCGCAGGGGTTCTCATTCAGATAATCGACATTCGAAAATCAAGGGAAGTACCTAAGCTGCTATATAGTTTCTAGACTATGAACTGACCTGTTGCGAACATCTCGAATATCGAGTGAGGAAGGCCTCTGCGTCCTTTTGGGCATTCAGGAAAGCTTACAGCAATACATGGAGATTACATCTGAAGATTCTTCAGTGGATCTATTCCGCTGTGATCAGGCCTATGGTAGTATAGTGGTCGGAGACAAGGACTGGTATGTCCCAAAGCCCCCTGCATCGACTGCAGCGGCTTGCATGCGTAGGTATATTGAGCGGTATCAGTTCGGCTCCAACAGGAGCCCTTGAAGCTCTTCCGGATAACCACGGTCACTGGACCAAAATGCACTACTCTGGTGGACACTCAGCGATTTTGAGTGACGCGATCTTCAAATACTCCATACTAGAAGTGAAGCAAGATATCATAATTCAAGCTATACCTACTCACTTCTCCCAAAATCCTCATAGATCCTCATCTCGGATAGAGGAGATGGGAGTAACGAAACTCTCACCCTACAGCCACCAGGTAGGCTCGTATGGTTTACAGATGGATCCAAGTTAGGTCAGGCTTCTGTAGCGGGAGTGTACCTAAACGGCCAGAGATCACTATCTCAGTGACTCTAGGCGTTTACTGCACTTCAGACGGAAGTCTACGCAATATTGACTTGTGCCATGGAAAATCTGCTAAGAAACAATGTAAATAGGCGCGTATATATTTGCACAGACAGTCGGTCAGCTATGGGAGCTCTCAAATCACTCAGACTCACATCAAGGTTTGTCCAAGACTGCATACATACATTAGATGAACTAGCCAGGAGGAATAAAGTTCAACTCATCCGGGTTCCTGGACACAGTGGAGTTGAAGGGAATGAAGTTCCCTGGTCAGGAGAGAGTCGTCCGGCGCCCCTGTCGGATCAGAGCCAATAGTCGTTTTCTCAAATTGCGTTGGGGTCTCGCCCTCGTGGGCCCACTGTTGCCTCTGTTCAAGTTTTCGACAAACCGAGACTTACAAAATCGATTGTGTTCAACTTTCAAAACACAGTACGGTCAAATATTTAGGTAATTTAGAGGGGTTGGAAATGTATAAGCGAAAAAGCAATCTATCAAATTCAGATTTATCTCCCGCTGAGGGTACTCCCTTGTTTGCATTATCAACACCAAATAGTATTTAAACAGGCACATTTGATTTCCAATTTAGTTTTCTCTGATGATGGCTATTTGGTAGCTGAAAGGTCCTCTGTACTTTCACAGTATATTTTGTGGATGAGGGTGATGGTTTCTTATTTATAGTGATACTCAACAGTACATTCTTATTGGGCAAGGGTTCATCAACTCTCCTTTTGTTTAAATTTCAGATGAATGAGTTCTTTGTTTATTTTCCAATTCTTCAGGCGTAGTCTCTCTGTATTACATCATATTATGTATAACCAAAAGTGAGCGTTCAACATTTTGAGCTTAGTCCACAGTATCTGCCTTACAATGGACGATTATGAGCAAAGCTATTCAAGAAATGTATGTGTTCAAAGTAAATTGTTTGTTTGTGTCGTATTATTGTAATGAATGTTATTCGCAGAAAGCAGAACTCGCAGTTTCGTAATGCCCTAGCGCATTCCGGTCACGCGGCATCATTTAGAGTTGCCGAGAATTGTAGTGGACTAGCGCAATTTGGATAAGGTGGGCTGACATTGAGAAATCGTAGAACTGTCATCCTGTAGCCGCTGACAACCGTTCGTTATAAACATCAAGAAAGGATGCTCAGCCGGCCTACAGAACATGTTACGTAATCCTTAGTACTGCCACTTCACAGACCTGATACTATTTGGCTTAGTGTCATAACGTCTTGACTTGTCACCGACTTCGACGGTTCCAATACAGAGGCTAGATTTAAACTCGTTTATTATTTCATGAATTTGTACGCACGACCTAAACTGTTAGAAAGAGTGCGCGTTGTTTAGAGCACTTTCAAATGTCGTTACCAGTGAACGAGCGTCTGACAAGCCTTCTTGTCAAATTCACTGATTCTTAATTGCTTGTGTACTCGACCAGCAGCAGAACGGATTCTTTTAAAATAATTCTCTTTGGATTCATTTCGCACGAGAACGTCAAATAATATTCCACATAAATAACTGACAAAGGGCTTGTTATAACTTATTAGCTTCTGTGCTGTAGTCTCATTGGAAGAACGTTGTCAATTCCAGAAGTAATTTCCGTGATGAATTTTCAGTTTGGTTGATCATTAATTATGTTGTACACCTGCTGCAATGCTTTTCTAGACCAGGAAAACGATAAGACTATGAAGCGGATGAATTTCCATAACAACAGCCAGGAAGTAAATGAATTCCGAAAAATCAGGAAGATAAGTGAATAAAGAAGGCATGCTATATACAGCATGTCTTATTATTCGTGTTAACATCCCCAAAAATCCAAGTAGGTCAAGGAATTTGAATATGGTAAATTTTTTATAGGGATGTCCCTAGTATCGGTTATGAGGTGCAATGAAAACTCGGCCTGCTAAGATTTTTAAAAGAGTTCGTTCTTTGAAAAACAGCATTAGGCATCATTTTATCCAAAAAATAGCATCGTAGAGTTCGTCTGCGTTGATCAAAATGGTAATGTGCCAATTTTGATGAAATATATCCTTTGGCTAGTTTTCATCTGGTGTGTAAACTGTAAGAAAATGGAAACAACAAATACGTGAAACGCATCTAGGGTGCCTCGAAATCAAAATGTCAGAACATCAATGAACTTCCAAATAAGATAAAGATTTGCATCGTGATTAAACAATGTATTTTTAAGCGATCTTCAAGCGTTACAAGTTAATAAGAATTGAATTGAATTCAATTCAAATTTGGATGGGGCTATTTGTCCAGTAGCCGGACGAATATGCTTAAAATATCAGATAATTCGTGGGTAATGGAGTAGATCCAGCATTACTCGCTTTAACTAAGTCTCCCAGTGATGGCTACTTGGTTGCTGAAAGGTCCTTACTTTAACAGGTTTTCCAGTGGATAAGGGTGATTCTTACTTATTGTGGAAGAAACTAATCAGAACCGATGATAATACTGGGAGACGTGGTTAACGCGAGAAATGCTGAATATACTCAGTTACGGACTAATTACCGGGCGAATAATTTTATGCTCCAGTTACAGGACGAATAGCTACACCCGAATGCTCCAATGCCTTATATCAACCCTTCTAGTGAGATGCATAGAACATCTGATTCGACTCTGGAAACCTCTTTTCGCCATCACATGAGACACACAACCATTCTTGACAGAATTGGTAAAATTCAAGTGGGGTGTTTTCTATGGAGACTACTTGAGTCCCCTCTAGACTACTTTAGACCACCGAACGACCAGAGGTATCAGATCACCCATTTATTTTACATGGATGATCTGAAACTATATGCCTCTAGGGAGAAAAATCCTCATCAGGCTTTCAAAGTGGTTCAGGAATATACTCGAGCCGTAGGCATGAAGTTGGGATCAGACAAGTGCGCATTGCTTCATTTGGAGAGAGGACGATCTCCGGAAATCCCCGAGAATATGCAGATTGTCCTGACGGAAGCATCTTTAAACACTTTGACGCTGGAGAGACCTATCGATAGCTGGGAATTGAACAACGCCCTCATTAGGACGCTTAGCATATAAATGTGGCCTTCCGTGGTGAGTGCAGTAACCTTGTTCGAAAGATTTGGTTGCCGTAACTTTCGAGTGAGAACAAGGTGTCTGCAACAAATATGCCTCCCGATACAGTCCTGCTCTACTCTTTTGAAGTGGTGAAATGGTCTGTCGATGAGATGCATAGACTCGACAAAGACATCTGGAAAATTATGCATATTCTTCATAGTTTGCATCCTAGGTCGTCCGTTGCCCGCATTTATGTGCCACGTTACCGGGAAGGTAGGGGACTCCTCAGTCTGGAGGCACTACATCGAAGTGTGGTTCTGAGTTCAGCGTGTAGAGTTCTTAGTAGTTCGGACCACCTCATGTGTCTTGTCAAAAGTCACGAATTGGAGTGGGAGCATTTATCGTTAAGGCAGCACAAAAAGCTGCGGAAGAACTTGATCTCGAATTCCACATCAGTCGAGAAGCCCAACTAGAGGGCGTCATCGAGTGCAACCTTCTCCCTGAAAGCTGAGATGAATGCCGCGGAGTGAGATCTTATACTCAGGCGGCATGATGACAAGCTGATACACAGTGTGTTCTACAGAAACATCGAAATGCTCGAGTTGTCAACCAGGCTGACCTTCTGTCACTTGAGGTAAGTCGGCCTTACATCCAAGACCGACGGATTTACCGCAAAGGAGAACATGGTTTTGAAAAAGAAGAAAAAATGGACATAATATCAAGATCTCGTGTTCAAGCTTGACGCACATCAAAAATTCTTATTCTTTTTGAAAACGCTATGTCAAATACTCTAAGTTACCTGCATAAGTTAGGAAATGTAATTCTATATAGTACTGTCATAGTAATTGCCAAACATAGTAATACTCATACCTACTTTCCTTGATTCAAATCTATTGAACGTAAGATGAATGTGCGTGAATTATTGATCTATGACGGGACATCGAATCGCATTATGTTCATCAATGATCTGCTATCCTTCCAGAGATTTATAATCAGAAAAAATATAATACGTCGACGAAACCAAAGTGGTGAAAGTGGTTAACACACTGAACTAGTCATTCAGACATGTGGGTTCGAATCCCGCCTATTGTTCAATGTTTACGATTATATCTTGATCGCGTTTCCCAAAATTTCTCGGTAATTTCTAATAATTCTTAGGTCTCAATGAAATATAATTAAAATTTGATGCATTTCGGCTTTCGCTTCCAGAAATTTATTTTCATTTCACACTCATGAATATCGAAGAATATACTCATAAATGGAAGTCGTTGTTTGTAAATCAATCAACATTCATGGACATATTGATGAAATCTGAGTGATTTAACATACATAATATAAAACATATCTAAACATTATATATTATGATGAATAATTCGGAACGAATCAATTTGTCAACAGGCTTGTAACAAAACACCATTGCATCGAGATCGATTTCTGAAGTTAGTTATGATATTGTTTTGTACTATTAGTTGGGAACTTAAAAGCACCGCTCTGTTACCATGGTTACTTTATGCAAGTTTTGTCAGTTAATATTGCTGCAGTTTCTTATTATGTTTCACGAAACAATGTTGCCCAGAAATCAATAGCTAACTTGATATATAATGGAAAATGCAATTGAATAATCCAAGAGTTTGCTGTTAAGAAATCATTATCAATAATTTAGAAGAATACTAGGAAGTTGGTTAGTATGCTGCGCATATGCTCAAAGTGTTAAGATAACTCGATAACTCGAAAACTGCTCAAGATACGACATTCAATTCTTATGCCCGTGATTTTCGAGGATTGTTATCTAGTTCGTGTCGAAATTTCAAGTGTATTGCATTTACTGTTTGACAGCTACATGAGAACAAACCTTGTGCGATATGTCTTAATGAAGTATTTCATGATATTTGTCGAAATTACCATTTGCCATTTGCAATATAGTTTGGCGCAAATTGAAAGTAAACTAACAGTTTATAAAATCAAGAATATTGAATATTATTTGATACATAAGAAGAAGAAATTGTAAGAATATCACTTCCAGATTTGTTTTATGTATAGATATAACATTGACGACACATCAGCAAAGACAATTCCTCCTATGTTTTTAGAGCCAATCACTATTCCCTCACTCCTAGGGAAGCAAGAGTAAGATAAGAAAAGCTAAGATAAGATAAGATTCATTCCCAATATTTCTACACTCCTCAACTAATACGGCTTAACAACTAAGCTTATCAATATCAACTACAAAGTGGTACCCAACGGGCTCAGTGAAATTATGTTATTATCTATTAAACAATAGATAGATAATGACAAGCAATTAGAGATATATAACATATACAATATGCATACTGTGATCACATGACACTCTCCCAACTATCCTCTAAAAACTCATTATAAGTATAGTAGCACTTAGCAATCAAAATATCTTTTATTGTACGCTTGAAACACTGTAAGCTCAGAGTTTCATATCATACAGGTAATTTGTTATAAGACTTCGCTAAAGGGAACGCAATATTTCTTTGGTACAGAGTTGTGTTGCTTGAAGGTTATATCACCAAACTATTCTGTTACCTCGTACGCGAGGCTGGAAATTAAAATTGGCTCCAAAACCAGCAGACATGGTAAATAGCTTGCGTTCAGCAAAGAGGGGTCATAATTCTTATTGCATACTTTTGTATCAAGAAGATCCTATTCGAATTTGTAGAAGCACATCAAACCAATTCGTGGATTGTAGTGTTCATTTTCATATCCATTCACCAAAAAAAATGTATCGTCTGTCAACATCACCAGGTTCGCAACCGAAATACAAGCAGCCAAATTGCTTATGTATAGTAAGAACAACAACGGTCCGAGGACGCAACCCTGTGGGACCCCTGACGTTGTCTCTCCCCGCTCAGAATGATTGCTCACGTTACCAGATTCAATTATAGTTCTCTGTAATCGTCTCGACAAATATGTTCGAAACCAGCTCAAGACAGTCGCCCTGATGCCGTAATGTTCCAGTTTCAGCTGCATAATCTCAATATTGACACTGTCAAATGCCTTACTAAAGTTGTTGCCATTCTAATTTACTCAATGATTTTCTTTCCAATTTTTTCTATTATCTGAAATTTTATCGCACCTCTACTATCCAGTGAGCGCTCGACACTATGCACCTCGTGTCGGCGCCACCCTGATTCGTATGCACTTTTAGGCGTATATTCAGGAATAGAAATAAATTTTGGTCTGTTAAGAATAAATCAAATTCCGGTGTAAGATAGGTAGTCTATATAGGACAGACGGAAAGCCAATTCAACGATAGAAACGGATAAAAGATTGAATCTATGTGTTGCTCAAGAACTCTGAAATCCGCTATTGAATTCTCATTTGTGTATGTACGTCATTCAGGAAAGAGGACTGGAATGTCATACGCCTATGAATTCGTAGAATTCCACTAGGATTGTAACAATTCCCATGCCCTCCTCTACGGTCAACATTGCATCATATTCATCAACTTCTCAGTTTCCTATGAAATAGTTCTTTTGCACATTTTCGAATTACTCACGCATATCCATTACTCTGTTTGGATATTATTGACGGTTATCAATTAATTCAGCGATTTCAGTGCTTCCCTCAATATTCCCCTTGATACATATTAACGAAGCTCAATTTAAATACCGGTGTCAACTGCCTGTGGAAAAGGGTTGCAAAAAAGCCGAGAACTGCTCCAGGTGGTCAATTCGAGTATCGCCAGAATCTCGCTGGAATTGTATTTATTGGAATGTCATGCTGCTGAATCGAATCAATTCGGAATATCCTTGTCATTTTAAACAATCCGTAATCCATTCCACTTATAATTTAACGCTTGAGAAACTGAAATATGATGAAGTATTATTGAACGTTGAAAGAAAAATTTGAACTAATGGTTTTTGTAATACCGAACATGGGCTAATCGCCACATTAATTGAGGTATAGAATGATTTTTAATTGTGTATAATAAGCTGTGTATAACACTGTGAAGTAGGAGCTTCGATTAAGAATTTCCACCACTCGAAATAATCTTTTATAGAGGATCGGCTAACTGGCAAAAGATAATCGAAGGAGTGGCATGCATTTTTTCTGTATTTAATGTTTTCAATAAATTGCATATTGGGTAATGATAATTGTGAAGCTATGAAATCTTTTGCTGCCCTGAAATTTATGTTTATGCCTATGAACAAATAATAGTATTTTTCCAAATAGTTTTTGATAAATCGAGTTGAATTCGATGCATGGGTGGATGTAGAGGAAATGATTAATTAATCGAATCAAACTATGTCATTGCTATTCGGATAGACTCAACAGAATTGATTCATCGAAAATTTTGCCCAGCCCTACTTTGGCGGTGGACTCGGCATGGAATATAAATTATAAATAGGTAGCTGTTTGATCATCATAGTCAACGTATACTGTTCTATATATAAGAAACAATCCCCCTTTCAAACTCAAATACTTCAGCTACTTGGTAGCTGAAAGGCCCTAAGTACTTGAACAGTATTTTTAGTGGATAAGGGTGATTGTTTCATATGTATAGTGTTACAGTGTAATCACAGTAGAATATGTCTCAAAATTCCAACCAACTCTAAAACATTCGATTTATGCCATATTTGTACTATGTACCTACAATCTTGAATGTTTTTGATTATCAACATCATGGGCAATTTCAACGTTCACAACTCCACTTGGCTCAAAGTTCTCAAACAAGATGAATGACGCAGGATGGCTGGCTGAGGCCTTCACCATTACCTATAGTCTCGAGCAGTTGATCAGTGAACCAATACGGATCCCTGATAACAACTATCTTAGCATACCCCATACCAACAAATCATCTGGTGAGTCATGGTTCAATAAAATCTGTTTTAGTGGCATCACTGCGAAACAAACAGCATACCGTCGTTGGCGCGTGAACCCTTGCCTGGAGATCAGAACAGAATATGTTGAAGCCAAAATATAACGCCAAAATAGGATCGAACCTTATCGAATACTCAAATGGCTCCCGTTTGTTTTGAACTTTTGCCGAAGCAATTGTTAGAACTTCCACTTCCAGGTCATTCCCTCCGCTAATCAAAGATGATGGCACACTGGCTACTAGACCACATGAAAAAGACAACCTTTTTGCTAGAATGTTTGTTATCCTTATCAACTATATGCCTGAAATTAAGTACATATTGCTTGATCTCAATACCAAAAAGCCTATGGGATCACATGGAATTCCGCTTGCCGTTCTCAAGGAATGTGCGCCCGAACTAACATCCGTTTTTTGAAGGTTGTTCATCCATTCTTACAAACAGTATCATATGTGATCTCCAAAGTGATGGATAACGCAATCAACATCTAGCTCATACAATACCTAGAGAGCTCCAGAATCGTGATGGCTTTCGTCGGCAGAGATCAACAAGAGAACTGCTTGCCTACTCAACACATATAATCTATTGAAGAATATGGGGAATCTCTAGATGTAGCATTGGATATCTCCAAAGCATTTGACCGAGTCTGGCATCAAGCCCTTGCTTTGAATCTTCCGTCATATGGTTTGTCCCCTCAACTTTGTCGCTTGCTATCGACTTTTCTCTCAGATAGATCACTTCATGTGGTGATTGACGAAGTATCCTCTGATACAATGGCTATTAACGCTAATGTTCCCCAGGAATCTGTCTTCGCACCAGTCTGCGCAGAGTTTAATGCAACCAAAACACAAGATTGCAACTTCTCCAGGCAGCCGAAACTCACAATTTACAAATTGCTGTCCAATCAGCTAAATATATCAGATAGTTTGGATGCAATGTCTTTTTTGATGAAGCTTCACGAAATTTTCAAACTTTACCAGGCAAAGAGTTCCACAACTTTGCTGTTCTATAGAAAAATGAAGTGGTAGGAAGAGGAGTTGGAATGCTAAGTACCTCTTGACACGGTCATAGAAAACCAAGTTCATGTGAAGCGGTTTTCGCAATGGACCTCACATGATCATCCCAGGAGAAGATGCTGCAGATGATCCCGAGCATGGATATGGAAGACTTCATAGAAATAGTTGTACCTGACATCATAATATTAGAGAATGTGTGATCCGCATCCATGGAGAAGATGCAAGCTTTAGTTAGTAAATTATCAGATACCGTTTCAAAATTATTGCCAGATCTCCATTAATTGCGTCAACCTCTCTGTCTTGCTCCTTTGACTCTGAATAAAAATGATATATGACGTGTATCATCATCTATGAACGGGACAGGAGGTCACTTCCAGCAGATCGTTAATATGGAACAGAAACAAAGTTGGTGCCAAGACACATCTCTGTGGAACAACAGCGTTGATAGCCATTATATCGGAGGATACTGCATCAACAACCACATGAGGTGCTCTATCTGTGCTATTGAAAAAACTTGAATTATTAGTTAATACATTGATTAGAATATATCTTAGTCAATGGTGTATGTTAATAAACTAATTATTATTCAATATATTCATATAATACTCACATCATCAATTAGCCAGATCAACATAAACATAATTGCTGCAGTATTGATTATATCGATGAATTGACACTTGAAATATTCGTACAGACGCATGAATCCTCTTCTGACTGAAGTATAACTTCGCTCAACTAAGGAGATGATGGTTCACTTACATGCCATGGAGTAGCATATTTTCTGTTCAACTAGTTCCAACTGTTTTGTGCAGGATGTAAATTGCGTATATCCGTCTATCTTTCTATATAACATGCGATGTTCGTGAAGGTGCATGTGAAATTTCAGTAAGCATACATTAGCTTTATACGTTCTTCTACTTCTTCAAAAATTATGAATCTTCAAGTTTATCCAAAATTGATTGCTGTAGTAATGAAAGTATCAAAGTGTACATGATTTCTCCTAGAATATGTTGTCTGAGAATGGCATATCCATGGCATAGATAATAGACCTCACGTCTTTGAATCGATCTGATTACAGAAACAACTGACCAACAGGTATAGAAATAGAGCATTTGTTACCGAAACGCAAGGCCGGTTGGATGAAAGGGCGCGAGAAATACAGTGTTCAGCGTGCTTTTAGCGACGCCCGCTTCGCTTTTTTCCTGGTTGATTCGCTATAGCTTGATAGCTCATAGAGATAAGAATATTTCACTTGATTCATTACTCATCTCAGAATTCTATTTATGTCGGATTCAGTTAACTCAAGAAATAGTATTTGTTCATGATTTACATGTCAAAACGAAAAAAATGTTCCCTCTTATTACGCGGATGATTTCAATATTTATTGGACCATAATCATTCCAACGATTCGAACAAGTTGACATTCAATGTAATGCTTGTTGCCAACCGGAAGTATATACTGCAGAACCTACAATTTGGGAGAAGAGACTTCGGTTTAATGGACATTGCAATACTTCGCAAGTCTGAGTTTTACTGCTCAAATATTGCAGCTCATACTCAATATCAATATTATCACCTGAAATTCGGTAGACTTGACTGATAGTCGAGGAAATAAAGCAGAAAAATGCTACCAAATTCGACTTGGGGATTTTTTGGGCGCTGATCACGATTGTGGAGTCGGAATCAAAAATATTAAAAATAATAATATCAATAAAAACTACTTGATTTTTACTTATATAATATTTTTGAAAAATTATTCTAAAAGTTGAAGTTGAAGTTCGTGTCTTACGATATTGTTTGTGTTGTTTCCTCTTGTAAACTTATCTGTTGTAGATTGATTCTTGAAAATACAAACTTAATTATTATAATTTTCAACATTTAAAGTCAAAAATATTCCACTATTATTTTTTCGCACTTGAAAGACTCAATCAAGTTTGGTTGCATTTGAGAGGATATTAAAAAACAATCCATGGAGATAACTCAGGTCATCAGGGTATCCTGACCACCAGGTGACTATTGAGAGTCATGGTTACAACCATGGCAACCTCTTAAGAACCTCCCTCAGAAGTTTCAATCCATTGCAACAGATATTTTCTCGAACTCCGTGGAGACGGTAGAACCAGGATGTCCTGAGCCACAGATGCGTGGTAATTCGAATCTGGCACCGAAATCGTGTTCAGCGGCCCCAAAAACCCTCGAGATACGAATATGGTTGCATTTCAGAGCATATTGAAAAACAATCCATGGAGATGACCTAAGTCATGAGGGTGTCCTGACCATCAGGCTACTATTGAGTGTTGAGAACGTCCCCAATAAGTTTCACTGCATTGAAAAATATATTCTTCCGAATTCCCTGAAGAGGACGATAGTACCACGATGTCCTGAGCCACAGATGCGTGGTAGTTTGAATCACGAATCAGCAGCTCCAAAAACCCCCGCGTAATAAATGTTGGTCTATTTTGGCTATATTTGGCCATTTTGTAAACATTTTCAATATTATCTCCTGAAAATGCATTGAAAAAGATACATTCCCCTCTGTAGGAATGCTAAAACGCAAATCATGAAAAATGAACTGGTAAATTTTTTTTTTAATGAATTCTAGAATCGAGTAAAAGAAAAATCATCAAAATCGGTTCTGCCGATTTTTTTTTAGATCTTTTATGCTTCATTTCCTAACCTATGAACCATTTGGGAGAAAGTTAATAGCCGTCATATTGCAGCACGTACTCTACCGAAATGTTGGTTTCCGGTTTCTTCTTCTTGAAGATCTCAGGAGTACAGACGATATTGATGCAGATAAACAGTTGTTTGAGCATAGTTACCTTTCTCATATCGTTACGACTACCATGGAACTATTGTACTATTACCTTCATAACATGTACCAACCCATGTATAGATAAAACAAGTATGGTGATGTATTTGTATGAATAGAACAGGAATGAACAGATGAAACATGTGAATTCAGGTCATGAGAAATTTTTTTCTCACGAACATCCTTATCAGGGTTCTACACAACCAATTCCAAATCCTCTTCAGTATCCAGATGATAAGTAATATTGCAATCATTGAAATCATCTAGATCTTGCTGCAGTGCGACAGAATAAAATTAAGAGGACTCAGAATATTCTTATGAAGTTTTAAATCATCTACTTTCGGAAGCGAAAGTCATGGAAAGAAGACGTAAGGTCATTGATTCATGGATTGAAGAATGAATCGAATAGTGATTCTTGATGTACTATCGATTTATTATGTAATAAGTAAAATGTATATTCTCGATTTTCACATCATAGAATTGACGTGAAACTATGTTACGTTATATTAAGAAGTTTTTTCTGGGTCTATACCTAGTTTCAGTCTTTATTTTCGAATATGAAGAGTTACCCATGGTTAGGAAATGCAAGTATTAGTGTTGCGATTGCATGTGTGAGGGTTCTTCTAATTTTTTTGGTTCAGTGTACATGGAATGTTTTTGGCATTTGATCAATTTGTGAAGGATTCCTTTTAGCAAAATCTGGTGATACGTTTCAGCATAACGTCATACTCATATGATGTGGAAACAACTATACCTGTTGTAACATCTTCACCTGCAAAACTATTAGGCATGATGTATGTTTTCCGAGGCAAGCAAAAAATTCGAGGCAAGCAGGAAACTCATTCAATACAATATATTCATTCGCCAGGATGCATTATTACATGATACCTGGAAGGTTGAGGAAAGGGGAAGTCAGTTCTAATATTTGTAACCAATATAAAACAGCTACTTGATCAATTCATACCGAATAGTTTATTCTAATGAATATCAAGTGAATTAGTTGTTTCTCAATGTTGGGGATCAGTTTTTAGTTTTCGTAGATAGCATCAACTGATTTCGCGACAAAAATCAAAGTATGTTATTTGGTCACTTTATAGTTGAGGGTGCTACGAAATTGTCACGTAGCAATAGCGAGAATGCACGAGGATACAGTGTTTGTATCAGCGTCTATAATAATTACAGTTCAAGCAGAAGATGGAAAGAGGCGTTGGCCGTAATGCAGCAGAGAGGACTCGGGAGCTGGAAATCCTACTCTAGTCGTATTTGTCCGCTACGCCGAGTTTTCAATCAAGATCTCTCGATGCCCGTAACCAGGGGTGCAACACTTGCTGTACGTTTTTGAGTGACACTTTTCTTTTAAATAGAAAGAGAGTGGTTGTACTCGTATTGAAATCTAAACAGCAGAAAGCTTTTGAAGTAAAGATGCTCACGATAATATAAGAGAAAAATCCTACCGCGACAACAAAAGAAGAAGGGACACCCCTGGTAACTCTGATCTCTATTCTAGAGTAGATGAAGGACCAACGGAACGGTGGCGCGTTACGGCGGATAATAAAATTATCACGCTGCTCCATTGGATAGTATCGCTGAAACTTTCGAACGTTGTTTCTATCCGACTGGACTACTGGTTGTAAAGCGCTTTTAATTGATAGCTTTTACTGCAAACAGCTAAATAAGTAACTAAAACCACCACTTACATCGAGTTTATGAATCCGATTAACTAAAATTATTACTAATAACTATTTGACTGAGTCGTTTTACTCGAACGGGTTTGTGTGACAATTATTATGATGATATCGGTAACGGGACATAACAAATTACTGTTTTGCTTCACGTGCGTGGTACATTGGACAACCAAAGGCCATTGTAAAGTTTACGTTTGGGTTAATGAGAATATGCTATTAAGTTGGATAATTGCCGACAATATTGATCTGATGAGTTAGTGGTGTGGCGGCCGATAGGCTGACAGAAACTGCTATTAATAACAAAGGAGTTATTGGATCTGTACATTAGCCGTAATAGAGTAGCATCGAAACCTTGCGCAATGAAATCCTTTGGAATTTATCTGCCGATTTCAGCTTTTATTGCTTCTTTCAGAGAAGGGAGCTCGCGAATGTCACAAACTCTATCCCGCATGGCGGTTGTGCAATAGCTAAGGCAATACTCTGATATGCCTATCCTGAACGAGACCCGGTATTATATGACTTTCCGCTAGTAACACAGTGTAAATCTTTAGCTATCCTGATGGGGTCACTGTCGCTAACTTGCTTTTCTTTCGCAGGACACCCTAGGAACTCCAATCGATATAACATACCATACTTGTCGAACCTTGTTGTGCTTTTTCTTACATATCAGAAAGGCTCTCAGAGTTTATTGAATAGAACATTTATATCAAGAATACCAGAAAGTTACTGAAATAATTCCAACAGTTTGCTTGTAAAGACGATTGGAATATATCACAAGCCGATCACTCAAGCGTGTGAAATGATAGAGAATTGAAAATTGCAAAAAGCATAACAAATCGACCATTTTCCAAACTGATACTTGGAATAAAACTGTACAACTTTTTGAACGATTTCGCAAGTCTTCTATAGCCGACTAGAATTTTTAATCAGAAATCCGATGTGTCTTATAAAACACCACTTTCATACTTCACTCAATACTTTTCAACTTACATATTCTAAGGCTGCTGTAATTGATATAGGGCTAGAGTTCTTCAAGAACATCAATCATGATGTATAATTTGTACATTTTTGATCCTAATCAAACGGTCCGATGGTACTATGTCTCTTTGAAATTGCTGATGATCAAAATTCTAAAATCTTCCTTTTGATGTTGAATGCTTGACGAATAAGGCAGAATTCATTCGAAAATTCAGATTGAAGGGAATCTATACCAGCAAAACTTTTTCGTCAGTTGCACTTTATTTTCCACCAAAAGGAGCTAATGTGATCAATCGATCACGTAAGTACCCTCACTTTTGTAAACAAAATAGGTTTCGGACACTCCTTGGGGTCAAATGTATGATTGTAGGAATAGAAAACATATTGGAAATGATTTAGAAGCCCCTAATGGAAGATGATAAGATATTATCTACGTTGCATTGGAATTTTATTCAAATAGTCTACACAATGTATTTTACTTTTCTGTGTTTTATACTAACAAGTGCTGTCACATGAACTATCAAAATTTGCCACAGAGTAAAAGCATGAAGTAGACTGTGACTTCACATTTTTTGAGCCTATTATGATAGTTCCCCTACACTATATACTACGTAATATAGTGAGGGAAGTAAAAATATGGAAATGTATATCGCTGCATTTTTTTAGGAAATATATGGCGATCAAATCAATAACAATTAGGTATGTTATTGAATATCTCTACGAAGCTGGAACTGAAGGGGAGTGTTGTAACATATAAAAAATACATTTATACTTCTAATTTGACAAAACAAGAAGCTCCTGATTTTCATTGTGATTTTATTTATATTTGGAAAAAACTAAATTGTGAAGTAATATTGCATATCTTACACCATTTGCAGGGTACAAATGATACGATCATCATTTCAAGCTGAGATATCATTGGATGAATATGAACTTTATGATACAGCAACTTGCTTTGCAGAAGCAAATCATCAGGTTTTTGCTATTCGCAATATGTTTTCCAACCATGATATAAGTAATTATTATTTCTCAAGTTATAACTACAGAAGCTATCAGCAGCAATTGGAGTAAAGTTTTAGGGTCGGACAATTCTGTTCCATTTTTTCGTTGATACATCATTTCTTAACGGAACCCTTACATCAATAGTGTTCAACTATCTACACGATTACACCACAAAGTGAGTACAGAAGACAGTTTACACTTCGATGACGTCACTTGAATCTTAAAATGACATTTTTGTATACTTCTGTAGGATAAATATCAACCTGAAAACATGGTTGTCCTCATGGTTCCATGAAATACTATATAATGCCATTTGAAAAACTGCAGATGGATCTCAGAAATACGTATAGTGAGGGAAGTAAAAATATGAAATTGGTTATTCTATGAGACCGATAATGGTCAATCTCTCCAAATTACAATATTCTAAGGAACTAGTTCACCCCTGAAGTTTCAGTCGATAATTCTCAAGCATTAATGGCGAAGTAGGATTCTATATTACAATGTGCCAGCCTAATTCTTTTTATGCAGAAAAAATAGGTTCCAGTTTCTGGGTATTTTCAATTCTAACATATAGAATAGTTGCAACCATGTTTGTTAATGCTCTCCCAAATTACTTACCATTATGAGATTTTCTATCCTCAAGATGAAAGAATTTGGCAATATCTTGTCAATCTTAGAACTCGTTTGTGTTCTCACTACATGATTAGGGCACACACCTTTTCCGTAGAGATTTCTGATCCAAGATGTGGATTGAAAGTCTCGATCAAGGTCCAACAATCATGTAATTCTCTAGTTCTAGTATAAACAAGTGCATATAATCATCCAGTTATGAATATCTCGCTATAAAAGGACCCTCTACATACAGATCCAGCTTAAAGTTTAACCTGGAGGTGACCCTCAATTTAGTAGGAATTCACTCGTGCTTTTCTTCATGGAAACTTTGCTTTTAGCGGTTTTTTTCACAAGAAATCTGCACATATTATGAATCTTCACGCTGACATTTTCAATTTATCCTTGATTCAATAAAATTGTATAGTGAATATTTTGAGTTCAGTAGATTTGGCAAATTTTACTCAATTATAGGTAGCAAGCTGGCTTAATTTGTAATCAGAAGAGAATTAATACCGAGAATCGGTTGTATTTCCTTTTACCAAACTTAGCACAAACTCTAACATTCTCAGATTACCTCATAACAGTAATCCGCTAGTGCTAGTGATGCTCAAGAAATAAGGATTGTATGTTGAAAATCTGCCAATCAAATTATTTCATTTGCAGATTACATTAGGTCACATTGCAATGTAGGTCTTAAATACACTATACGATTCTTTCTGCCCAACACCCAATAGAAGCACTTGTGTCTGTACCTTCTTGTTGGTGTTTTATTTATTTTATACCTAAACGCATAAGCTTGAGATTTATTCTTAAAGTCGTCGTTGTATCATAAAGATGTCCGTTTAGTGTGCAAACTTTTCAGAAACCTTCCTATTTTTTTTCCATGGATAGAATTGCTATTGAAAGTTTGATTGACTTATTTAACACATAAAGGTGACTAGTTGGAAGAATCGATGATAGAAGCCGTTACTTTATGGTAATTTATCATTTTGATATATGGAATAACAATTACTTTGTTTTTAAATGACTCTTTTAATAATAACATTGTCACGTTTCCGCTTTTACCAAATTCAATTATTACCAATCTATATTTTCCTTCAATATTGTGAATCATTTTTATTCCTATTATAATCTTTCAGATATTTTATTTCAATGTATTATCTGATCACGAAACTTACTTTAAACCATTTCCTGTCAGTCGGTGTCAATTTCATTCTCAGATACTATTATATTGCAAATAATAAGTGAAACTGTGATGTCAAATAATAGATTTTCGCTCTAAAAACATAGATGTCAGTCATAGTCTCTTTTCATGATTAATCATCTTTAATTCCGAGCGGAAACCGTTATGAACATTATTCAATTAGTTGAAAATTCAGTAACGTATAAAGTTACAAGTACTAACATATTACAAAGAGCTAACCTAATATGTGACTTTAATAATAAGCCTAGGACAGATGGTTATTGGAATTGTACCTAATCAGGGTTAACCCAACGATGGATAAAAGGATATCTGCGAAACTTGTAAAAACCATTCAAGCAACCACTAAATGTTCTCCTGAATATAGTATGAAAAACTATGAAAATTCAATTGATAAAATCCAAAATATTATTATCCCAGATAATGTTAAATTAGTTTCGTTTCACAGAAACAATACGAGAGAGTTAAAAAAGTTTTGCAATAAATCGTTCTTTTTAACACATATTTTTGAATTAAGAAATTTTGTTTTGTTAAAAAGTTCTGGTACAAATGGAATAGGGGTTGCATGTTTCACCTCTTCAAAAGATCACAACAGATTTAAAAAAAAATAGGTTGCCCTTCTATGAGTAGAACACGCCCACCAAATGGGATTTCTTTAACTATTCAACAATTTCAAGGATCATCATCATTTTTGGAAGCGTGTAACTTTTCAAGGCAAGACCAAAGATCTCCTGTTTACATGAAAGGCCCCCTTTAATTTTCGACAAGGAATGACCCCCCTGAAAACTTTCGCCTGTATGAATAACATTCTCTCATAATACACTTTTACACAATATCGATACGAAGTTTTCTTTCTATACACAAGTCGTATTTAGACGGATTTTATGAATAACAGTCATCCATTATATTCAAAATTACATTGAACACAATGATTAACAAATTAATTTTTGATACACAGGTATCAATAAAATTTCGAAACGTCGTAGCGAAAATTGATTTTATTCCTAGTAATAAGTACTTACAAATCTCAATACCAAGAAGCTCTTGTGTCTGTACCTTCTTGTTGGTGTTTTATTTATCTTATACCTAAACACACAAGCGTCAGATTTATTCTGAAAATCGTCGTTGTATCAGAAAGATGTCCTTTTAGTGTGCAAACTTTTCAGAAAGCTTCCAATTTTTTTCCATGGATAGAATTGCTATTAAAAGTTTGATTGACTTATTTAACACATAAAGGTGACTAGTTGAAAAAAATCGATGATAGAAGCCGTTACTTTATGGTTATTTATTATTTTGATAACAATTACTTTGTTTTTAAATGACTCTTTTAATAATAATATTGTCACGTTCCCGTTTTTACCAAATTCAATTATTACCAATCTATATTTTCCTCTCTTCAAAAGATCACAACAGATTTAAAAAAAAAAAATAGGTTGCCTTTCTATGAGTAGAACACGCCCACAAGATGGCATTTCTTTAACTCTTCAGCAATTTCAAGGATCATCATAATTTTTGGAAGCGTGTAACTTTTCAACACAAAACCAAAGATCTTCTGTTTACATGAAAGGCCCCCTTTAATTTTTGACAAGGAATGACCCCCCTGAAAACTTTCGCCTGTATAAATAACATTCTCTCATAATACACTTTTACACAATATCGATACGAAGTTTTCTTTCTATACACAAGTCGTATTTAGACAGATTTTATGAATAACAGTCATCCATTATATTCAAAATTACATTGAACACAATAAATAACAAATTAATTGTTGATACACAGATATCAATAAAATTTCGAAACGTCGTAATGAAAATTGATTTTATTCCTAGTAATAAGTACTTACAAATCTGAATACCAAGAATATAAAATATGTACGTAGGCGATGCGTTAATTGGGGTGATTAAGTTTTGGTAATTATTAAGTTGTTCCAATATGAAGCAAGTTAATTTATCGTCTCGAAGACCTGCAACAAATTTATATTGGCCTTTAAAGAATAGGGTTTGCAAGTAATGAGGTAACCGTAGTTAACAGACAACTGCGCAACCAGAACGGTGATTGATGAAGTAAATGTAGACTTCCAATTCGGCCGAATGCCAGACCCGTGGCTTGACTAGCGTAGGGCAACGCTTCAGTTTTCAGTTCAAATCTGCAAGTGTACAAGATTTACGTATGCATATTAACATGTTCTCACTTTTGAGAGATAATATTTGGTTTGCTAATTTTGTTTGCATTGAACAGAATGACGAAGGAAACTATGGTCTGTTGGATACATCAATCAAGAGACCTATCAGACATTATAAACGAACTGGATATTGAACACTTCCATAACCTTCCAACTTTTTGGACGTACGTGGCACTTATAATAACGGTCAGATAAATCATTTACCAAACGGAACCCCTATTCCATAAATCCGTACATCACGCAGCCGATAAACATCACGATATAATAGAGTTGAACTCAAAAATCGAGAGAAGAATAACGAACCGATCGAGGGGTAATAATTTTGTTTTCTACAGTGAGTAGCCGTTAACGCGGTTATGAAATCAATTCGCCCCTGAGGCTACTACATTTGTCTGACCCTTTTTCGCAATTTTGCGACTAGTCTTGATCCTAATAAAATATTTATGTACGTTCCACCACTATTCTATGATATTTTCATTCGAAGTCGACTATCAAACGAGAGTTCTATTTAGTTCACACAGATGCTTCAGGCTAGTTCGGTCGCTTTGTCTACATATACTTCGCCTGATATTTAACTTTCTACCACAGAACTTACCACATAACTAAAGACTGCATCCCAAAGCTCAAGATATTAATCAAATTTAAAATATGTGGGAAACATGAATTTCTCTGTTGGGGATGGCGGGAGGTGTTTATATTGACGGCTCAATGGTGATTTAATGAATGAGTGTTATAACCATCCTATGGAGAATATGATATATTTGTCATTGGGGTATCTAGATGAACAGCTAACTGAAAGAAGCAACAGGAGCCGCGGGTCGAGAGGGGTCAGGCGAAGGCGCACGCTTGCTACCAGCAGCACGCGACTGTGCGGCGGGTAACGGCCACATTTTCAGGGAAGCTCTCAAAGAGCGGACCTCTGCTTCTCAGTGGCTGTATTTACGGTGAATAGTGTTGTGAATTTTTGGTAAGTCTAAAATAATTTATTTCTAAATTCACCTACTGACTAAAACAATTTTTATTGTGTAAAAGTTCTGCGTGTATAATAAATCTAGCACACGCGTTTCAAAGTTAGCCAAAATAATTCCCCAACAACCAACTAAAGTAAACATAAACCTTTCAAGTTATTCAAGTGGTGTTATTTAATTTGAATTGTGTTTTACGTACTTAAGGGATTACAAGTATTATCCTCGCCGTAGCAGGATTAAACTAAGCAATGAATTAAAGTTACATGAACTGCAAAATGCAAACATATATTATTTTAACTTCGCAAACTAAATACTTAACTACCAACCTGTGTCAAAAAATAAATGTAGACAATACTAAATATTCAATAAGATCTATTTCGAATGAACTTTGTTTCATATTGTTCAGAAGTTCTGATAATTTAGAAATTCATTTTCTTCAGTAACTAGCAACTTACCCGCAAACATTAGAATGGGATTGAAAGCGATATAACTTTCAGAAAAGTTGCGCGCTTTTGAAGCGTTTTGTAGTTATGCTTATTACCGCAAAAATGTAATTCATCTAAATGCAAGCATGAAACAATCGCCGAGTTAAACGTTTTCTACATTCTTGATTCAACGGACTGAAAATTCCATATGCACATTCCATCATCAGGAAGTCTTCCACGTAGATGTAATGCGGGTTTTTAATTGTTTTCTACTCTACCTCCATGGAACATCTCTTATCGTTGATTCAAATTCATTACGTAGAATTCAAAATCTTAACCATTTTATAGTTGCAATGTTAGAAAGCATCATCATGACTTCTAACATAGTGAGATTTGTAAAAGGATTTTTATCTGATAATATGTTGCCGCGTTCTCCATTAGAAATATAAAATTATTACTTCTCGATTCACATTTTTTTTGGTGAAGTTTCATTAGTTGTCACGAATAATTAAGAAAATTATGTTGTTTGAAATTTTTTATGTAATCGGATAATGCTTAATTCTGAAACCACACAGACTCTTGGTTAAGGCACTGCAATTTGGAGCACTCCATGTAGAATTATATAGATAGAGATCAACGAAGCAATGGAACAATGTGACGAACAATTATTTCGAAAAATGATATCGATTTCACCAGCTGAAGCTGGATTTTATTTTAGTTTTTCATAAAATCCGAAATTATTCATTGAATCATGTATGTTTTCAATTCGTCAAACAAAACAGAGTTTTAGAGTATCACTTCATTTAGTTCCATGTAACCATGAAATCAAAATTATTCTCAAATCTGGAAGCTTATTCAGAAACCATGAACATTTGACATCTGATCCTAGGGTTACTGACATTGAATCTTCTCCATTTGAGTGAGGCATATTGTGAAATTTCTTCGTCTTCTTCTTATATCTGGATAGTTTAAGATGTTAAAAAGCCTAAGGCAAATTACTCACCTTTGTTACGAACGAGAGTCATTCAGATATTGCTGGTCATACAAACCATGTAGGATAACATCCATTCATTGGATGTTCTGTACACTCTCTATAAGCTATTTGTGAGGGAAACTTTATTTGGTTCTATAAAACCTATGAAATTTAATTTTTTCAATAATGGAAAATTTATTTGAACCATGATATCTGAACATATTACTTATAATCTTCTTCCGATACATGATTAAAAATTTCAAACCGCATAATACTCGCTACCTTTTACACTTAATAGAACATAAAGTAAGACATTCTTTACTCTTGTGAAGAGTAAACAGTAAAGCCGTTTGTGTGAAACAAGCAAATAGTTCTCGTGTCATGAAATTTGAATGTATGTGATCTATAGACGAAGTAACTTATACTTTCGAACATATATCTTTGGAATGATTCGGACTTAAGTGTCTATTTGGAAAGGAAACCATATTTTGGTATATAAAACAATAAAATCCAATCTATAATGGATGGAGCCATCACTTTGTAATAGTTCAATAATACTTTATAGCAACAATAATAAATTGTGACTGTAGTTTTGATGCTCATCCCATTATTATCGATTTGTGAGTAACACGAATAACGAGATGTAAACAATGATAATAGGGAAAGAGTTGAAACAACACAATACATATTTGGAAGGAAAACATCTAAATGAAAGACAAAAATGAATTAGAGAAATAATAACAAAAGGTGGGAGACTATTCAATAATATATACATTCATCGGATAAGAAGAAATACCTAAAAGAGTATAGGTTGAAATACACAAATAATTGGTAAACATTTTGACGTATGCCACAGAAACATGAACACTATCAAAAGTACACAGACGCAAAATGGAAAGCCATTGAGAGGAGATTCGTGTAAAAAATAGAGTACATAACCAAGTTAGATGAATCAATAAAAGAAAACACATGGAGAAAACTTAAAAAAAGGGGACCATAAATAATAATATAGAAGAAGCACAGTTAAGATGGTTGGGACATATGAAACGAATGAACAGGTAGAGACTAACAAGAAAGATATATTGAACGAGAAGTGTAAGGAACAAACCAAGAGGCAGATCTATGAAGAGATGACAAGAAAGACTGGACAAACGAAGAAAGAAATATGAAGAGGCAGGAAATATGATTAAAAACAGAAAGGAATGGAAAAATATACGGAAGACACAACCAAGAGACTCAATTACACTCAACGCCTTACACCCGTAGAAAGAGTATATGTATTAACTAAGTAAGTAAGGGAAATGAAGAAAAATTCTTGTTCTCATTTTCTAATTTATGTGATACATGAACAAGCATCTTCCGAACCAGATTCATTGTAACAAGGGAAACAGAAGCCTTACAAATTAAGAGTGCACTTTCTGTGCTTATTTTATGATAATCTCCTATTTATTAATAAACTAGCTGTTGTCCGCGGGCTGCGACGGCATTAATGTGGAAATGGTATCCTTATCTGGTCATAGATATTCAGCCACTGGAAGGAGCTCGACGAAAAGCATCCCGCTGGGTCCACAATCTCTTTCATCTCCCATACGGAGCGCGCAGACAGAAACTTGTTTCACCTTTCCTAGGAGATAGAAGATATAGTGGAGATCTTATACAATTTTCGTATTCTACAGGTTGACTTAAAAAATCATCTTACCTTAAATTCTGACATCCGACCTCGTGGTTATAGTTTAAAGTTAACGCCGGGAAAACTTCAAATCCACATCCCACCAAAACGTACTATCTAACAGGGTCTTCCTAACCTGGAATGGTCGACCGGATGATATCGTGTCGCCTACATCTGTCAACTATTTTAAAAATAACGATGTTCTTTTGAGTACTGCATTGCCCCGTCGCTTGTGTAATACTTGTGTTTCTTTCCTATTTGAGTGTCCATCCTATTTGAGTGTCTCCATATCTAATCATTATATTTTATCTGCACTACATTATTCTTTGTTTATATCATTGATTTCACATTCTTCAGTTACAATTTCGCTAAATTAGCTTTTGTTCAATTGCTCCATCACAAATTTGGGTTAGCTATTAAGTACTGTTCATATTTTGTACACTCTGTGATTTGGGCATGATAGGCCCAAAACATAATAATAATGATGTTCTGGAATAACAAAATGGGAATAAAACAGATATTAGCACTTTAATAACTATATAATAATTATGTATAAACGATTGTTCTACTTTTCGATGGCACCCTCAGAATAAGTAATTGACATTAGAATAGACTAGAATAGAAATTTTATTTATTCATCAAAAGTAACGAACCACCATTAGTGATGTTTGTCTGTGACACGATTAAGCTACATTTTTTCTTTTAATTAGCTTGCATTATATTTGTAACATTTATAGAACTAATATACATATCTTTCATTGATATTAGAAAACATAATGTCACACAATAATGAAAAAAAAGGAAAAATCGTATCAGATCAATATAATTGGATTATATGTAGCTCTACAAGAATTTGTTTAGTGATTGGAAAGTAGTGATTAAATAATAGTATCTATTATTGCACCCGATACTGGTAACGGATTTACTATGTAGTAATCAACCAAACCCTAGAATTATAATCTTGCGATAAGGAAAAATTTCAAACTACATAGTACATGAATATTCATTCCATTAGATACTCAATAGCACAAAGAGCAATTCGATTCATGTCAACGTTTGTTTTCTTACGAATGCATTGACTATTCCAGAAAATCGTAAAAAGATGACAGATCCCTCCCTTTTTACTTCTCTCTCTCTCTCTGTGCCTAGTATATATGCGCTGTTCACATCAAGAATGAAATGACTAACTACTGCGCTGTCTTGTTCGTATCAGGTATATTTCATTTAAACAGTTGGCAAAGCATTACATAGTTGCCGATAATAACTGTCGATTCAATAAATTGACTTGACAGCAAGTTGACAGTTCACAATTCCTTGTAAATCTAAATTTTGATAGAATTAAACTTCAAAAGTACAGAAACAATTCTTCCCAGCATTGTTATTGTACATACATTTACGTCGTATGTTGTCTAAACTTCGAAACATTTTTCACATTTTTCTAGAATAGATGATTGAAAAATGAAGGTGCGATACCTCTATTTGCTTATCTCGACGAAACATGGATCTTTAGAGATGGTATATACTGTCGGTCATTCCTGGCAAGATTCTGAAACTGTCAAAACGGTGAAACTTGGTGCACAGTATATATTGTAGGTGCTTCATGGTAGTTATGTAGCAGGTTTTATTGCTAGCGGAGGACTAATATTTTCTTCAAAAACAGAAGATATCGATAATCATGGTGAAATATAGCAAAACAACTTCCTAAATTGAATTGAAATTCAACTTTTCTTGTGGATAATGAATGAACTGCCAAATTTTGGACGGAACAAAAACATGAATTTCTTAGATACATTAGGCATGATTCAGATGGAAAAATAAAAACATCGTGGTTTACTGAAGAAGTTTTGGAATATTCTTGAAAGTTTGGAGGTTATATGCATAGGGAACGACCTCTGTAGGCAAAGAGTTCCACAACTTCGCTATTCGATGAAAAAATGAAATCACAGCCAGCACATTGAGCAAAATCCAAATTTCAGTATCGATTGTATCAGGACATAGTGGAATTCGTCATAAATGAAGTATTATTACGAATAAACTACTAAATTATTTTCAGATTGGTCGGATTCAATGACATCATGTATCATACCAAAATCAATTTACAGTATTCATATAATTTTTAATTTCAGCGTTGTAGAACCCAAATCAATGAATGCTTTTTTTGAAAATTGAATTGTTCAGCTTGTACATAGTTTTAATTAATTTTAAGGAATCTACGTAAGTAATTAGTATTCGAACAATTTTTTTCTTTCTCAATTCAGCTAATTAACTTGATTAAATTCTATCAATGCACTGAAATGAGAACTGTGAATGATTCGTGAACGACTTCTTCCCTAGTTAATAATTCAGAAGGTATCGAGCTACAAGGAGCATATCAGTGAATGGAGAAAATACTGCAAGAGTTGTAAAACAATACTGAAGGCAATGGGGAACAGCAGGCATGTGCTACTAAACTGACCTGGGTCTCCCGGCGGCCTGACGGTTAATGGAACGTGACGGTTATTAGAGAGACGGATAATCAAGGTCCAACTATATATTTATTATCTCCAAGTAGCAATTTCATGTTAGTAGGTTATTTGTTACTTCAACTGTCCACATATCATTTTCAAGTGGCATATTTATAGGTTTATTTCAAGATGCAATAATATTAACTGAACACATAAGAGAACATATATTATCTTTGAGCGGCAATTCTAGATTAATAGGTTATTTGTGAGTTTGTATTGTGAATGCAGTAATATCAACCGAACATCTTATAGAGATAATATCTGTAAAAATAGCCGGACAGTTTGCATATCTTGGTGTAGTAAACAACTTTCCAGATACCAGTCAACATGAGGCAACCGTTACATCAATTTTATATTTATTTGTGACCACCCAATTATAGGCGATTATTTCCTGGTTGGGATGCAATATAATTGTGACATTTCTGGTCCAGGTCGACATGCAATAGTCCTTCCCAACGCCGGGGTGATGACGTGGAGATCGGAACAAAAAAGAAAACCACAATTTTTCCACATTTCACTCGTGTTAAGCTTGTTCACCAGGGATTGTTTTACTCATACAAATCACACCAAATTTTGAAATTCGTTATGGAAATATATAATCGACATTCACGAAAAATTTCAGAGAGCTAGAGTAGATACCATAAAAGTTATGAATGAAATAAATTTCGTAAAACTAACATTATCTCTTATGGAAAAATGACTTCAATGTCAGATTGCTCCTGAAGTACTGATACAAATTTGATGAAATTTTGATAGAATTATAGAATTCACGAACAAATCATTTACACAGAACTCAATTCAATTTGAATATTTTTTAATAACAAATAATTGTCAAAAACCATTATTTGGCAACGCCGCTTTGCGAAACTATTGGTGCGCAGCAGCAGCAATTGGATGATAAAGAGGGAACATTCAGTGATATTATCTAAATTAATGTATCGTTGCATGGTTGCGCGCGCTGATTATTTAAACAGCGTTGTCAAATTACATTTTATATATGTTGTTTAGGAGTGGAGGCTGGTGAACAACCATAAAAGCAGTACTGAAAAACATGGTATTGAAGTAATCCAATACTTAATATCCGTTTGGACGTTTCGATTTTATGAATATATTCATTAAAATTTGATTTGCTTATTAGAAGGTTCATATAATTCAGAATATAATGGATGACTATAATTAATAAAATCCGTCAGCAGACGACTTGTGTATTGAAATCCAATAAAAATTGCAGAAGACTTTGCATCGGTAGTGAGTGGAAAAGTGGTATGAACGTATGTACAAGGTTTTATGAAGTATATAATCATGACCAACTATCGAATTGATGTATAAATTCATGAGATAGATTGAATTTGCTTTTCAATGTTTTATATTTCTATCTAGTTCAATATCTCTGTGGACTTGATAACATTACAATATGTCTTTTATGAATTGAGTATCTAAGACATTATTCTAATATAAAATTTTTAGATACTTCATAATATCTGAATTTGGTTATGTTATGTTTACACAATTATATTTTAGACATACCTCATTCCATCTGAACTCCTCTTTATATTTTTTCACTGTTACATCCTAGCTTGGGTTTTTCAATTGAATGTAGCCACCAGTGATTATCTAGTTGATCAGATCGGATGGTTCTATTCAAAATTATTTTCCAAATCTAGCCTAGCCCTATTAAATCTTCGTACCAAATGCATGAGGCTTCAAGATACATAATCGTCAAAACAGTGTGGTCAATATTGGTTGGAACAGCCCGTTCTCATCCCTTGAATATACGTTAACGGTGGGAACTAATTGGTTAAGTCAGGTTATTACATTAGAGCCATTACACAGTGGCTCGTTGGAATTAAACAGCATTTCTGGCTCTAGTTAGTGATAATCAAAGTATTTTCGCAGAAACATGGGAAACCACTCAAACGATCTTATGAATCAGATCGAAATCACTGGCAGGTGCATTCGAATATCTCTTTAATTTCCATAAGAACTGGGAAAAACATTCGTTTTATCCTAGCACGAGATATTCGATTTGACGGAATAAAATTCGGAATGTCAATATTGACCTTCAACTATGAATGCCCTCATCATTTTACTGTTTGGAATTAGCTTACAGTTGATGAAGAATTTTCATAAAATCGATCAGAACTAAACTGATCGATACGTTAGTCATTACACATGTGGTGTTTGGAATAGTATTCATGAGTTAGGGATTAGAGTTCATTCCTATGAAGGCTACTTAGTAGCCGAAAGGTGCTCTGTACTTTAACAGTATCTCAAGTAGATAAAGGTGATTATTTCTCATTATACAGTTTCCTAATAACGGCTGTATTTTTTGTAATGCGCTTCTGGCATTTTGTAGCTGAAGATTTAGCGCAGAGAAATACTATAAAGTTTCCCATATTGTACTCACAAAAAATTATTAAAATGTCAATACAAACGATGCCAAAAACTCTCAATTTTCAAATGGAAACCCCCATTTGTTTTATAGTAGCCATATTTAACACAAAAAATCATAAACTTTGTGTTTAGTTCCCCATACCTAAGTATTATCGTTTTCGATTTATTTACAAAATACAAGTTTTCCACCTTTGTCAAGCGGACGTTTTCAAGTTTGATAAATCTAGTTGACCATGATTATACGACTCTCAGAGAATGAACAAATGTCATTTATTTTAAAATTGTTTTAAACAATGCCGGCACAGATAAATCACACAAGCGAATACTATTTAAATTTACTTATTATTCATATAGAATGTAAAACAGAGCATCAGCAAACACTGTTAAGCCAATAACATACAACTTTTCGGTTCCGTCAATGCAACAATACAAAAGAATAAGTCAATTGTAAACAACGCCGATAACGAAATTGCCGTTTTGGGATTCTTCGAAGCATATCCAAATAAATTTATAAGACAGTGTCATGTAGAGTCAGGAATATCAAGAACTTCAATTATTCAATTTTGAAGATTATACTGACGACGTTTCAAGAGGATGCATCATTTTTGAATAATATCATTTGAAAGGATGAAGCAAAATTCACTCAAAATGTATTATTAAACTGTCACAATTCTCACCACTGGAGCAATTCCAATCCCGATGTTTTTAGATGTAGAACTTCCCAATACAGCTGGCAATTTAATGTGTATTGTGCAATCAGAAATGGTAAGGTAGTAGCTTTATACTTCTATAGGCTAGATTTATCCACCATATTTTAAATAATCATATTTTTCCAGATGTAGGATATTTAAATATTTTATGGAATTTTTTTATCAGCATGATGGCGCACCTCGCTACAATGCCTACTTAGTTAAGATTCTTCTGCAGAAAGCATTTTATGACCAGTGTAAAGTACGGGCTTGCATCTGCAATTTTTCTCTAAAATTGCAAATATCTCAAAAACGGTTGAATTCGGGTATAGGACATGATGAATGGATATATATACAAATATAAATACATATATAACTAGATGAACCAGAAAACTAAATGGAATTTTAATATCATTGGCCTAATCATGAAGGTCTATAAAAAGCTATTTCAATAATTGTGAAATATGTCAGTTAACGATATATGACAGAAATCCTTTGAATCTAAAATTTAATATAACACATACTGGCAGTAAGACCTTTTCAGATCTTACATGTCTGCCGTATATCTTTGAAGATCTTTCGTTACATTCTGAGCAATAGTCATTTCCCAAATATGCCCAAGCTTAGATATAAATTGAATTTGACTGAAGCCATAGAAGTAGTCAACAATCTTATGAGATATTTCCCACATCACTGTATACCAGAATACATAATAGCAGAGAATGGTTTAGAATTTAAAACTGTTTAGTGAAAGAATTGTTACAAAGTCATAAAATGAAACGGCATCTTATGAGTTCTCAACAACCAGATCTTCGTAGATTTGATCCCACTTGAATAGAACGGATTAGACTGTTGAATAATCAAAGAGAGTATCGGAATAAACCTATAGAATCAAAAATTAATTATGCTTCACTAGCCTGCAATAATTGAATTCATTACAAAACTACATTATTGCCTTACAAAGTTACAATCGGCCACTTACACACTGAATCTTCATTTAACGTTGATAAACAATTGACAAGTAGTCGATGGTGAAAGCTATTACATGGTGATACATTTTATATTCATAAATTAGAACATTTTTACTTTGTTTGCATCACTTCTATTATACAAACTCTAACCTGACTGTAGTTTCGACAGCTTCTGCCTCTCACCAGTTTCTTCCACCTCTATGCATCTCCTACATATAGAATTATCTGCGATGCCCATAGTATGATTGTGTTTGTTAGGACGACAGTGACCCGTTAGGATCCTATTCATATCTCTGATGTTCCTTCTGTTTAGAGAAAGGAGTTACTTTGCGAGCCTAGACACAGGCTTTTTGATAAAGAGCTTGGCCTGCCTGATACGTGGTGATTTTCGCCACAAGTCACACCTCTCTTTGTTCAGTTGGCCCAAAAAAGGCGAGACACCCCACTCAATTTGATGAAGCTAACATTGGTTCCGGTCCGACCGGGGTCCCAGACGAACCCACCAGACCAGGGAGTCGGTCATTTCATTTCCTTCAACTCCACTGTATCCCGGGACTCAGTTGAGTTGAACATTATTTCTCGTGGCTAGTAGTGGTAGTAGTGTATCCCTGCATTCTTTGGGAATACTCAATGTGCAGATGTATATGCGCCTATTAACATCGTTTCTTCTCAGGTTCTCCATGGCGCAAGTCAATATTGCGTAGACCTCCGCCTGAAAAACCGTGTAATGAGCCCAGGTCACTGAGATAGTGAACTTGGCTGTTTCAGGTACATTTCCGCTCCAGAAGGCCGATCTGCCTTGCACCCGTCTGTGAACCGTACGAGCTCAACTGGTGGCAGCAGGGCGAGAGTTTTGTTGCTCCAATCTCCTCTATCAGGGATGAGGATTTTGGGAGCAATGAGACGTATATCTGGAATAATGCTTGCCTCATTCCTAGAATGAGGCACTCAGATATTGCCTCACTCAAAATTGCTGAGTGTCCACCAGAGTTGTGCATTTTGGTCCAGTGACCCAGGCACTTCAACGTATACGACGTTCTCATGGCTTCAGCTTTTATATATAAGTGTAGACGTGGTAATCTGGCGAGAGCTCCAACATCCCTCGCTGGAGCCGACCTCATACTACTCAGTATATCTACGAATGAAAGCCGCTGCAGTCGATCCAAGGGGCGCTGGGACATATTCCATGTCCCCGTTCACCAGACGACCGCAGCATAGGTAGCCATAGGCTTGATCACAGCGGTATAGATCCAATAAAGAATGGCTGTTGAGCGCTCTTCTGCACGCCCAGAAGGACGCAGAGGCACTCGATATTCGAGGTGTTCGCGTCAGTTCAGTTTAGAGTCTAGGTTTACTCCCAGAAACTCCATAGACCCTCTGAGTTGCAGAAACTTGCCAGAAAAAGTAATTTCTGGCAGTGTGCCCAGCTTAAGTTTCCTGGTAAAATGTATAATTTCTGTTTGGTCAGTGTTACCTTGGAGCCATATTCTGAATATCATTGAGTTTCGATGTACGCCTGTATTAAACAGGTTTCGTACTATTTATGGTATTCCAGTTTTCAATTTAACCTCATAAAATTGACACCTACAAGATATTCTCCAACCTTCACCGGTTTACAATACACATAATTCATGCAGAGCCGGGAAGATACATTATTTTGATAACAACCTAATTGTTACAGAGGAAACCTCCAACCTTCATCGAATATGTGATGTGTTATTGATACTGTTTCCCATGTGTTGAACTTTTGTACTACCTGTACTTCACTACAAATGTAGTAGGTATTCTCATCTGGTTCATATCGATTTGATGTAAACCAAATGGCCTGCCACAACAACTGCAAGCACTTAATCTTGAAATCCTTCATCCTTGAATGTGTTGCATGAGGTTTGCTTTTAGATTATTGTGATATATTCAATCACATATATGGATGTAAATTGAAATATGATGATAATTTTCTGAATTGTTGCAATCTGTCATTGTATGTAAGTTGGGTATATCCTCATGAGTGTGTACATGTGTATAGGCTACAGCTTAACCGTCGAATAGAATGTAGTCAAATTCTTGTGGAACATTGAATGCTGAATACACCTCTATCAACTTGGGTTGAAGAAATTTACCTTATCAGGATTCAGAATATAAAAGAGTTATGATTTGCGGAACAGATTTTGATAAAATCCTGCCTGGAAATGCTGGCAGATAAATGGATTTGGATGATTCAAAGATGGTCTTGTTGAAACCCATATGAAAGAAGTACAAGTGCGGATTCAAATCAGTCGTCATTTCAAAGGTCTTTGAATATTAAACCTATTCTTAACATACATACCGCACGTTGAAAAACTTCCGTCGGATGAATTACGCCAATAGTCTGGCGCATTCACCAATTATGTATAACATGTAACATGCAGAAGAAACTACAATTTGGCCTGCAATTTTGTCTGCCGAATTTCGTTCAAATAACAGCATTTTGTCCCTTATGGTGCTAAGCCGTTCAGGGTGCCTCACCGGTAAATACGATCACTTCAATCCGACTTTTAGGCAGTTTAGGATTTCGGATGGTTTAAAGTTAGGTATGTCTCCCTCTTCCATTTGATATGTTCCTCTTGGTTTTTGCATTCTGAAAGGATGTAGATAGAAGCTTCGTCCTCTTCTTTGCAGAATCTGCACTTTTCTTCCTTAGGCTCCTTAAGGTGTCTTCTCAACCGGGTGTGCCCCGTTCTGAGTTATTTTTTCCTTAGGCTGGAACAGTCACTACATCTCATCTGATTACAGTTTTACAGAAGTATATTTGCCTGTTCAATCCTTGTATTTCTATCCAGTAATGGGATCATCCTTCAAGTATTGTTCTGGTGCTTATTGCGCAAAAGTGTTCATGTCCTAAAAATGGTGTTTCGGTCCCTTTTTTCCACGAATTCGTCTACTCTTCTATTCCCTTCCACTCCGGTATGTCCCAAAACCCATAGGAGGATAATTGTATTAAGCCTATTCGTTCAGTTCCTCTAAGTGCGTTAATGGCTGCTTAACTGTCTGGCATGATGATTACTTCTTGTCTACAAAAAGATTGAACTGAACATATTTTACTATAGCGTGAATGGGAATTAAGTATTAAGATTTCAAAGTAGTTGGTTAAAGATTCATATATCTATTCCAAACCTTCTTTGTTTTAGAGCCATACGTGAACCATATATTGGCATTTCTTGGGGTGATATCTTTGACCCGTTCACTTTTTCAACTTAGTTCTTGCTAAATCCTTTCATAAAACTGTTGTTTATCATCATCTTATCCTGAGACATGTCGCAGGTCTCCTGACTTTCAGGGAGGGGTCGGTACTTATGTTTGGTGATACCCTCTCTGGTTATTGTATATGTTGTCCTTATCACCGTACTCTTCATAAGCATACGGAGGGGTGTAAGTGACTGGTTTTGATGGATTTTCAATAAAATTTCATCATTATACTAGCCCTTACTAGCTATGCTGCCCCAGATCACTATCTCATATGTGATAATCATGTACTTGGATTACACCAACTGTTTCTCCCGCAAAGTTTTCATCATAGCTGTGTTGGCTCTGTTGGTTACTCTCTTTTCTATGCTTGTTCCAGAAAAGTTTTTGTCTAGTCTGAGTCCCAAATATTTGAGCTCCGGCTTTGATTCGATAACGCTTTCTTCTGATTCACTGGTTTTCAGGGTAATGTTTCTTCTGAGGCAGCTGCATTATAATTGAGACTTCTTTGATCTATGTCTTACAGAATATTTTCGAACTTGTCTCTTGCAAATATGACTATGTCATTGGCATAGTCCTGGCAGGATATGGGGAATTCGATTAGGTCGCGGAGGAGTCGATCTACAGTTAGGCTTCACATGAGTGAGGAGGCTTCTTGTGGATATCCGTTGGTCATGCAGATGAGAATGATGTTTCTGCTTCGCTTTTTCGGAATACTGAATCATTTTTGGGTATTTCCGCATCTATCCTACCTTTTGTAATAAGAGAAATTTTTAATCTCAAACTAACCCCGAAATTTCGATACAGCAGGAAAATTATTGATCTGACCAAATCGCTAGGATGAAATTGGGGTCAAGTACCTTAATAGCACAATATTTGGTGAATGGGTATTTTGGTCAATAAGAAGCCATTTTCAGTAGATCTGAAACAAACAACATAAGCAGAAAAGAATGTCCACTGAAAATTACCGATAAAAGTGTCACTTCAACTGACAATACACATAGAAAAATTTATTCTCTGAGTAAAGTTCTACAAACACAAGCAATTTATTCTTCATTGTGGCTTTTGAGACTATTAACATATAGGTGAATCCCATGATGCATTATCATTCATCATATTAATGCAATAAATGAGTCATCATGTAATTCGGATCGTTGTGTAACTCTACTCTAAAATACTCCAATGTAAAAGGATATCGCACGAATAATAAACATGGTATCGGAGAAAAATGGAGGCAGCTTTTGTTTATTAAATTTGCGATCGGTCCTTGTAATCCTTTCTCGGAAGTTTTGAGTATTCAATATTCTGGAACAGTTTAAGAATTTCCGTGTGTTGTTTTTGCGCGACAATAAAGAGAGCGATTTTCTCGAAATGTCGGAGTCGTATTAAATGCGGGCTAACCAGGCACGATAGGGCACAACTGGCTGCCAAAGCGTACTTTTATTAGGCTATTAATAAATTATTGCAACAGGCGGAGCATGCCATGATGCCTATTGTTCATACATTAACTCAAGTAGCATCTTGGCTTGACGTAATAATGAGATTCAAGTTGATATGGCAATAGGATTTAGCTAAATAGAGGTGATCAATCACCTCACTCCTGTGTCACTGCATTGACTGTGGGATAGCGCACTGTGGCTTGGCACCTGAGCCGCGTACCGACTATCGTACGGTGTTCACCGCATGAATATGCATGCGCCTCCTCCGCTGGCCACATACACATGCTGGTGATGTATCACCTACAAGCCCGCGTCACTTGCTGCCCACTATAATCAATTACTTGCGTAGATGAACATTCAACTTCGGCAACATGTATGAAAAGCTGCCATAAACACGGCTGTCATTTGCAGTTCCACTAATAAACGAATACAAGTTGCGAACCTCGGTACAAATGGTCCGTCGAACGCGCCGCTTTTCACTGGACGTCGCATTCGGAGTGCCCTTAACTACATATAGAGGCACTACAATTTTCCACTTGCAGGACTGTTACGCTATAGTTTACTACTTTTGTGAACTATTTATAATGCACTGCTTTGAAATATCAAACAAATACAACTCTCACTCGACAGACCATTTGATGCTCCAATTTCTAATGGAACTAATGTACAGAATGGTCCAAAGCTTATGCCCAAGGCCTACTACGGCAAAAAGAAGAAGATAATTATATACTGAACCTAGGATCGCAAATATGTTGTCCTGAGGTTCAATTTATATTTTTCTCAGAACTAACAGGGCTATAAAGGTAAAAAATGCCTCATTCTAGGAATCATGCCAATGAAGAATTGAATCAAGTTTTCCATGAAAAACCGTTGACAATTGTTTCATACACAAACAAGGCGAATTTTAACAAGTCGAGTTAGTGGTCAACCGTGTTTGCTTACAATAAATACTGTTATTGGTATATTTTGTATATTGTTATTGGTATTTGTTAGGCTGGAACGCACTTTGGGGAAAACCAAGATGTATTTCATACATTATTTTAAGTGTCAATCATGTCTGGAATTGAATTTATGTCGTTTTTCCTGAATTTATATAAGATATTGGGAAAAAACTATGATTATGCTGCAATAGATGATTCGTATAGTTAGAGTCTTCTTTGTTTAAGTACACAAGGCATTACAGTTATCATTTCCACCAATTTGATACATAAATGTCACTAGTTTCGTTGACACCGTAGCTTCAGTATCAACGAAACTATTCACATTTATTCATCAAATTTATTTTATTTGAGTTCATAATAGATTTTCCCCACGTAATGGCTGATCCTATTGAATAGATTATTTGGGGGGCTTAAATGCGAGATTTTAGATCTGACCATTTCACGTACAAATAACAACAATTTTTTCGCTATTTATCACAAACTCACTCACACACACACATATACCATAATAAGCAACTCCTCGTTACATCCGGAGTTTCTCTCATTTAACTCTATGATACGAGGATCAGTAAATATCCCATATAACAAAGGCAATTTTCATCTCGAATTCAACTAAAATATTGCTGTAAATGGAGGCTATGATGTCGAGATTATTCATGAAATAAGTGATAGTGAAATTGCATCTAGCCTATCAAGATTTGCAGGCCGGAATGATCTCAAAGTTCGAACGTAGCAAAAACCCATGACACCGATGATCATAACCACTGATACGACATTATGGTCTGGGTATAGCGTGCGGAGCTCGAACAGGAGGTCTTGATACTTTATGCATTTTCCTTTCTCTTCTGAAACGATGTTTGTTTTTCTCAACCGGAGCAGAGAATTCGATGATATACATACTGTTGGTTTGTTTATCAAGGAGGACGTCAGGTCTTTTTGCTTGTATGAACCTGATAGTCGGAAAGGGTAATTCCAGTAGACCTTGTTCCGCGGCATTTATCAGGGCTTTCAGGCTAGAAGGTTGTATCTAGAGGTCGCCCTCTAGTTGGCCCTCTCGACTGATGTGAAATGTGAGACCGAGTTCATGACCAGCTTTGAAGAGGGAAACCTATAATGTTCAAAGAACGTCATGTGAGGCAGGGATATAATGTTTGGAGAGGAGATAGGTATTGGATTTTTTTTTTAAATTCAGGCATCAGGAAGCACCTCACTAGGCAAAGAGTTCCACAACTTCGCCATTCGTCGAACAATATTGTCAGGGAGGAAGAAGTTCGGCAGGTCTTGAGGTTGACAATGAAGGAGGTGACCAGCCTTGATCTTGATATCTTACATATTTGGGGAAAATTAGTGATATTCTAGAATATAAGCAATTTTTTTAACCTGAAACAATAGTAATATAATCTTAAATGACCAGATCGACAAGTATAGTTCACAACTTGTCAAAAACTTTGTAAATAACCTCCCACACAAACCATTGCCTACCCATATCTATCGGTTTGTATCACATCTAGCTCTGGATGATGATATTTAAAGACTTAAATTGATAATACCTACGCTTTGGTGATGCTACAATGTGATGAAACATTTCTTAGAATTAATTGTTGAAATTAAATGTTAATAGTTCTGGTATAAATTCGAGTTTTATTTCTCCAACTTCAGAAAGTTCAAGATGGATTATCACAATAAACTGTGGATCGTATATATGCTGCAAGCTGCTCTCGATACTGCGAATCAATCGGACCCACCTAATATTTACTTAGAGGTGCTCTGAATGCTGAAGTTAACGGATATGTTTGAGATATCATTAGGTGTATAATGGATAAGCTATCATGGACCAATTTCATCTTCCGGCCAGAAATCTCTGAATTCGATCTCCCAGAATTTCATGTTCCATTCATCTGAAGCATGTCAAAGCGAGTAGCAGTTATATGGAATGGACATGTTATTGATTTTTTTTTGTAGCATGTGTTTCTTCTGGGATTTTATAATATTATGTCACCATATTAATGAGTTTTGAATGTATTGATTGGAGACTATCTAAGATATGACGCCACCAGTATTTCTGGCGAAATGCTTGAACACAATTTTTCAGCAAACTTCATTAGAAAGAATACATTACACTAGAACCTAAAGATATACTTTACCATTCTTTTCTTTTGCGTATATTGAGAGGTATCCATAAGACGTGTTGACATATTAATCTTCCTCTTCCATGACCGACAAACATTTGTAAATCTGAATTTTACATTTAATGAATCCGAACTGTCCTCTGAAGAAAATCTATCTTAATAGCTCAATCTACATATTATTTTCGGAGCTTGAGCAACTTCTTCATACAAGTGGTCGAAATTTATGATGATCATTCTTGGAACAATCCTCAGTTCAGTTGTGTAACGAATAGAACGGGCGTGAGAGAGACAACTTGTTGTGAAAAATGATATTGAAAATCTGCTTGACGTTCATTTATGGACTTCATATTATCCAATTAATAGGAGGATAACGCAATATATAAGGAAATGCTCCATCAGGTTGATAATTATCAAGATGACGGCTAAATCGTTCATAAACGACTCTATTAATATTATCTGATAGAAGTTCAGAAGGTCATTGTGAAGAAGAACTGGAGGGGAGGAAAGTCACTGTTCTAGAATTATTTGTATAGGAATTAATTCCACATCAGTACAATCTTATTAACTTAATGACTCTGTCGAGGGTCGAAACGGAAGGAAAACATTTTCTTTCGTTCCTTTCTCGCTTTCACTTTTATGCTATTACACATCCATGGTAGTTTAATCTATCATCAATTACAATTACATCTACGCTGAAGTAGGTAGACGGTTGAGAAGCGTTGCAGACATTTTCTATTAGCGTAGAATATAAAACACTGGTCGAGCGAGGCCTATGCAATTAATGAAATTTAAACTGATTTTTGCGATATACAAAAGTGGCGTGTTGGAAACTTCATATGAACCATGGGTGAGTCTAACTTGGACAATGCTAATGAAAATATGATCCATTATGACTTGGACTATACCTCCTAGAAATTATAGGCAAGGAACGTCGAAATGTGACGTCACCCAGTTAGTTTCACTCGGGTACAAGAGCTGCACTGATTACAACAAGAATTGCGATTCCTCAGATTATTTTTCGTAGTTTGGCATTCATTATCACAGGATTTTACTACAACCTTGGTGATAGATATTCATCACATTTGATTTGCTTTTAAAGGAGACACTATATTGATATACATACGTTCATAACATCCAACACTCCACTGCTGGCTCAGACGATATTCTATGAACATTATAGGATTTCCTTTTTTGTGATCAAAGTATAAAAAATGGTTCAGCCACAAGCTGTTTTCTGATAAAGTATGCTTTTCAAGGCTAACGTCCCCTGAGGGGAAATCTACGTTTGTGGTGGTTGCAAGTGTAAATTTTTATGGATATCTTAACCTGGAATTCAATATTTCCCCCTTTGATTTGAATAAGAATCTGTGAGGATCCAATGTCAAGTCGAATGATATATGCTCGCAAGGCTCGTTTCGAGAACCTCTTTCATTTGGGGAGAGGTAATCCTTTATGAAGCCAAGAGCTCTGGATCTATCACTCAAGACAGTGCAGGACTCATTTCGAAGAGCCCTGGAACCGCGTGAGCATCACTTCAAGTATGTGGCAGCCTTCGTAGAATTTAGTTTCATGTATATGGAGTCTGATGAATGTGTCTCATGTTTCGATTTGGGTTTGGAACTGATTGGATCCTCTTCCTTACTAGAACTTCAACAAATCTGGTGTGTTCAGTGGTCTGATCTATGTTCTGTTCTTCCTTGCTTAGACTTCGATGTATTTGACATGTTCGGTATCCTGGTCTGTGTTTTCTTTGTGATCTTGTGTATTGTTTGGGATATGATGGATCTTACTCCCATAGGATCGGTCTTTGCGATGTTATCTATTGTAATTATTCGTGTTCCGTTTTGAATTGGAATTTGATTGGATCCTCCTTCTTACTAGGCAATCGCCTAGTCTGATGAGTTCTGGATGTTCTTACTTCTTCTGTGTCTTTATTACTTCGAGATTGCACTGATTTCTCCCTGCTTGCCTTGTGCTGTGTCTATCTGATCCAGAATAGGATCAGATCTGATCTATTTTCCCTCTGCGTCTTCGCCGAGATCTGATGCAATCTCTGCGGATTGTATTTTGTCTAAGAGCGTATGGTACGATGGCCATAACGATTGAAGACCTTTCCACCTATGGAACTGCGGGAGTTATTTGTTTCACAGCTTCAGCAAATGTAGGACAGATCCCTCCATACACAAGAAAAACTAGACATCGTCAATCAGCTACTGAACATCGTCGAATTTTGGTACAGCATTCGGTGAGTAATTAGAATAATCATCAAGAATATGAAAGCGTTTCTCATGAGGCTCCTCCGAAATTATCTATTTTAACGATGCTTCGTCTGGTCTTTCAGGATCTCGAAATCCGAGACGACAGAGAACTGGATCGAAACTACTGCTTTAGTTTTCTGGCATACTACACCTGATGAGGTACTTATTGTCAACTTTATGAATACAACCAGCAGCGCTTGTGTTGGTTTTCTCGACAGTTCTTTTGTATGTATTATTATTCATGTTTAATTTCGAGTAAAATTGGGAAGAAAATTCCAATTCAGCTAATATAAGTGCTTATGAATCGTATAGCCATTGCGTTGAACTATACTTAGGAGATGAATGGGGGCACATGATTTATCCCACTTGTTGAGAGGAATTATCTCTAAAAACACGAACTTTGTTACTGTGTGAAGCTGAAAATTCTTTGAAGTAAGATATGAGGTTACGTGGAATACTTTCCTCAATAGGCCTAGTAGATTTCCTCGAGTATTTCAGCTTCTCATTATTTCGCATGACAGATATATTATGTCAGCTTGAGAATTTGCTATTTCATTCGTTCCATATTTTTTCATAGACATTGACATAATCCTATTGCAAATTCCTCGAAACCATACTGGAAACAAAAGCCAGCATTCAATGAGTAAATAAATATTCCAGTAACAGCTCAATCGAGGGAACTGAATTGATAATGCTTATATGTTCCATATTTCTATTGAGATTTCTCCATTCTGATATTGGACGTACTTTGTGTGTAGAGCACATGAATCAAGCTGAAGATAAACTCGCGCTCACCTAATGATGAATTATTACATTTACAGTAAACTGGAATGAAAGGGTATTCAAGAACAAATGTTGATTCATTTTATGTCATCAAAATGGACTTACAAGCTCTCCGAAATATTGTGAAAGGATACAATTCGCAGTTGTACAGGAAAAGTTGATCCGCAGTATTTCATTACACGGCTTTAGTAACGCTGATCTCGATGAAGTCTATATGCACAAATTAGAAAACCACGTTGAATGCATTGCTATAGCAATCAAGAAAAGGAATGAGTGATATATCACAGTAACAACTCATCCCTACTAATACATAGCTAACGTCGATTTTAGAGGAAATATGTACTCACCCATTCGAACAACTCCTCCAAATTATCGCACCTACTCCGAAGAAATAACGTGGGATCATACCCTGGCTTTACATTATTACAATATGTATGTTCAATGAATGGTTCAGTGTATTCACGACCCAGTAGTATAGACAGGCTTTATACCAAGATCGTCCGAAAACTGATTCCCTAAGCTCAATGATAATTAATATGCGATAATTATTTGGCTTCGTGCTCTGTACACGTTCTTTTCATTTTTAGAATTATCCATCGCTCAGAGTTCCACATAAATTTAGAAGAGGATAAACCTCAGTAAGCGAATACTAAACTCAAAAATATCAAGGTACCGCTAATAACCCGGCAAATAATAACTACCTGAGTACACACTTTCCAGGCGCTCTGTTCGAGATACAACACTTGCAAAAATAAAGCCTTTGAAGTCGGATTTCAGTATGATCTCGTTGATGAAACAATGAAGCCAAAAGATATGTTTTTCCGAAAGAGAAATCAGAAACTCATACAAAACTCTAAGAATATCGGTAGTACCACATGGCAGTTGATCAACAGTTACAAGAAAAGTAACTCAAAAACTGAGAATGTCATAAATAATGAAGGCAGTTAACATGACATTCTAGATGATATAAGCAGCCACTTTATAAATGCTTGTCCTCAGATAACTGATAGTAACGCACGAAGAATTGGAAATTTTCCTGAGTTTTATTATAACTTATAACAATATTCCTAGAGCCTGTCACATCTACAGAAATATTCAATATTATTTCATCTTTGAAAAATAAAAAAATTATTCTGTGAGAGGAAATGAAGTTCCCATTAAACTTATTAAGCAAAGTGACAACTATACTCTTACCCCATGTGCCATATAATAAATATTGGCCTATCAAAAGGAGTATTTCCAAGGAAACTGAAATGTGCAAAATTAAAACCAATTTATAAAAAGGTATTGAAACTTATAGACCAATAGCTATCCTTAATAAGTTTGGTAAAATTTTTGAAAAAGTTATTTTGCATAGATTTGTCTCATTTTTTGACCAAAACAAGATTCTAGATGAATCGTGAAAGAGCAGTACTACTATCAATAATTAGCAATACATTACTCTTTCATTCACAACCTAACCGAATTTTTCTGCAGTTTAAATAAGATTTCAATACACAAGTCGGCTGCAGACGCATTTCATTCATCAAAGTCATCTATTCTTTTCTACATTACTTGAAAATCTCCAAAGAAATTACCATTAAATCATGTCAAGAACAATTTAAAATCTTTACTTATAAAACGAGCCTACTACTCACTGAATAAATATTTTATGGATTCTTACAGGCCAGAATGATCTCCAATTTCGAACGAAGCGAAGACAGAATTCCGCCCAAAACACCGATGATCAGAACCACTAATACGACCTTGTGGCCTGGGTATAGCGTGCTAACCTCGAACAGGAGATCTTGATACTTTGTTTCTTTTCCTCCTCGTTCAAGAGTATGTTCTTCTCTGCCGGAGCAAAGAATTCGATGAGATACATAGTCTTGGTTAGTTTATCGAGGAGGACTACGTCAGGTCTATCTGTTTGTATAGAACTGACGGTCGGAAACGGGTAATTCCAGTAGATCTGGCACTTTTCGTTTTCGACAACGGACTCAATATCTCCTGGCATGTAAGGTAGCACCGGCTCTTGGTCTATTCCGTACGAGTGCCTTCAATGGTAATACATCACCCGTAGGCCGCATTATGGCAATGTGTACGCCGAGGCCGCTTTTGCCGAACACGCCGACAGCAGGTGGAAAAACGTCTAAGGCGTCTTTCGACAAGACTGCAGCTGACATCAGGAACCTGCACACCCATCACGTTGCGGCGATATAGCAAGATGTTGATTACGCCATCTATGCAAGCTGCGGTAAATCCCTCGGTCTCGGGTGTAAGCCCGGCTGACCGTAGGTAGCCGAAGGTCAGCCTGGTTAACATGCCGCCTGAGCATAAGATTTTTCTCTGCGGCATTTATCTGGGCTTTCAAGCAAGAAGGTTGAAACCCGTGGTTGCCCTCTGGTTGGTCTACTCAACTGATGTAGAATTGGAGACCAAGTTCTTAGGCAGCTTTTGGTGCTGCCTTAACGACAAATGCCACCACTCCGGCCAATACGTGACTTTTGATAAGACACAGGAGGGGGTGTATATTGTCTTTATTACAACTAATACAGAGCTTTTCAGCACTAATGATGATACCTATAGTACTAGGTACAGGCCTGATCTTCGTTGAGAGAAATACAATTACACTCACTTGCATCAAAATGTTGAATATATGATTACCAACATATGTGATAAAATCTCACCATTAATCAAAAGTAAATCTTTGAGGCAAATAAGAAAGTACGTACACAATACATTGACTTGAAAAGGTTACTATTCCCTTGCAGAGTTTTTTGATGACTCAATATAATTTTCATATTTATATTGTATAGTTATTAACATGGAGATATTGACATATTTCATCTGTAACTGTTATAAATATATAATATACTAGTGATTGTTTCTAACATTTAAATATTACTTCAATTGTTATTAATATTAATCTTTATTTCTTTATAACTCATTTTGATTCTTATATTTATAATGTATAATTATTAACATGCAAATATAAACATATTTTATCTGTAACTATTAATATAATTAAGTATAGTGATTATCTCTAAACATTTCAATATTACTTTTAATTTCTATTTTATCTTATATAGATATATTTGACGGGTTCCACGCCTAAGGACGTTTTTATATCTCTGTTGTAGCTGAACGAAATAAATAAATCTATCTACTCGTATAGTTTTTGGATTAGTTACGATAACGTTCTCAAAAATCACATAAGCAATTCTCTTGTTGAGTGTTCCAGCTTATATTCCCTGTAAGCACAGACCGGAGAACAACTGGTGTTGTGACACAATTTGACTAATTGAATTGTAGAGGCGTTTTCTCACTCAATCAAATACCTTGCGGTTTCGCACTTCCGTATAAATATTGATTTTCCCTATTCCAGAAACATGGATATGGTATATCATCAGAACCAGACTGTGATGCTATGACGGGAACGGTTTAACGCGAGCGTTCGGCGCGAGGATGTTCGGACGTTGGGATGTTTCGATGCTGGCCGTTTTAACGCCAAAATATAAGAGTGTTTGAGAATGACGTGCGTTTCTTCAAACAGGGTGTTCAAAACCAAACTTTGAGAAGGGATCTTCCACATGAAATTTGCCCTTGTGGAGCTATTCCCATATACAGAGGAATCCTGCAGACGCGAACACAGAAGCCAATACCATATACCCTGAGGCGAATCATTATCGTTTCTTTATATTTCATAAATTGGCTTTATTGAAAGATTATTATCGACAGTGTACACGTAGTTTGATGCCTAATCGTATCTGAATACCAGATCATTTTTTCTCGTTCGGATCTAAATAATCATTTACTATATTCTTTCTCTTGTCTTTATTCAGTATCTAATTTTTCAAGTTAATAGTCAGAATGGTTTATATCGTTCTCCAAGGCTTGTTCAACCTATAAAACACAGTTTATCCAATTTTTCTTGAAAAAAGGCGAAACTTTCAATTTTCAATTTTAGTGTGTGGATCCCTCTGATGGAATGCCGTTTTCAGGTAGAATACTTATTGGCACCTCGTTCAAATTTTCCTGTTTAGTAAACATGAACGCATTCACTAATGCAAAACACGTCAAAATGCAGTTCATATAAAGCGAAAGCCGTGGAAACTCTAATGTAGTCAGAAGATTGTATCATCAAAGATTTCCCGATCGCCGCTTATCTAACTCCCGAACATCTATTTATGTCCACACAGAGCTGTGAGAGATATGAGCGTTCAAAGGAATCGGAAGGAATACAGGAAGACAGAATGAGGTACAATCTGAACGAGAGGAAGAATTTTAAGAGCATTTAGCAGGAATTCTTAAAGAATGGCTTCATAGTATTTGGGTATACGAAATTCTACAGACATAAGGATTTTTAGTAGGGATGAACTGAAGATCTTCCCCTAAGACTCGGATGTAATCGCAAAATGATTAAGGAATGCATTTGTCAGCCTAAGTTTCTTGCAAAAGTTCTTTTTACTGATGCGGTCTTGTTCACACGGAATGACATATTCAATTTACATAATATGGATATGTGGGCAGATGCAAATCATCATGTTATTATGCTGGAACGGCTTCAGCATACTTTTCCTGTGAACGTGTGTGCAGGTATTGTTGAGGATCATTTAATTGGCCCCTACATATTGCCAACGAATCTGGGCGGACAAGAGTATCTTGATTTGCTAAAAAATGTACTTCAGCAAATTTTGGATGATTTGCTTCTATATTCAAGGCAAAATCGATGGCGAATGCATGATGGAGCTTCTGTCCATTTTAGTTTAGCTGTCGGCAGTGGCTTAATCATAATTTCGATAGCCGTTGGATAGGCAGACCAATTAGTTCGCTACCGAGACCTCCTGAACTGAACCCGCTAGAGAAGGAAGAAATCGTCTACGCTACAGAATTCAACTAATTAGAACATCTACAACAAAAAATTTCAAACGTTTCGAAGGTTGCAGGTATGTGAACAGTATGAAGTGCAGCATTCCGAACAATTCTTGTAGTTTGTTCTAGTTCTATTATTAATAATGAATGTTATTTTTAATATCATCAGTAACTCACAGTTACTAATAATGTAGCAACAGCCATTTTATGTGGCTCTATGTACCAAAAAATACGTGGTGACTGAAAAGTTTCTTTAAGGATGTGGAGATTTTTTATTCCGAAATTGGGCAAAGCAAAAGTTCTAACAGAATATTCCAGGAGGGGGGGAAGGGTTTTAATATTGTCATGCATTCGTAATGTGATAATTATCCGAAGTTGCTCCTGAATGATAAATACAATTTCCTTTTAATTGACGTGGCGGCTGTTGACCAAGAAGTAATTGTTCGCAGTACAAATCCCTTTCTGAATGTATCTTCTTAAGAACATAAACATACTCCTAGATCATTGGATAGTCCACAGACATTTTATTCTGTAATCGTCAGTATGCAGCTGTAGACAGACCGAAGTGTGGGCGGAAATAGCGGATTTTGTCTTCGTCTACCTCGTCTTTGATGATGACCTAAGTATGAGTCCTTGAAACATTTTAGTAGGGGTTGCATTAGTCAATTAATTGAACGTGGGCGACCACATCAAAGTTTTCTTCAGGAACAAATGCAAAAGGTGTCACCATAAGGGCTTGAAAAGACATCATCATCGGTATTTTATCGAGTCAGCAAATTCATGTGCGCCGAATGTTCCTTCTAACCTAGTCATATTCTGAGACCATATATGAATTTTGAATTTTCTCAATTCTGTTTGCTATAGTTTGATCCAAACTAGCTTATTTGAGATGCAGCAATGAGACAACTTGTATATATGATTGTTTTTTTATACGAATGAAAGTACATATTTGTTGCATATAGTAGCTTGAGTCTATAATAACAAGCTTTGTTATTATTTGTAACATAGCAAGTCTTCTTCAATATATATACCAAAACACTTAACCACGTCACTAAATGTTAACACATATTCTCTATTTTAATGAGACAGAAAAAACTCACTATTTTTATTATGGGGAATAGAACGACTTTAGATTTGACTGAGTTGAGTTTCATATAATGAATAATCAGTGATGTTATGGAGGTAATCATTAATTTGATGTGCTGCTTCTGGGAATTCATCAGGTAGCAAATATGGCAACAACAAAATTTCATCAGCATAACAATTAACAGTGTGAATCAAGAGGAGAACTGGTCCCAAAATTGAGCGTTGTGAACTTCAACGTTGGCTCACCAAACCCCAAATACGCATACTATGCATGGAACAGATCATGACTGATTGTATCAAAGTCCTTGCTGAGGTCAAGTGAGACGGGTACAGATACCATGGCCTCGTCCTGATTGGCTAATATGTCATCAATCATATTCGTCAAAGCTGTGGCAGTGCTACGCCCTTCCCTTAATTCATATTGCTGTTCCGAAATAATATTGTTTGTAGTTACTTATTCCAATGTTTGCTGGTGAACTACTTTTTCCAGAATTTTTGATATCATCGATAATATGTATAGAAGTCTGAGATTGCTGAGGTTCCCAGTATTATTGGTTTTAGGAAGGGGAGCAACCAGGGATGTCAATTGTGGAAAATATGCCAGTTCGATACAGCAATTTATAATATTTAATAGGTAATCACAAATTGCAGGAAGACAAAGCTTCACCATTTATATTGTTGCATCATCTACGCCTTTAGCATTCAACTCAATCTCGTGAATGACCTGCAGAACACTCTGAATCCACCAATAACAGATTGAAATTTATGGCACTATTACATTTTGGATTTTTATAGTGGTACATTTGATCAGCACAAGCAGTGTCATCTGTTTTGAAGACCCAAGTGGAATAACAATTCACGAGGTTCACATATGACAATTTTTTAGATACATCAATGGTGTTGGAAGATTGAACCCTCAATGATATCAATGCCTGGAAAATATCTCTAGAAATTGAAAGATCTGAAACTTGAATCTGTTGATACCATAATTTGATATGATGTTGTTTCAATGTTCAAAAAACCTCAATATGTGAGTCGATAAAAATATTGTAGAGAAAAGGCTTCCAAATATTAATATCCCTGATAGAAACTGTTGAGAATATTTGATCCTTACATATTTATGTGTGGAGCAGAATTGATTCACTTTTGATAAAATATAAACAATAAGTGGATATGCAATGGGCGATTCATTCTCCGCTTTCCTAACCAATATTTTTTAACGAACTTGAAACCTCCTTAAAATCAAAATTAAATCAGTGTCCAAAAGTTAGGTACAGATTATGCCAATGGTATATGCGCACTTGTAAATAAATATTCTGATTTAAATGATTCCTTTAACACGCTTGATAACCAATTTGATTCTATTAAATTCACTGTTAGAAAGCAATAACCAGATTACTTTTCTTGACATTGATATTATCCAAGAATTTGACATATTATACAGGAAACCTACTCAAACGAGTGAATATATTCCAGCGGATTCATGAACATCAATTAACTATGAAATAGCTCCGTTCATACATTATCGAACGTTCCCTTAAGCCAGAAAAACTATAGCAGCAAAGTTGAGAAACTTCAACAAATGACTGTTTACTACAAATCTTTGATAAATAAGTTGAATACTAACCATAAACGGGAAATAGAAGGCAATCAACTAACCAAATAAGAGTCATTATTTATCATCCTGCAGTGATTGATAAATTTCCTAATTTTTTTATCACTTTTAAAACACAGCACGGACAAATATCTAGGTAATTTAGCAGAGATGGAAATGCATAAGCGAAAAAGCCATTTTAGTCCAGGCTATGAACCGGAAAAAAAAAACGTGTGAGTTCGAATCAAACAAATTTTTTTGCATTTGCTTCAGGAGGTTCTCAGGATCATTCATACACCTTAAAACCTTTTCGGAACCTCAACCTTACCCATTGAGGGCGAAAATGGCCCAAAATCTGGCTTCGGAAACGTATTCAGCGACCCAAAAATCTCCTTGGTGCATTCGAAATACCTGAAACACGTAAATTGCAAAATAACATACAGGGGTGCGAAATTGGCCAATTTTGTCGATTTGACCACCCCTACGATGAATTGCAAGTGAATCTGGCTACGGATTCGTATTCAACGACCAAAAAAAACCCCTAGGTGCACTCGAAATGCCAAAATACCTTTTCTTGTAGAAAATACAATTCAAGACTTGGAGATTTTGGGCCATTATCGCACTCAATGGATGAGGTTGGGGTTCCCAAAAGGTTCCGAGGTGTATGAATGATCCTGAGAACCTCCTGGAGCTAATGCAAAAAAAAATTTTGATTCGAACTCACACGTTTTTTTTTATTACAGCTAAAATCCCGGTTCACAGCCTGGACTATTTATTGTATTCAGATTTATCTCCAGCTGACGGTGAGCCATTATTTATTTTACTAACCCCAAATAGTATTCGAACAGGTACATTTCGATTTTTAATTTGATTTACTCTGATGATGGTTACTTGATAGTTGACAGAGTTATCATTTAGTACTTATTAGAATAGGATCAGGAATCAGTTTAACTATTTTCCGTCTTCAAGACCAATTCAAGCACGGAATATCTAAAAAATATCAACTTCTAATTTCACACCGGGATTATTATACCCTGTAGAACAACTGGGCCAAGATAATTCAAATATTGGCCCGAGTGAGTCGGCCATTAATGCTTACATCAATTTCGAGAAACTGAACCAAGAATGAGGGTATTTAATTGTAAAATCGGATGGATATTCGGAGTTCTGTTTCGTCTTCCATCCCCCTCGACCCCGTTCAAATATATCCGTTAATTCATGAGCGAAGCATTTACAACATAATCATCAATCAAATTACGTTGCGCATGATGTTCACGTGACAAGAGTTCCTATATCGAGAAACCTAATCTGATCGAACAATAACAAACAATTTCAATAAATCACTGATAATTTGGGTTGAATGCGGTCAGTGCATGAGATTGGTCTCAGCTCTGTCATCAGAGATTTATAAAATACAGACTGTTCACTCTAGCTCACCCTCTAAACCCAGAACCTGGGAAATGAATCGGCATCAAATATTTGTGAAGAGTTGAATAAGGAGTACTAAGAAACATGAAGTCAGGTTTGGCTATTTTCTACATTGGTCATGTACTTGAATGAGAGCATCATCAAATAGCGTACTGTATATTCATGTCACTTGAAAATCTTTTTTATTTTCTTCTAAATAGAATGGTGGTTGCTAATTTTGCAATAACGATAGAAAACTGTATGAATGTCTTAGCTGAACATCAATTCCTTCAAGGACACATCAACTCCACATCTATTGAGCTTGGTAGAATGTGACACTAAACTGAACGTTTCTGTGATAAACTTCTCCGACTTTTATATCTGAAACAACCCTATTATTATCACTTCAGACCCATTGATTGGTAGTGGAGGAAGGAACTGAATTCCTTATCTAGTTCGTTGTTCAGTTTCTATCGTGGAAATCAGTTTACAATGACAAGTTATAAATTTGAGTCTTATAACCTGAGTAATAAGATTTGACCTTTCTGAAGGCATATTGAATTAACAGATGTAACGAAATACACCTGAATGGTAGAGTGTTACAGTTTTGCGGAAATCCTCTTTGGACAACGTAGAATGATGAGCGGATGCGCAGGACGCCATCTGTTGAAGAGGCTGAATGAAAGACACTACAATACTATGCCAACCCGTTACACCGGGCATGGTGAAATGCAATTCTGCTACGGCAATATATTGGGAATATCGTTGATCAAACTTCACTAACCAGCGAAGAACAAATCTGAGAACGCATCTTCTCAAATAAGCGTCCATAACGTACGTGACCGTTCGAAAGATTCTGTGATTTTGCTTTTAAATGTATCCAATAATAATACAAGATATTAGATAAATCAGAAAATATTCACATCTATATTTCAAAGTAATATTAAAATAACATTTAAAGTGACAAACAAAGTAGTAGGTAGGTACTATATTGAAAGTATACTTTTCATGAAAATCTCGGGCTGCAAAATTATTCATGACAATAATTATAGTCTCGTATGTATAAATAATTTATGATATGCGCAATAATGTGATTGCTGCTATGTTTGCTTTTTCACTCACTTTGTGATTAACATTCGAGAATTCTTTCTGCCTATCCTTTTTCAATGGTAATGAAGATTACATTATGATTCCTTCCTGCGATATGAAAATGCGAGTGGTGTTTGCTGTAAGTGAGCAGCCAGTTCAAAGATAGAAGCACGGCAATCCATTTGAAAAGTGGGTGCCACCGATAACATTCAGAGTCAACGGGTCCAACATAATAGAATTACTCCGTCGCTTGTAACTAGCCAACTCTCTAAGTAGACTTCCTCAAAGAGACCACATTTCGTTTCTTAAGGTTTCGCGTAAAGTACTCATTATCGACTATTATATATCTAGTTAATTAAATAACGAACTAGGGTAGAGGGTAGACTAGACGCTCGATTTAATCCAAATTATTATGCACAAAAGCCAGGGCTGGAATGATTATGTAGTCGGGTGGGCTAGCCGAGCGCGTTGAAAAAGCAACAGTCAGCAAACGAGTAAATGATGGCCTCAGTAACAGCAAGTTGACATATTAGCGGTGTTTTATCGGCACGGTCAGTCTGAAAGCAAATTTCAAAACAAATAGAAACTAAACTGCTGCGCTGAATATTAGTCTGCAGAGAAAGAGGGACTGGCAGGAAGCAATTGCCAGGATCATTAATTTAAAAGCTACATATTGGGGTGTTTTTGTGGTGTAATGCTGACTGTTGTCTGGAGATGGCACTGTGATAGAACACGACACTGGAAATGGATGAGAGCGCGCACCAGCTGACCGGTAAACGTGAACCGTAGCATATACAGCCTCTCACGGCATCTTAACGCCGGCAAAACTACAATTTACTGCTCGTTCAAACCGTTTTTATTGTTTACTGTCTCATGTTAGGGTTTCATTTAAATAATCGACCGTTCTTCTTCATTATTTACTACTTTGATCAATACCGGCTTATCACAACTTGCTTAGATATTGTGTAGCCGTTATGAGCAAGGACGGTAAGATTGTATCGGATCTAGGCCATTATAAACCTGTCCCACGGCATTGTTGAAGCCGTCCCTAAAATCTACCAATTTCGCTTCGCATACATGTAGCCCCGTGCAATGAAATATCTCCGTTCTACCAATAAAATATCCCTATAATTAATAAACAGCATGTTACCTGATGGAATAATATTATTAAAGTCAAACTTTGTATGATACATCACAGGGGGCGCTGTTAGTCGATATTGAGAGTGAATCCGTAAGTTAACAAGTTGTTAAACTACTAAGTATCAAACAAGATAGAAAGCTAACCTACCACAAACTAATGTCAGACCTACGAGTGACGTATATATATTCTCCATTGATTTGTAGCCAGATTGGATATAGTCATCGGGTAAAGAGAACTTAAAATATTTCGAGCATCTTCAAAGATGGTCATTCCTTGCAATATTCTAGCACTAAGACTGTGAAAACGATGAAATTGGGTAGTGCAAGGTACGTTGTACTACATGCTGCTTGTACAGCAGGTTTTGTTCCTGTTGCCGAACTAATATCTTACTCCAGGGGTCTCCAAACTTCCCAGTCTAAGGCCCATATTGTTAACTCCAATAAGTTCCAAAGGCCAAAACCGTTTCAATTTTCTTGTCATTATCTATAATTTCTAAACTAGTCACAGAGTACGCGCCCTGAGCGAGCATACGCTTGCTAAATTTGCTAGTTCGATTACTATTGTGTAAGAAGTGTACTTTATTGACAAATAATATAACATTAGACGTCATTATGAAACGGAACGGACGAGATTGGAGTCAACCTATTACATTCATGCCTTTGTTTTGCAGCTTTTGCAGTGCTAAAATTAAGCCGACCAAGGATTTCAAATGCGGGAGAGCGTATTTTATTCCATAAGCTTGAAATACCTTTTCAAGTATTTTTCATGTAAATGTCATGATAACCGTACCTGTATTTTGTATTCATTCATATAAATCATCAAGATGCCAAATATGATGATTATAATTATAATATCAATAAATCAAAAATGATTATTGACCCAGGTATGAATTACATATAAATTCTCGGGAAATAGGTCACACTAACACATATGCTTATTATTTTTGTCTCACGAACATCAACAGAAGACATATCACTATCTAAAATCTAAAATTGGATTTTTTAAAAGTAATTGTATCAAACACAAAGCGTTCTTCTCGCATTAATTTCAATTACAATGCCCACGTTGCCGAAACGAGCAGAAACATGAATAATCGACATTGTAGCACACGAATAATCGAAATTATATTACACTAATTTTCAATTTCGATTATTCGTGTTTTTGTTCGTTTCGGCATCGTGGGCATTGTATTTGAAATCAATGCGATGAGGACACTTTGTGGTTGATACAGTTAGACTTGATAAATCCCATTTTAAACAGTGGTACGTCTTCTGATGATGGTCGTGAGACCGAAACGTACGCAAACATGGAAATAATAGGCATGTGTTGATGTGACCTTTTTCCCGAGAATTTATATTATATCAATAAATGTTGAAATATCAATATTCTACTAGGAATAAATATCATTGCGTATCTGAATCAGTAATGTTCCAGGAATTCCAATGTTGTAAAGATATTTTTACATTCATTTATTTGACTGCAATCTTGGATCCCTGACGGGCCAACATGAACAATCGAAGACTAAGCGGATTCTCTTGGTTACAATAGTGTTATTCCAGATTAGACTTGAAATCTATTCTTATTCGATTTGCGTTTGTTGGACATCAGAGGGGTTCAGCTAATCAGTTCAGATAAAACAGGTGGTAAAAAGCTGCTGTCGAACTCACAATCCATCATAGGCTCACATTCTCGAGAACTATTATAGAATTTATGCAGTTCCTTTAAAATAATGGAGTCCTTTGAAATTCACACGCTAATAGATCTTAGTTCAATTAATGATTATATTGCTGCAAATTTAAAATGAAAATATTTCATTGTGACCTGTATCAACAAACGATGGATTACGTTTAGTTTAATAGAGTTGAGTTGCCCATTTATATATCAAACGACGGATTATTTCCAATTGCGATCAATTGAACTACGGACTCCATGTACTGTCAGTTTAGAAAGTCAAACCATTACTGATATATTATCTCTCTCACTAATTACCAAAATGTATATACTCGAAGAGATATACTGCAGTATATATTATCGTAATACGTTACATTTCAAATATCATGAAAGTAAAAATTATGCAAATAATCCGAGCATAAACATTATCATCCATGACGATGCGATATCAAATTATGGGCTGACCGAGATGCCAAGTTCAAATCCAATACCTAGCTCATGGTTTCTGAGGGTCTCCCACCCCTGTTTGATCAATTCAAAGAAATGTTGATATATCTGAAACGGTATCCAGATGTATGTGTAAGATATGATTGAAGCTTGTTCTTTCATCAATCTTAAGATGGAATAACAGGAGGTACCATCATGAAGAGGAGATTGGCAGCCACTTTCGCTCAATCGATGGTTTTCGTGGCACTGTTCCATCACTATTTCTGAATATATTAAGAATTCAGAAATTTTTTCACAAGAAAGCAACCAGAACAAGCAAATCCGATATTGTTAACTCATAATGTTGAACTGGCGGAAATAAAATTTGAACTTTTAAGAACATACGCTTATACGGTACAGTGCAGGAGGATATATAAAATTGGGACAATGTATGGAAGTTGAAGGAGGTTATATCGAGTTCTTTTTTAGGAAGAGTTCTATAGGTATTCCAAAATGATCTCAGTTCTCAAGTATTATTTTCTTAAACTGAAATGTTTCAATTTAATCAAATTTAAATTATACATATTTAAGCAAATCAAAAATACAACAGTTTTCCCATAAGAGAACAATCAGAACGAGCAAATCCGACTTACATATTACAAACTCATAATGTAGAGCTGGCGAATATAAATATTTGAACTTTTGAGAACATACGCTTATACCGAGGCTTATATAAAGCAGTTTTTAATATGGAATCTTAGACAAGTAGAATGAACGTTATTGTTCTGTGTCCCGTTCCATATGCAAGCAAGTACTCATGTGAATATACGTAATTATGTAATACAGGCCCGGAAATCGTTAGTTGAGTGCATAATCAACTTATATATAGCAGAAATTACGTCATCTATGCCTGCCTTCACATGCAGAAGTAGAGTTCCGTATTCTACGGATTATATGATATGCAGTGGAAACTCGAAATTGATAATGCAAGTATGACAAGGTTTATGTGAGCAACGTTTTACTTCTCCAGGAAATGATAGCTGACAGAACTGTCCTCTGAATTTGGTCAATATAATGTAGAAAAGTTATCGCTCAATGCAACACTTTCAATACCGGCGATTTTGATGGTATTTATCTGCATTCATCAACATAATCTACATTCAATTGAAGTCTGATTTTCTAATGATAGTAATCATAATAACACGGAACAAATCCCATCATGATTCCAAAAACGCACACGCATTTCGCCTAAATGCTGATGGAACGCTTTCAAAATTATATCGACTCGCCACTCCCGAAGGAATCTAGAATTCAAAATATTGATGTGACTGGAAAAACTCACAGTATCACGGAGGTTTTCAAGAGTAAAAGGGAAGCAATAATTAACAATGTCATAATATAATATGACAAATCAAATCAATAATAAATTATAACGGATTCAGTTGAAAATGCAATCAATATTCTGGAAGCTGAGAAGCATCAGACGTTGATGGTTGGATCACCCCCAGCGTAATGAAATCATTTTCCATTAGAAAAATAATGAACATTAGATACTTTCACACTAAATCTTTACAGATGCTACAATGATGCCAAAAAGTCTAGCTATGAAAAAGGATAGTGAAACTGAAATCACAGACCTATAACAGCGAGGCGCCACAAGCCAAAAAGTCGTCAAAATTTAGACAAGTGCATAAATTGGAAATAGATTCACACATTCACTTAGTAGGAACGAAAACCAAAAATAATAATATCAGGAGTGCCACTATTTGTTGATATTCCATTAAACCACCACCAGATATAATGAAGCTTGTTTGGAGGCATATGGATCCAGTCTCAATTACTAATTTAGTGAAGAAGATTATGGTTCAATAAGTTCTTAATTATCACAGAGATAATCCAAATCAGAAAAATTTCTCACCAGAGTTGAATGTGAGAAAAATGTACACAACTATACAAAGAATTTTGTTCACAACGAAGACAGCAACCACTTAAGATCAGTAAATATAGGAATATTCTCATAACACATTTCAATTTATGTTTTCACAAGTTTCTAACAGTTGTACTGAGTGTGATATATTCGAAATACCAAAAGATGTTTGTGATCACAGTAAGAAGTGTACATCTACTTGGCCCAAGAATTGAATAGAATCAGCCATTACGCGATGAAAGTCCATTCTAAACTTAATAAAATAACTATTAAAAGTTTCATTTTCACTAATTTAATGAATACCCACCGATTACTTAACATATAGCAAGGTATATTATTTGCGCAAGCTTTGGACAGTTAATATTGGTATCTACGATTTGGCTGTGGGGCTGGTAACATACATATGTGGCGTAGTTAAGGTTCCAGAGGCTCTCAAAATGTTATGTCATGTCTGCTGGAATACATTGACAGTTTGCCGGGAACCGACATACATATATCTTTCCAGTAACAATGGCGGTGGGCAGAATAAAAACCGAACATATCTAACAGATTTTCTAGCGTATATTGTAGAGCATACTAACATTTAAAGTGGTGAGCAACACCATTTTTTGGTTCCATGACATTCTTCTAAGGAATGTCACCAGATTTTAGCCGTTATTGATATAGCTAAAACGAACTTCACACACGTCTTTATTTCTGGAGAATGGATCAATTGTATGGAAGCTGCCAAAATAAATTTCAATGTAGTGCTAACGCAACCTGAAGGCTCCAAGCTCATACCGTTTATGAATAACTTTATGAAGGCAACTGTTGAAGCAATCAGCACCACATTTCGGAGAGGAATATCCATATAGATTTTTTTATGAGGAAGTGTACGCTACCGATTCGCTTTTTGAAGTACTGGATCTAAAGAATCGGATCCATATTCGTGTTAAACCGACAAAACTGATAGTGATGTTTCTGGCACTTCTGTCAACCTCATCGAATCAGATGACGAATAGTTCACTTCCTTTTTTTTTGTAATTTGATAGTGCACTAAAAAACGTGTTTTTCAAATTAATTCGACATAATATTTCTTATACTGTGCATTTGGTTTCTTTAGGTATAGGTTTGAATGATATTATAATATATATTCTTAAAAACTACAAAACACAATCAACATAATCAATTGGAATATACTTACAGGTTAACGACTATGTAGTCAAATAACTCAGAATACATGTCCTTATATTTGAAATCCTTGGCTTCTGACCCCCCTCCTATTCATAGTATTTTTATTCGAATGAATCAAAGAATTATATCTCCAAGATTAACTAATTTCATTCAATATATGTAAATGTTGCACCATAATCAGTTAGACAGAAGAACAAATATCTACATCTGCAATAATACGAGGTGGATTGATAAGTTTCCGGCCTGACCAAGAGATGGCGCCACTAGGCCTACGTTGTGGTGGCGTTTTATAGTACCATCCTTAGATAGCTTGTAGCTATAGTTTCAGTCCGATCACCATGTTAGTTTAGGTTTGAGAGCACGCTGAACAAGACGCCTCTGTGTTTTTCGTAAAAATGGAAAAGCTGGAAAATCGTGCTGTCATCAAATACTTTTATTTGAAGGGGTTAACGCCGAAGGACTTTAAAGAAGAGATGGACTCAACACTGGGGACATCCTCCCCATCATATTCAACCGTTAAGCAGTGTGTTTCCGAGTTTAAAAAGGGTCGTGTGAGCACCTCTGATGAGCATCGCTCAGGACGCCCCATTGAGGTCACAACTCAAGATGTGATCGAAAAAATCCATCAAATAGTGCTGAAAGACCGCAGATTGAAACTGCGTGAGATAGCTGAGACCTGTAAGATGTCATATGAACGTGTACAAAATATTTTGCACCAACATTTGTGTATGGAAAAGCTCTGTGCAAGATGGGTGCCGCGTTTGCTAACAGTCGACCAAAAATTGATTCGATAGAACATTTCTACCGCCAATTTGGCGTTGTATAAGCGTAATCCAAGCGAGTTTTTGCGTCGATTCGTAACCGTTGACGAAACTTGGGTCCACCACTACACTCCTGAAACCAAAGAACAGTCTAAACAGTGGATTGGGCCAGGGGAACCAACTTCAAAGAAGGCAAAAACAATTTTTTCGGCGAACAAGGTTATGGCTACTGTTTTTTGGGATGCAAGAGGTATTATATACATTGATTACCTTAAAAAGGGTAAAACTATCACTGGTCAATACTACGCAGACTTATTGCAACGTTTGAGCCACGAAGTGAAAATTAAACGACCTCATCTGGCGAAGAAAAAAATCTTGTTTCATCACGATAACGCACCAGCGCACACGTCCATCGTTGCGATGGCTAAAATCAACGATCTGAAGTTTGAATTGATGCCTCACCCTCCCTACTCTCCAGACCTAGCCCCGAGTGACTATTATCTGTTTCCTAACCTCAAAAAATGACTTGGCGGTAAGAGATTTGCGGACAATGAAGAAGTAATCGAAGCTGTAAATGGGTATTTTGAGGAGCTTGACGAATCAGTCTATAGAGATGGCATTACTAGACTAGAACACCGCTTCTTAAAAACGTTGTTTTTCTTGGTCAGGCCGGAAACTTATCAATCCACCCTCGTAGAATGTGACCGAAATGCTTACTTAAAGTAAATGCTGTATTTTCACCTTCTTTGTCACTTGTGGTCCCAGTCACGGAACTTTTGCATTTTGCATTAGTAGATAATCTTCAAAAGTACGTCACTTTCACAAAACCTAAGAGGAACAGGAATTGGTCGGTGAGAAACGTATTAATAGAAATGGATTTTGCTCCGGCATTAATGGCATTCCTTACACCTCAATTACAGCAATCAGTGCCGCGACGAATACCGCTCCAACTTGAGAAAAGTCCCCGAAGACAGGATATCACGGCTTTAAAATGATTCTTAATCAAGGAGTGAGACAACGTGATTATGACCGGTAACTGAATTGTATACATGAATTCTGTATACTAGAGCAAACATTCGTGAGCTATTCCATAGAATTTTTTTGAATAAAGACCTCGGAAGCAATACTGTGAATGGACAATTTCGAATATTTTTGAAATATACACTCGGCAAACGTAAAATTTCACCGCGACGTTTTCGCTTCTCCTCCAGATGGACTGAATATCCGGTTCCGTCAAGTATATTCATAATACACATAATGCCTGTATTGTATCAAAATACTTAAGCTCCTGCTATGGCCAGCAATATCGCAAATCTGAATTCACTATATTTTTTGCATGTCTATGAAACCTTACATTATGATATAGAAAATTTGGGGAATCCAATATCGAATGGATGCATTTTCATTCGAATGCGTACTTTTTTGGGCACAGTGGCTTTCGTCAGCAGAGATCAACTGGATTCCTTTTTGCCCACGTAACATATGTATGGTAGAGATCTATTGAATCTCTAGCTGTAGCATTGGATATCTCCAGAGCAATTGAACAAGTCTGGCACCAAGACCTTGTCTGTCGTTCGAAAAATCCATAATGAATAGTGACACAAGGGAATCAGTCTGAAAAATATCTTATTCCATCAACTTCCGGTTCCAATTGGTCAATTTTCGGACTGTTATAGATTGATATCTTATCTTTGATTTTGATATACTGATTTCCAGCTCAGAAAACCAATTGAGTTCATTTTTTGCAAGAAAAAGGTCTAAATTTTGGTAAATTCCATCAATTTCCGGTTCCAGTTGGCCAATTTCCGAGCGATTATGAATGATCTTGTCATCTTTGAATTTGGTATAGTGATTGCTAGCTCGAAAAAAAAACAATTGAGTTAATTTTTTTGCAAGAAAAAGGTATAAATTACGTTAAATATCATCAACTTGCCAATTGGAGACCCCAAAAACCCCCATTAACTTAAAATGTTTATAAACGGTCAATTTGTTAATGAAACAATTGCAATGTCCCATGGTGAGACTGGGTGACCAATGATTCTAAGGACATTAAAAATATTTTGCAACAAGTTTCAGACAAAGATCAACTGTACGAAGATATTCCAATAGTTTTCTCTTCTTGTCTAAAGTGACTGTACTAAATACTTTATGTAGACCATTTAGATAAAATTTCAATGTCACATAGGGTATAATTCAACATCCTCCATTGGAGGAAATGAATTTTGAATATATTTTCTGTTCGTACAATAATTCACGTTCGACCCGCAAGAGTGTCCGAATGGTATTTTGCTAATAAAAGCGAGAGAAGCCTGTGTTCAATTGATCACGTATTTACACACAGTTTACTCAATACATTGAATGATTCAGAGTAATTTGGATGCATATTGTTTTTAAAAGGATATTACTCATTAAAAATCAAACTTTTCTCATAAGATATTTATAATACTTATGTATTTAAACATTGTTGAGCAAAGTTAAAAATGTGAAGTAAACGTAGAAATATCAAAAATATAAGCACACATATTTATATTTATGAGCCGTTCGTAAACATAACGTTTCGGTTGAATTATTACATTTACAAATATAAAACATATAATATAATCAATCAAAACAAAACCTGAATTTTCAAAAATAAAAAATAAAATCTTAAACTCTCATTAACTAGACAAAGTTTTGGTTCTGCAGGTTGAACAGTGACAACACATCTATTATTTTCAGAGAACTCTTCTCATGAACTCATCGGTGGAACTAGCTAGACGAAGAAGTCACTGTTAAACCATCTCCGGCAGTGCCACATTATAAAATATTTGGAGAACCTAGTTATGCCAACATCAACTGCCGAAAATCAGATGTCCCACTGACAATGTTATTCACAATGTCACCCATTGATAATACAGATCTCGCCATTAAAAGACTTGACAGAGAAACCGTTGAAAATGAAAACGCCAGGTGATGACCATGCAACAATGCAAACATCTCGTGTTATCATCAATAGACAAACTTTTGGTTCTCCCGGTTGAACAGTGACAATATGTCTAATATTAAAGATGTGTTGTTACTGTTCAGCCTGGAGAACTAACACGGAATATGTTTGTATTCTACTTTACATCTGATTGATTAAACAAAACATAGAAAATCCATTAAAAAAAAGAATAAGGGATTGTTATACTAATTGTTTTAGAAAGCGTCGGCTGTGTCGCCGAAGTTGACGATTTTCGGTAGAGAATCTCAGTTAAGATCACCAAAAATAATTGAAATCGGCGTTTCTTCCTAATTAAAAACATAACAAATCCTCAAACCCTGATAACATTAACTGGAAACTGCCTTATTGATGGTTGGCTTCGCTAATTTGTAATAATTGTTCTATGCTCTTATTAGGTATATGGTTTGTTTGGCAGAACAGCTCAATTTTTGCAATCGCCCGGTGCCAACGGCCCAGTTGGTGGTGAATAGTTCATGATGAGTTTTGTATAGAAACGATGAGAATATATTCTCTTTTATGGTGTAAAAGTTGCGTCTGTTATTCGATTTTACTCATTGTAGGGCGTTTTCCAAACAGTAGGAGTGACAGTTGGTATCGTGGAAAACTTCAACGTACAGTATCATCAAATCTTTTTCAGAAAAATTTATATAATATGCAATACGCCATATGTTTCGATCCTTACTAACTCCTCTTTTCATAACAATATTTAGCTGGGAACGAAAAAATCAGCCGATATGCTATCATCAAATTGTAGCATCCTGAAAAGCGGAAGGGAAGATTTCCCTACAATTTCGAATGCGATTTGATACAGCAAAAAGTCATCCACAACGGGGGCTAGTTGACATATTCGCATTTTCCTGAATCTCTCTATTGAATTAACAAATCAAATTACATTTTGATAGGAATTAAAAATTATTCAATGCTACAGGACTCCGCTACTCAGCGTCAGAGTTCATTGTGGCTAACCGATTCCACTCTACTATTATCTTCTTAAATGCTAAAAAAGAGTACATATCTTTGTGCAGATCGTTCAACACATATTCTTTTGTAATCCCTATCAAGTGAAGATGTACTGACATCGATTTGTGTAACAAATTCGGCATCTCTGTTAATTTGCAGCATCTACCAGACACACAAAATTATAGAGAGTCAGACGACCATAGGAAGAAACATGATTGATTGTATTCTATTCAAACAGTATTTGGTGAAACTATATTCGCCACTCTGAGTTTGTGGGAATAATAGTTTAGCTGTTCATAATTGAGGGTTTGAGAAGACTATTTCTGAGGATGACGTTTAGTTTACTTGATTCATACCTAGAGAAAAGGTCTAGGAATATTTTGTACAAAATAAAACTATTGGCATGATGGGAATTAGGGTTTACATCGTGGACACGACAACTATTCATGCTCGGTGTAATTTGTCATCGAGTGTGATAATCTTTCCACTAAATTATCCCGATAGATTGGTATATTATTCCAACAACCAAGCAGACGGAATTTTTGCGGAAAAATTTTCCTCTTCGTATTCTTCAGAATCAAATACATTATGAATCTTTCTCCAATATCTGTTCAATAACCGTTCTGTTTGATCCAACTATTATTGAGGAGCATATAGTTAACATTTCTGATACTTCTGCTACCGGACATGATGTTCTCACTTATATTCCTTCTTGACTGGTATCTCAGTAATCTCAGTACTCCTCTGTTCTTAATTATGAAGTTCTCATTCAAAAATTCGGCAATTCTACAAGAAATGAGATGAATTGAACCTGGATAACCAGAGCTCAATAAGTCTAGCATCAATTGCAGTGGGAATTATGGAACCTGTTATCTATAAAACTGTGCCATCCTTCCTCTTGACGAAAAATGTGATTCCTTATCAGCATTCACCTCATTGTATTGACGACTGGACATTGTCGTATGATGAGAAAGAATATGTTCATGTGATAAACCTAGACTTCGCCAAGGCATTTGATCAAGTTCCTAAGATTCGTTTTTTAGGGAAGTTGGAACACGCTGGAATGAAAGACTAGCTATTGCTCCGGATACAAGCTATCCTTAGTGATAGATCATTCTTCATTACAGTTGTCAATAGTACTTCAACAGATAGCAGTTTCATAAGGGGTGCTCCACAAGGATCATTTTTAGTCTGCATCTCGGATATTCTATCCTGAAGTCAAGATGCTCCTTCTTCGCGGACGACATTTAATTATATGCCAATCGTCCCAACAAATATATATAGCTTCAGGACGACTTGAAAATCATTTCACTCTGGTGTTGTTCGGATTGGTTGTTGCTATCAAATATTGATAAGTATCAATCCATATTGATGGAGACAGACCAAAACCAACCATTGTGAGTTGAGTGTAATAGTAACGGAGAACCAGTCATGGTCTCAGTTTCTTGAGAAATTTAGGTTGCCGGCTGAATTCCATATTATGGAATGGAATGTAGACATGCTGCCTTCTCCCTGTGGAACGGAGTCCATTTAGAAAACAATGATACTACTCACTATTCATTGCCAGATACGTTAAATTAAAAACAAAGGACCATTTACATTCCTCACTTGAATGAATCTTTTTCTTGCATACTTTGCATTTCAGAACTGGAATCATCTTACTGTTTTCTTGAGGCCAACCACATTTTCGTAAGATCCATAAATGAATGAGAAATCTGAATTTATCATTCTCATCCATCTTTTATTTCTATTAACATAGCATGGTTCAAAGAAGCTTGAGACTGTAGGAAGGGAGTATATCACTACCAGATAACTCGTTCAATGGTGATACTTTTCTAGAGATTATAGATTTTCTCTTCAGTAATCATTTGTTATTTTCAATTCTCAAACTACTAATGAATCATTGTACAGACAAAAACTGTTAATCATTATTATTTTGTTAGGGTATTGATGAATCCCATAGTGATTGGGATATGACTGAAAAGCGATGCCTTCCTTCATTTAGATGTTATATCCATTTATAGAAACATCTAAAAATTTCAGATGGTAAGATTTTTTCTCTATTTTCGGAAATATGCGTAATACACGATGTTATGAGCAGCCCAAATGAGAGTCCATAGTTAGGTGAACTATGTAGTCACAATATTGTTAGCCAATTTCACACTCACGTTTCTGTAAGAAAAATCGTAGCTGTTTGTTATGAGAGAGTAAAAAAGCCTTACAGAAAGTTGGCTACTATCCTCGTAAATGTATTATCTGTTAGAATGTAGTGAGAAACACGTGATATGTAACACTTGGAAAGTTGGATTCTATCCTATATTTATGATCATGGTTTCAATGAATCAATAACAACATTATATATATATAATATATATAGCAGTTTAAATTATTAAAACTCAATTTCCAAGAGACACATTTTTTAACTCTGAAGTCTCAACAGCCAAGTGTATCAGATTCACGCAACTTGTAAAACGCATAATAATTTAGTCTATTTTATCAAAAATAATGAAGATAAATTATCTGATAAATACAAATGTGGGGTCTACAAGTTGAAAGGTGTCGTTCAGTTGTGCAAAATGGTAGTCACAGTCACGTAGGGATTTGCAGAATAATGGTCAAAGCCAGCATAAAGTAAGTACCTCCTACACTTGACGTTTTGGTATATTCGTCATCACACACGTATTTGGTATTGCATATATACAGTAGTACTTTTATATCCATTGAATTAGATGAGAAGCTATTCTTCAATAAGCTTTTGTTTCATTTCGAAAGAACTGATTACTTCTGGCTCATGTCGATAGTGTTATTGTTTCGTACCAAGATAGATTGATATTTGTAACTTTCACGAACTGTAAAAGTTCATTGTCCATTCACACTTTTGGTTCAGGAGAGGGGGAACGTTGCTCCATGCAAATGTGGTTGGAATGTGATTCTGTGTATTGCTATCTCAATATCGAGAGAATGAATACCACCTATAATTTAGCTCCTCATTTTGATGCCCAATTTTTGCTAGTAGGTAGCTTCACAATTGTTGCTTTAGAAACTACATTGGTAGTGGTGTATTGAAGATCTATCGTTTATGTTACATATTATTATGTAGATATGGTTCTTCTCGTAGGAATAAAAATGAATTGTAGACAAGAAATTATACACAATGAAATTTTTCGACTCCGCTTTCCTTCATGGATTTGGCGGATGCGCTAGGCAATATTAGCATCCTCGATCATAATAAGGAGTATAATGCACTCCAATCATTCAGGTTCAATACATTTGTCTTTATTCTGCATATGTAATTGGATATCAATTCTGGAGGAGCAGCTTCATCATTGATGATTGTAACTTTCCTCTTGATATTGCGGAATTGTCCCACTGATTCATGAATTGATCTTATATAGGAGACACTCATTCTGAAACTTTTTTTTAGATAAATTCACTTGTGGGAACAAAAGTTTGCTATCGTCTTCGACAAAAGTTTGATTCCTTGACTTCTAGAGACATGTGAATATCGTGGTTGTTTGTAAAGTTAGGAGAAAATATTTTTTACATTCTGGAAACACTTTTTACTGTCCAATTGAGGTTACAATGCCTGAAATCGTCAATAGAATTCATGGTATGATATTGGACAATTGGTATGATATTGGACAATCGGCGAGTTGAAGTGCACAAGATTGCTAAGGCTATGGACATTTCGACTGAACGGGTACGGACATTTTGCATAAATTTTTGAATATGAGAAAGTCAGATGGGTGCTTCATTTGCTTTCTGTTGACAGCAAGTGCGCGACCGTGTGACAACTTCAAAGGAGTGTTCAACGATGTTCAAGCGCGATAAGGAGGACTTCTTGCGCAGTTGGACGGAACATGAATCCATCACAACACACCAAAGATCAAAAAAAGAGTCAAAACAGTGGACTTGTCCTGGCGAATCGAAGCCGAAAAAAATTAAATTGGGTTTATTGGCTAGCAAAGTCATGGCGACTGCTTCTTGAGATGCACACGGTATCGTCCACATCGATTACCTTGAAAAAGGCAAAATGACCTCCGGCGTATATTATGCAGAGCTGTTGGATCTATTCGACGCCGATTTAAAGCGTAAGTGGCAGCATTTGGCAAAAAAAAGAGTGCTTCTCCACAAAGACAACGTACCGGCGCACAGGTCTGTAGTCACAATGGCAGAATTACATAAATTGCGCTACGTATGCTTCGTCATTCACCATATTCTCCAGATTTGGCCCCTTTCGATTTTCATCTATTCCCAAACTTGAAAAAAAGGCTCGGTGGAAAGAGATTTGGTTCCAACGATGAGGTCATCACTGAAACAAAAGCGCCTATTGGAGGAATCGTATTATTTTGAAGGGATAGGGAAATTAGAAAAATCGGGCTACGAGGATATTATGTTGAGGAATAAAATAAGTTTTGAACACATAAATCATTTCTTGTTTCATTTTTCAGGGACTTTTCACATTGCCCTCGAAAAGTTCTTGTTTCGTAAGCTGATGCAGAAATCACAGACAATAAGCTCAATATGGATCAGCTCTATGAGAAGAGCGAAACAGCTGGACAGCTGTATGTAACTATGAGTTTGTGACGTTACTGAGCGATCAATTTATATTTAAAAACGTTAGGGGAGAAATTATTTGTTATATCTCTAATGCGATTCTTTTTGTATCGTATCTGGAATCCTGACTGTTTTCAACCAATTTAATCAGTCAATTGTGGTGAGAAAATCAATGGGGATAACACGAACTGTAGTGTACATCACCTTCCAAAACTGTGTTATATGAATGATGTTATACTTGATATGAATCAAATGAATGAGGAATTGGTCCCATCTGAAAACAGTTTAATGTTTCAGAAGAAGTCGGTGGCGACAAACGCAATGCTTGAAACAATTAAAAATCCCAGGAAATCTGATTGTAATTCTTCAGAAAAGGACTTCTAAAAGTATGTTATCGGAGCTTATAAGCTTGAGTGTTCCTCTTAATTTTTTTGTGAGTTGTAGCCACAGCTATCGAGTTCTTTTGTTTCTGTTTCACTCTTTCAATTGCGATCCCAGTATTCGAAAGTCATTGGTGATATCTCGAGAAGATGCATTTCCTACTAGCCTTCTCTGGGACTGTAGTGTGATTAAAAGGCGGAAATTGTTCTGCGGCGCCAATTTATCTATGTCACTGGGTAAGTTTCGGAACGATGCTCTTGCATCTTAAAGTGGCATCCGTCTCGATCGAATATCTTCGTTAAAAAGTCTCTAGTGACTTCCAAACAATCTAGAATTGAAATAAATCTGTTTCCTAATTATGAAACAAAAAGAACAAATTGTGTGTCACAGAGTCCATTGCAAATTATACACATGAACATTTCAATTACTTCTTGATACAAATCTTACAAATATATGCCGTATATTCCATTTATTCATATTCATGTACAAGGGTATGAATATTAATTATTTTAATTTAATATGAGTTGACGTATTAGCTAGGGAAGTGGTTGTTCAAGATTTAATCATTCAAAATTCCCATGTCAGGATGCTAGTAGAACCCAACTGAGCCAAATTATATACGTATATGCATCGCGAAAAGTTATTGCAATAATAAGCAATTGGTGCAGAATGATGAACTGCTGAATTTCAGTTGAATAGAATAAAACCGATTTTCTTCGGATTTTATCGAAGCCGAATAGTGAGCCTTATTTTATTCTTTCACGAAACACTTCGACTAGCTTCTACATCTAAAGATAGTAAGATATAACAGCTCTACACGTTGCATCGTTCTTTACCTCCGTGACTCAATACGATGAAAACGATATTTAAATGATATATATATGTATATATATATATATATATATATATATATATATATATATATATATATATACATCAAAATATAATATCAAAAATGAGAATCTCACTGACTTTGGGCAGACACGTGACGATAATCTAGGCAGAAGTTGCTGCTGCAATAGATCACCATGCCGGAGAGCTATTAAGGGAAGAGATTCAAGGAAAAACCATCGCCATTTACTCTGACAACCAAGCGGCTATGGAAGCATTCAGTTCCTCACAGGTCAATTTCAAACTTATCTGGGACTGCTTAGAAACCCTACAAGAGTTGAACAGTCAAAACAGACTGTCTTTAGCCTGGGTAATAGGCCTCACAGGCTTCAAAGGCAACGAAGAGGCTGATTCACTGGCCCTAGAAGGAGCACGTAGGGCTCTAATTGATCTAGAACCATTCTGTGGTATAGCGAACGCTGCGCAAATCATTTAACAGTTTATTACCGAACCATCGCCAAAATTCACGGAGTACCTACTGAGGCAGAAGAGAAGATCAACCAGAATCATGGTCGGAATCCTGACAGTGCACTGTAGACCCAACAAACACATGAACAACATCAGACTGGCAGCTACAATCCTATTGAGGTTCTGCTAAGAAGACGAACTGCACTTAAGTTTTTGTGAGCATATAATAGACATTCTCAAATATACAAGCTCGACAGAGTAAGTATTTCCAATTCTCTAAAGGCTCATCTACAGCAACCATAGATCATAGTGCGCAGTCTTTAATACCCCATATGATGCAACTGATGTTAAATTTTTCAGTACAAATAAGTGTTTGCTTAATTTGTAAGACAAATGATTAAGATGTACATTCCAAGTAAGTTTTGTGTCCAAATGAATACCTAGGAATTTTACGCTAGTGTTTTCATAGTGACAAATATGAACTTTTCGTCTTATCATCATTCATATAAAACCCGTTTTCCGAAAACCATTCAAATGCCCTCGATTTCACAGTCGAAAATACCACTTCTGTATCCTCATTGTTCTCACAGGCAACATAAACATTGAATTTATCCGTAAAGAAAATGCAAAGACAATTTATCAGATACTCAGGAAAATCCTTCTTGAAAATTAAAAACAATAAAGAATCCACAATTGAGCCTTGCGAAACCCCAATATTAGCTTGTTTCTTATCTGACTAAGTGTCATTTACATATATAATCTTTTGTTTGTTAGTATATTACCTAGGAATTTCACAATTTGCGGAGCAAATGCATATTTTCCTTTAAGTGTTAAACCTATTTTCTGTACCTTATCTATAACAACAGTGGTAGTTTCATTCTCTTTCACTCTAGTTCTGCTTGTATTAATGTATTAACTATGGAGCATTCTACATTTGCTGGAATACTTCAGGAGGAGGAGCTAACGCAACAGGTATTCTTTCATTTGTATATCTATCTCAAGGTGTTATAAATGTGAGGTACCTTGCTGTTCTTTCTGTAACTTAGATTTGCCAGAACCATTCTTTCCAATCAAGAAGTGTAAACTACTCAAATTTATTCAGACTAGATGCTATTTATTCTAGCTTATTGAGTGGAAAATGTCTTCTTCTTAGGCTTCTATTTATTTCAAAAGCATCAATGCAGATTCAAATTTTTTTTTGTCTTGTCGAACCACGACCTATGGTGACACAGCTGATTTCAATTCATTTATTGGTTTCATGATTCTCATTTTGACCATGCTCCTGCTTGACTGTTTTGAGTTTTACAACGTATAAATCCATTGGAATCGACTAGTGATATGTGAATTTTAGTAAGCTTTTTTCCAATCTTTGGCAAGTTTAGGTTAACGTTTTGCCAGGTATTAGGCAAAATTTTACATTGCAACGCTGCTCTCATAAATCACCTGAACCAGGTAACAACAAACTTCTACCGCAAGACACTGTAGTGGATCCATGTTTCAAAGAAATCGTGAAAAATTAATACCTTCACTTTCACTGTGGTGATAATGAAAAATTGAAATAGAAACGATAAGAATTGTGTATTTCTGTGAATTCCAATAAATATTAGGTGGAATGATGTTGTACAGTATATATTTGTTGTGATAAACACTATAGAAGAATATTATATTTTCATTGCAATGACATGAAGGTTTTTCTCACTTCAATATCGCATCCCTTGGATATGACTATCTACATCGCGTAATTGAGAAATGTTTTGTTCCGGATTCTTATGAAACTTAGCAGTTATTATGTCTGCTTTTATAAAATGGTTAGGGAGCTCTAGGCTCCATCTAATGAAGATCCTGCCTATTCAATATTGTGAATCATTATGTCGCATAAAATTGTTGGAAACTATTCAAAGTTACTCTGGAGAAAGAAACTATTATAAAACTTGAGCTTGCAAGCTTAAGATAATTAAATTCTTAAATATGCTCGGTAAATTGAAACTAAGAGATATTTCGTATCCTCGCAGTTGATGTGAAATTCGTTCTCAATTTAGCTTGTCAAGTATTAACAATTCTTAGCCCTTTTGAGTTACCTACTCCATGTCCCGGATAGCCACATAAAAGTTTCCCTTAATTTTGTTACTATGATAATTTATGTTTGGGCACTACTGTAAGGAGCTGGAATGAAGCATTTGAGAATCATAATTATTGAAAGTTGCAGTTTCCTATGATTTTAACCCGTAAACGGTGACATCCTATTTTCTGACATATACGGTGACGTTCACTCTCAGAGACATCCTTGTACATGGTGACGCTTACTTTGTGTTCACACATAAATAACTCTCGGAGATGTTTTATTTATATACTTAGGAAGGCGTTTCAGCCTTTATTGATCAAAAATACTAATAATAGCCTTTATGGCACAGCATATCATGAGTAGAAGTCGGAGAGAAATTAAAAAGAAAGTTATAAAAATGTTGGTATCACAAAAGTACTCAATAAAATATAGAAAATGTATGTTAGGCATCGGTTACAATAATAAAAAAACAATTCATATTTTGAAAAGGAAAAAATAGTCAAGCCAGCACAACGCACTTTTTACAAATTTTGTGACTGCAAGTCAAGCATCGCTCGTTGTGGAATAGTGTGACATCATCAACCAGACAAATAACTCTCTTCTGAAAAGGATCTAATAGTCACAGCTTATGTTTGGTAACTGAACATGTGAACAGTATTTGAACACAGGTCGAATCTGTGCTGTAGATCGTGAGCAGCTGCTGGGGTGTAAAGTAGCAATGGGCACGGAATAGAAGACCATTTTTTTGAGAAGCTGCTATCGCTATATAGGAATAGTTTACCTCACATTAGGCATTATGAGATGCACCTTCCTGGAGAAAATACAAATTGAGATTTATTGCATTAAATTCTACTAGATGTTCAGATCGCGAATTCAAATGTATCGCCAATTCTTTATTCATTGCATTGACGTTTTTCTATTTGTATCTCTGGCTCTAGAAGAGCAAACGGTATGAAATGCACCATCATTGGCAAAGCTGTGAACGCGACGGGAAGTCACTCCCAACGGATTGCTGATATGGCACAAGAACCTGTTATCGATAATTTTGTGAATTATTCTAATAAACTTGGATAGAAATTTAAAAGCTATTCCATTCAAGCTTATAATGGATTCAATGAGGAACAATCACCCTCTCCCGTTAAAAATACTATCAAATAATTGAGGTCGTTCTAAATAAGATACCAAAATGTTCCTGTCTAAATACTTTATACTTAATTTATGATGTATTTTCATCACCTAATGGCTGGATCTATGAAACCACTTGAATGAGTTATTTATAATCTTGGATCCTCATCCACAAATATTCCTACTATAATAGAAATTCAAAGGATTCCATCTTTGAACGTAATTTTGATGATGACCCTGTTGTAGTGAAACAATTGATGACATTTATAAATGAATTTCACAGCCTAAAGTGAGTACTCCTTCATCACATCAAATCAGTAAAGTTACCTCCAAATAATTATTGTAATGAGACTTAAGAGGAAAGTAAAGGAATTCCTAAAATAAACACAAATTAGTTCACACCCGCTCCAAGGATGATCATACCATAGCTGGCATGATCAAGAGGGTTTCAATAGTTTCACAAAAGCTTCTTATTCCGAAGGGAATCATGAACCTGTCATGATGAATAACCAATATAGGACGGAAAACGAATGCTAGCTATAATAAATGTTAATGTTAACCATCTGTAGATGCTCAGGTAGTGGACTTTCTCCTGACTCACTGTAGATCTCATATGGAAATTTTAAACGTCTTTCTCCCATAAGTTACATAATTAAACAAAATGTGTCACACCAACAACAGGATGTAACGTAGTATCTGATTATCAAAATTGTAATTAAATATAGTCTTGATTATAGTTTAAATAATATGTACATTCAAATCAGTTAGTAATATTCAGAAAAGGACAGATAGGCTCAGAAATCCCCACAGAAAACATTATGAACTAGAGACCTCAAGGAAGGAATATTACTGTTTATTGGTTAAATAATTCAGGGATCCCTTCCTGATTGTAGATTGTTTCTTGAGGAAAAGGACGCTTAAAAAATACCAGGAGCAATGTCTGAAACCTTCAGTTGAATAAGAGTTTATCTGATTAATATTAGCGTTCACCCCTTCCACTTACCTTCCAGTGTGTTAAAAGTGTCTTGTGAAATAAAAAAGTGAGTTTCAATGATATTTTCCACTTTGTTCTAGCTAATCAAGGATTGGGATCAAACACCAACGTGTCATGGTTCTCTCAATTAATTGGCCACACTGTTAATGAATAAATAGATTGAGGAATAGGAATAATCTAAATTCCTTAAATACAGTCTTATAGAGTTTCATCAAGAGAGAGCCATATTACATTATTCACATTATGGGGTAGTTTTATCGATAATAAGATGAGGAGTATCTTTTGTGATGAAATTATGGGACCTAAAGAATATATGAATGCTGTTTCATAATTTCTTGTGTTGTGATTAATTAAGAACTCACGAGAGATTGTTTCTGCGACATGAAATCAATCTGTAGAATCTTCCAGATTGGCATCAGCTTGTAGAGATACTGAAAAAATCGGGAACGGATGTTAATTTGGCAACTTACCTATTGACTCCAATATCATCCAGAGAGTGAACATGACTTTCAGGACCGTGTTGGAAAATAATATGAATGACATCAAAATGTCTCAACAGACTTGAAGACAGTACCTTGTGGTCCAAAGATTCTCCAAAAATAAAAGCTTTGGCAGTGGTAATAGATGCCTCTTAGCTCAAAAAGTCTGTATTTGGATATTTTTGGTGAAATGAATATGTGTGGAAGAGAGGAGAAAATAATGGTATTACTCGTGGTCGTGGGTCTTCCAGGAGAGACCTATGGACTACTTATGTACCATAGAGGATTACGAGAACAGAATGTGACATAAAATAAGAGTTTAGTCTGCGGATGTCTTCAATCCAAGATGTGATTAATTCTTTGAGTCCATTCCGTTGAACTGAAGAGCTGCAGAATGAAGTAAAACACAAAATCATCGAGAACTTCCAGGATTAAAATTTTCAGGCTCTCTGAAAATTTACTTTCAGGAATTCAAACGACCCTGGTATATCTGCCTCGAGTATTCGCAAACTGAGAACATTGGGTACAAGTAGCGGTTACAGAAATATCGATATCACCTTATTCTCCAGGCGGAGGCCATCGCATTGTATTTCAGGAATAGCTAATTTTTATAATCTCACATTCTGACGAAATTCCTTAAATATTGATGATTGTTAAACGAGAATAACTCCTTAATTAGAAGATATTTCCAGGATTAAAATTGCTGGCTCTTATAAAGTCATCTATGCGTGAATGAACAATTCATTGTGACGAAGAAGAATTTCAAGCTGGTATTGTTAATGAATTGCCACATTTATACAGAGTTCACAATTTTCATTGGGATAATTTAATTGACTCATAATGAGAGTATCGAATTTTGTCAGATTATTATAAGTGGCCAACTACTTGCAAAGTTTTATTTGAAAAATTCGAATAGAAGATATGAATAATTAGACGTATACATAAATTGTTAGGAAGTGCTGTCTCAATGGGATTTGTTTTCTGGAGCTTACGGATATTAAGTTAGCTTAGGAAGTTACTTATTTTCCTCTTATTGAATTCCAAACATTGTAAAAAGTCATACACGTTTCGGAATTCTAATTGATAGTTTTTTCCGTGAAAAAGAAAGAGATTTGAAGTAATTCTCTACGCACTAAAACGCAGCCGTTAACAAAGACGGCTTGGTCTTACGTCTTAAGCGAGTCTCAGTTTTACTCATTGTGCTTGTACGATTTACGTGTGTCTGATAGTTCTTGTTGTGAAGTTATTATTTACGTTATTAAACAAAATATTGTTAGATGATTGGATTGATGGAGTCGTTACTTGATGATCATTAATGTCAAAATTCTTATAAGAATTATAAAGTGGAACAACCTGTCACTGCCTTGCTCCTTTAATTTCATAAGATTCATATATCAGCTCTAAATGAGAAAGGACTTGAACCAGCGGCGAGTGTCTCGGAGAATAACATCAACGAGATAATTCACAGCTGGCTAAGATCACAACACTCGTAAGTGTGGCACCTCAACGGTTTTCTTTCAGGTTAATAATAAAAATAATAATTCACATATGTTCTATGAACGTCATAGGTTTTCTTTTCATGTTGCAAAAAAAGGAAGAAGACTGGTGGTATTACGCGTGTCAGTCGAGTTTGGCCTTCCATTATGTACTCAATATATTGGAAGTCTAGGATATCTCCCCAACAACAATTCCTCGACAATAATTGTTCATTAGAAACATTTTGGACTGAAAAAATCCCCGACGGTGAAATTTCTCTACAAAAAACTCTAAAGAGCTATGGAATAGTTTTGAATACGAAATTCGCCTCCATTCTAGGCATAAACAAACTTTCTCCATACGTTATCTCGGCTTTGGACGAGCAGCCTAATATTTGCGTTTTTAGAATTCCGTTGTGTTTTATTCTATAATTTTTTGTGTGTTTCATTTTTACCACTAATGTTTCCATCCTGAAGGTATATGTGCCACATGTTTACTTCTTGTGAGTACTGGCTTCTACAGTTGATAATTCATTCCGGATTATTCACAGGCCAATATCGTACATGTCACGATGAAACAACCTCCATCATCATGAACATAATGTTATGTTGAACAGTGACATCACGTTTATTAGTTCCAGACAGCTGTTCAGCTCTTATCATCAACTCATCAGTGGAAAGTTGAGTTAGTACGTAACCGGGGGGTTGTATTTCCTATTGTTTCCCCGTCGAATATTTTAGTCGTAAGATTTGTATTATCAATTCGTGGAATTCCGAATAACAGTCTCAGTGGAACATCTGCTTCCCGGCAGATGATGCTGGAACATCTAGGTTCTACAAACTTTTTCGAAAATGATTGTTGAACCCCTGCCAAAGATGCTTAATCGGTGACTTTATCGTCTTCTTCATTTCACTGATGAGCGCATTAGAAGAGCGAAATATATGCTTGTAACTAATAGAACAAAAATTGATAGAACATGATTCTGTACCAATTGCACTAATATAAACTGAACAAATTCTAAAATGATGAGCTATGTTGAATCTTAGGATAGTTCTATATAACTACAGTTGATAAAATAGAGAACTTAAAGCTCATAATTCCAACTACTTATTACTATATAGGTAAAGCAACAATTGAGAAACTACAGTTTTCTATCGGTTGTAGTAACTTGCACCTCACGCAATATGATAAAATGTACTATGTTGAATCTTAAACAGATATTTTTGTGCAACTACTGTTGGTGAAATAGGGAATTTATATACTGTCCAAAGCAAGAATATAAATTATTAAATAACCTATTTAAACACAATATGGTGTGGAATTTTCTCACCGAATACCACCCGTGCTGAAGTTTTTCCTGGGGAATTTTTTCTGGGTTATGAATAGAAAACTATCAATTTTGAAAATATATGTGACATGTAGAAAATTTCCGGAAATAAATTAGGCACTAGTTATATCACATGTGAAAATATTTCAAAATTGTTCATTTGTTTGGTCTTTCTCGTTCATGTGGATTATTTGTTGTTAAATTCTTCGGAACAACGATGATCTCATCATATAATTAACCAATTTCATGAATAGTACTACTGTTTATGCTTATGGGATGTCTTTCAGGGTGACTATTATTAAATTATCTGGCTGCTTCTCTCGCCAAACGAACGAGACAATTACAACTTTGTGCTCTAAATTTAATTGACGTTCCATAACTTCTGTAGGTAGGACACTTTTGAACACAGACAGATTTTTAATAATACAATCCAGACTTTTATGAAATACACAAAGAGAACGCTAATTATATTACTTGTCACAAACCTAATGAATCTGTTTAACGTTTATCATTATATTTAATCTGTATTAATTTGTCATGATTGGTGTTTGTTTTGTATAACTTCATTTTTGTAAAATAATTTTGGTATGTACCAATTTTCAAGAATCCCGAATTCAGAAATGTACTCTGGTCCTGATCTTCTGATTTTTGACATAGATGAAAATGCTGTAGGAGGCCTCGGTTGGGATTCTACCTAGTATAATTGAATGCAATATGCTACTCTAAGTGCGTTCCTTTTATGGCAATTTTCTTATTTTGTTGTCGTTCAAACTCAAAAACATTCCCCGCAGTTTGGAATTGCTCATATTTCACACGATCCAAAGTTTGTAGTTCCGAGGCGAAGGCGAGAGCTACGGTACGCGAGTGTGGAATATGACATTCCAAACGTGTCAGTAGACTATATTTACTCTAACAATATTTTAAAAATTGTACGAAAAATATTATTTTTTATGTGGCAAAATATTACTAATTCATCATTAACATTTCTCATGTTTTAAATATCATCGTAACACACTGTGTCAGAATATGTATTCCATCACTGCTTTCGACCAATTAGCAACAGTTTAGCCGCTATCTAATGATAGAATATACATTCTGACACAGTCTGTGAGATTGTTAAAAGTTACAATCTAGTCTTTAATCATGGAATAGATTCTTTCTAAAAGCATATTTGAGGAACAATATCCTATTCAATAGAATATGGAATGGAATCAACAAAGTGTTAGATTATATGGCCTAGTTGAATAGAAAGAAAGTATTCTTGAATAACAAGCTCAACATCTAAGCAATGTTCGCGCTCTCAGGCCTACTACATTCATCATTATTTCATATCTATGAAATAATTCTATTTTATCGTAGTTAAACAAGTGACATCTGAAAATGAACGACGTCGTCATTTGTATGAAATGCACGAAATCTATACACAACAGGCTGTTTGTTCACTATTAAAAGCTCGCTGCTGCTTGAATAGTGACTGCTTAACAAAGGACGTTGGTCTACAATTAGTCTCCGTTCCCCATACCACTTCAAGTTATATTTTCAGTTTTATGAATCGATATGTTGCCGATGTTGTGGTTACGAAGTCAGTATTATTTCCAAAGTTGAGTCATTGTTCTAAATGGAAAAATACCCTGAAAGGAGTCAGGTTTCCTATACATGACTCACTGGCATTGACAGAATGTGAATGATAATTTTTTCAGCCAAGTTCTTCTCGATTATGTAAAGACGAGAATTCATGTGGTTTTGATCTATTACCGTAGCTACCGAATCCAGTGAAGGATAAAACTGGGTTAATTTGAACAATACTCCCAGTTATCATTCGATATTTGTGCAAATTAACTATACCGATTCATAATGTATTAAATTAACTATCAATATTGGAACTCAACTGATAAAAAACATATTATAATGGTGAAAAGTTAGCGTTAGCTGAACATATTTTGAATACAGGTCATACCATTTCTCAAGAAAATTTATTACTTTTAAAACACAGTACGGACGAATATCTAATTTAGAAGGAATGGAAATCTATAGACGAAAAATAAATTTATTAAATTCCGATTTATCTCCACTCGGTAGCCAAAAGGTCATCACTACTTTAAGAGTATTTTTAATGCATAAGCGTGATTATTTCTTATATGTAGTATAATCCATGTACCTAAATTATGTCATGCTAATATAAAGGGTGTCCTCGAACTGCGTGGCCAAAATAAAATCGAAGATTCTTTGATTCGAAAAAAAGTTGATGAGCCTTTTTACTTTTGCCTCAAGTGTCTTGTTTACCCGGTAGAGGGCTTCAAAATTACAAAAATAATTTTGTTTTTTCGGTATAACTTGAGAACGTGATGAAGAACTTTTACAATATTCAGCAGGTGAGTTACTGTCAATAATGGCCATTTTTGAGAGTGGAGCACAGAGCCTTAGAGATCATAGAAATGGCTCAAACTTGAGGATGTAACGGGAAAAGTGTCCAGAACTTTTTTGTGGTCAATGTAATTCACTCGATATTTTTACGTAGATAGCGTATCTAATTTGAAAACTTTTCTTACTCTTAGAAAATTTTTGATAAAATCAACGGATTAGCTTGAAAAAATTAATTTTCGAGTCTCTGCAGTTTTGGCTTACTAATTTTACTTGATTAAAATACCTTAGTTGCCTTTGCTTTTCTAATGTCATTTTGGCATTTGAAGAATTCATTCTCAAAACTGTCAGTTTTTACTTTGCTTTCCGTAAAAATTTTATAAAATTATGGCTCAAAATTTACATCGACAACAAAAAAGTTCTGGACACTTTTCCCGTTACATCCTCAAGTTTGAGCTATTTCTGTGGTCTCTAAGGCTCTATGCACCGCTCTCAAAAACGGCTAGTATTGACAGTAACTCACCTGCCAAATATTGTAAAAGTCTTCCATCACGTTCTCAAGTTATACCGAAAAAACAAAATTATTTTTGCAACTTTGAAGCCCTCTACCGGCTAAACAAGACACTTGAGGCAAAAGTAAAAAGGCTCATCAAATTTTTTTCGAATCAAAGAATCTTCGGTTTTATTTTAGCCACGCAGTTCGAGGACACCCTGTATAACTGATATAAGTGGAAGATGAATGTCCAAAGTACCACTTCAAAGAGGACTACCGGGCCTCAGAACAACACAATTCATATTTCCACCACATTTCACCGATTTTAAAATATTGTACGTACGAACTACAGAAGCCACGCAGTCTTCTCCACAGTGACAGAGATTGTTTCAAAAATAGTCTAGACGGATACAGAATAGCTCAACACGGATATTTCCGAAAAACTACAGAAAATAAGTACTTCTCTTATACTACGTATATATATATACATCCTTTTTTTTACATTGAAACCTGGTCGGGGCTGCCACGAGCTCCGACGACATGGTAGCAATCGCGCCAGAAAAGTCGGTTAAATGAAGCCACTCCCCCCCCACCGGTCGGTAAGTAGCTTCAGGTTCCTAAATCGTGTGCTATAAATATTCTCATTGAACCCAGAATGACTGCCTTCTGCATCCGGTCCATCAAGATCTGCGCCGAGTTCTAACAGACCGGAATGATCTTCAAGTTCTAATGTAGCGGATACCGAATTTTTCCCAAAACACCGATGATCAAAACCACTAATACTAACTTGTGGTCTGGGTATAGCGTGCGGAGCTCAAACTGGAGATCTTGATATTTTGTCCATTCTTCCTCCTCTTCCCAGACTATGTTCTTCTCTGCCGGAGCAGAGATTTCGATGACATACATAGTCTCGCTTAGTTTATTGAGGAAGGCAACGTCAGGCCTATTTGCTTGTATGGACTTGACGATTGGAAACGGGTAATTCCAGTAGATCTGGAATTTTTCTTTTTGACAACGGACTAACGGCTCTTGGTCTATTCCGTATGAGCACCCGTAGGGCTGCACTATGACGATGGATGTACGCCGAGGCCGCTTTAGCCGAACATGCCGACAGAAGGTAGAAAAACGTCTCAGGCGCCTTTCGACAGGCCCCTCCAGCTGACATCAGGAACATGTACACCCATCATGTTGCGGCGATAGACCAAGGTGTTGACTACGCCCTCTTGGCAAGCTGCGGTAACTCCATAGCTCTCGGATGTAAGCCTTAGGTTGTCAAAGGTCAGCCTGGTTAACAAGCAGAGCGTTTCGATGTTTCAACATGCCTGAGCATGATTTCTTGCTCCGCGGCATTTATCTGGGCTTTCAGACGAGAAGATTGGGACTCGAGGTTGCCCTCTAGCCAGCCTTCTCGACTGATCTGAAATTCGAGACCAAGTTCTTCCGTAGCTGTTTGTACTTTTCTTATACTACATATATATGAGAGAGGGGAAATTCGCTTGCACTATGTTTTTCCGAAATCTCTACTCGCTATATTTTCACGCCTGGGGTTTTGGACTATTACATAAAATCGCATTGGAATGATTTGACTGCCCCACCAGTATTGCTTAGTTACGAAGTTACCATGGATTAATAGGAATATGAGAATGAATGTATAATATATCATTTCAATGTAACTAATATCATTTGGAATAAACAACATCATTTGAGCTTATCAATCATAGGATCGAACCCTGTTAGTACACATTGGAATACTGAATGTTAACAAATTAAACATATTTGCCCATGTTCAAATAACGTAGTTAAATGTTGTTAGTAATTATTGAGGCAGTTTTAATTTCGATAACAATGAAGCAAGAGTGGCATATTCGACAAAGGTTATTCGCAATTTTCTCTCGCATATGCGTTCTGTATAGGCGTATGAATTCTGCCGCGAAGTGCAAAGCTATAAAACACCCATAACTCCTGATACTCTCTGCAAATTTACTGGCGCTGCAATTCAGAACGCGTTCATTTTAATAAACCTCACATATTCGCATTCATATTGCGTAAATTATTTAGAATGTACTCAACAAAGTTTATAATGTGCATGGCATATATCTGACAGCATAAGGCGCTACGTCACATCGAGACTGTAGTCTGTAGATTGGAACCTCCCCAGCACCTGCGGCTCTCAGTTACTGCCGAACAATTGAAGCCATCCCTTTATTGTTATAGTTAACCCATGCACCCTTCGCCGTTCGCTTGCCTTGCACGGATTTAAAATCTGAATCCCATTCCTTTACCGCCATAAAGCAAGGCGTTTACTGTTGGAATTTATTAGATGAGAACTGCTGATATATTAACTCTACAATGTGTATACTACAGCTATTACATCACTATTTTGATCTCAACCTTAATTAAAAATTAAATTAGTTATCATATTTCACAATGATGTAATTATTAATCCTTAATAAATGGAAATATTCATATACATCAGTATTTGAGTAATTGAATCTGGTCATTAGGCAATTGATTCAAGTCAGTTTAATTGAGGCATCCGGGGAAATTCGATTTCAATTGTAGTTATGAATATTCATTCTTTTCATATTTCATCCAGGAATCGGAAAAATTTGTATTCTCGTTGAAATTAATTGAGCAGATTTAACCTAATCAGTACACCTTGATATTGTTGAAGTTTTGTTTCAATGTTTTGTGCTACTTGTTATCTTACCGATATACATAATATTACTGACACAATATAAATAAAAACTAAAAATATGATAAGGTAAATTATTGTATTTAATTTTATTCACAACTTACGTATGATATGTGAAATAACTAGGATAGTGAATAAATTTGGCATTAAGAATGTGTAAATCAATTTTTAACTCATAAAGTTATGAAAATAAAACCACTTATTTACACTAAATGAACAACGAATGTTTTTATCATCCACTATTGCTTACATATGTTTCAACACACTGTGTCATCATCTGAGCTAACTTATAAGCTGAAGTTACATTGACAGAAAACGGCTTTATACTATAATGACTATACTCATTAAGTGGAGGGGAATACCATCAGTTACAGAACTACTAAGGAAATGATTAAAAATTGATGAATGTTAAATGTCCAATTGATTATTTAAAACTACATTATTTTTGTCTTTAACATGTTTGACATCTCTGGCTCATCATATGTTCTTGAAATCTCTGGTAAAATCTGCGACCGGTTTGACCAATATACAAAGCATTACAGTCATAACAACATAACTTATGAACTACAGATTTTGTTAATATATCTGTATTCATTTTGGAATTCTATTCACCACACGATTGCGGCGTATGTTACAATGGGTCTCACTGTGGTGATGTATATCCAGTGCACCATCCGTGGTGTGAGTCCCTCAGGTTCTCCTGACCTTTCGACGACAGGTCCACAGGGCCCTTATCATTTTATTAGTGGTTTTCTCCAGATGCTTCACTTTCATCTAGGCTTACCTCAGGGTACTTGACCGCGTTCGTTATCTGTATGTTTTCCCTATACAAAAGTCTTGTATGTTTCCAATGTCATTTCTACTCGTAAAGGGTACAATGGTTACTTTCGGCTCCTTCCTTGTTGCACCATTTTTCCACGGTGTTCAGTGGTTGCTGCATCAGAGATGCTATGTGCTCCCAAACTTCCCTTGTACTATAATGACGATGTCATCTGCATATCCGATTTTGTAGAATCCTGTACTCTCAAGGAGTATTAGAAGTTCGTCCACTACCAGACTTAACAGCAGAGGTGACTATAAAATTTTATTGCAGTGAATAGCTGAGCGGTACAGAGGTGGATCTTCGAACAAACTTCATTCTACGTACCAGTATTCTTCAAGGTATTATTCTCGAAAGTAGTTCCTATGTAAAGACATATTAGAAAATACTAGCTGAATCACCTTCTGTCTACAAGTATCTTTCTTCTCAATTCAAAAGAATGAAATAATCCACCAATTATGTTGTTCCCATAATGATCTCTATTCACAACGTAGCCGAGAAAACAGTAATTTGACAATAATGATTTAATAACACCTATTTTGTTCACTTATTCATAGGATAAACTACATTCTTGCGTCAGCTTTTGTTGCACCCTCCTGCCAACATCTTAATCGTACTGATATCATATTTAAGTACCCGCGCACAAAGTGCACATCCATATGATACATTACGTGCTTTCATGAGTGAAGTTATCGTTCATTGTTGTTCTCTCATTTACCACTGTGAATCATTCTTAAACTAAATGTACGGTGCATTATTTCTTGGATACCAATAGTTTAGTCACATATTACTTCTCAGATTCCAGAATGGTGGAACTCCGTTCAACGTTGGACAGGATCGAAGATGCAAGTCTTAAATAGACAGTGTACAGCTCAACTGAACACCATGGCAGCCACCCAGGCAACTTTCCTTTTTTGCACTCTACTGCAGGCGATCCTCACCGAAGGTAAATACTCCACTTTTCTCATTATCGCTTTACCTTTTATATGATATAGCCGATGCAGGACAGCTACAAGTTAATGACAATTTGTTCACACTACGTGTCAATCTCCAATATCTCTTCTGTAAATATATTTGGTTGACATATAGGTATAATTCGCTAGAGGCTTGATCAATAAAATTCTCCCATATATGCGGTTCAGAAGCCCTAACCAATTATTCCACTACTGCCATTAATATAATGACCATACCTGTATGAATATACTCTATGCATATTATGACAATAATATGTACCGCATGGCAAGCTGTATTGCGAAAATGTATATCCTATTTATTTGATTGACATATACTATGAAATTAGGTGTGAAATACTCGCAGTATCACAAACATCTCCGTTATAACACAAAACCGGTAGAAGAACAGATTTTTACCTTATAGTTTAATAAACAATTCTGACTTTGCAAGAACTTGATAACATATTATTCTGAGGTTGGGACCATATTGTAACCATTTCGGAACCAAAGGAGTAAGTAATTCAGTCCTACGAATATTCTCCATATTAAGGTTTCCAGAGAAGAAATTGGTTTCAAAGGTAATACGTGTCTATACATACCGCTGTATGTTGCGAATATCTTGGGTTAACCAAGTCATGCGAAGGACACATAAACTAAAAGAAAACTTATTTTCGCGATGAAAAGTAGGAAGCTCGAGCATCTTTGCCATATCACCAGAAGTGGAAGATACAAAAACCTCGAATTAATTATGCAAGGAATATCCACATACATGAGTCAAGAGTACTCCAATCTTATTATTTAGAGCGGCTGCTTCAGAAGTTCTAATCGCTGTCATGATTACTAAACACTGATTGGAAATAGCACCTTAAGAAGAAGTATTCAATGTAGGTTTAAGAGATGAAGATCAGTCAAGTAGTGTCGTCCTGGAGTGGCTTGCAGATGGGGCTTGAATATAGAAAGTAGAAATAGCCTTCTCGGATCAAGTTAACTGAGATGTTATCTGAATACCAGTTGAGACTGTAATGGACTAACGAAACTAATTGAAGTTTTTTGATTCATATTCTTGAACAGGTTGTAGTATGTTATATTGATTTTCTCAGTATTTTGGTTCTATATTATGACTATCAATCAATGAAATAAGACTTGTTTTTGACGTTTCGATAGTTTATTTCTATTCTTAGAACTGAACTGTCCCAAAGTCAAAAACAAGTCTTAATTTATCCATAGTCATACCATAGAACACAAATACCAAGAAAACAAAGAAAGTACATCCTTGATAAACATTTGCGATTCGATGCCCCGCCATAGATGAATTATTCACGCTCAATCGTTTTGAATTGAGGGGTGTAGGTATGAGTATTACTATGATCGGCAATTACTCTAACAGTACTCATACAATGATTGCATCATGGTTCATATTTTTCAATAGAATGGACTGCGATATGTCCTGTGAAAGTGTTAACAAGCTCAAATCTTCTCACCAGTGGCTACAATTCAATTAAAGTATAATAAGATATATGGATTGAATTTTCTGTAGTAATGAGATAACGTAAACAATTTCAAGTAGGATTATTGATTATTCATAATTGAATACAAGTAACAACAATTGAACCATATGTGATATCCGAGCATGCATCCCTGGATATCTTGCTCCAGCAAATAAGACGTCAAACCAATCAGTTATGTGTTTCAATATTTTTTGAATTTACCGAAAATATATCAATAATTGAAACTTTTTAGAACTTGACACCCATGTCCCAAGTATTCATGGGAACATTAATTTCGCAAAAGTGTTTGCTTTTTATAATACTCTCATCGTTTTTGAACATTTTTCAAATCCAAAATACAAAAGGTCGTTTCTTCAATTACTAACCCAAAATAGGTTCAAGCGATTGGAATAAACAATGAATATAATATAGCATGTGTATGAATTTATGGTGCCAACACAGTCAGTGCCAACACCCCAAGAGAAGTAAATGTGCTGGGATGAACCAAAACCTATAGAACGCTCAAATTCAAAGTAATAGTTGAACCAAGTTTAAACTGTGACCTTTAGTTCAAACTTCGAATTAAAGTCACTAGCCCTAAGTACTCTGGCCAATATTGAATCACCATCCAAATTCAATCCAGGATCCAGACGGTATCGTATCTAGGATTATGAAAATGATTTATATATTGATATACTGGAATATCACATCCTGTGTAGAGGCACATATTCACCTGATTTTTCAGTTTGAGACGTAATGACATTCGGAACGAAATGTAGATAAAATGTACATCCTGTAGTTAACAGTTCAGAGGAAGCCTGACTAATTCTCCTGATTGAACAATTGAATTGAGTTGGCTTGAAATGGAAATATTGAAATTTATTATTTTGAAGGAATATACAAGGATTCATATCCCATTTGTATAGATAGTATTCCTTATTGATATATCCTGCTTGAAGTTTTCTTGCAGGTTTATTTGGTTATAAAAAATTATGAAAGAGTGAAACAATAGTTCAGTTATTCAACATTTACCATTTCCTTATCAAGTAATTCTTCATCATTACGTCAAAATATATGTTGAATTAGATAGAATTCTCACATTTTCAATTGAAATATCACAAAATATTGTTTTAACAAACAGCCCACACGATTGATTGACATGGTTTCCTGATTTGCAAGATAGAACGAATAATGAAACATAATTGGAACTCTATTGCGAATTTGAACAATTATTATGAGATGGTATCAACAAAATTTTGAATTTCCAAATTCTAATATAATCAAGATATATGATAGTAGTTGTTCTGTAATAAACTATAAGGGAGCTCTAACAGTGGATGCAATATAACACTAATAAGTGAGGAATAATCAACCTTATTCACTCAAATACTGTTAAAGTACTAGGGACGTCCCAGCTACCAAAAATTCATCATCAAAGTGAACTAAGTCTAGGTTAGTAGTTGTTCTCGTGAATTTTCGAATGTACCAAATTTTTTAAGAACGGCTAAAGTTAGGACGTCGCAGACGCTTAACACAAAAAGTTGAGATTTTTTTCCTGTATACCTTCCAAAAGTCATGTTTATTGTTCATGGTGTTTAGGTTTACTACGACCATACACGAAATAAATTGCTTTTATTGCTTCTATGTTCATAAAGTTTTTCGTATTCCGAGGAATAAAGCCTGAGGTTCTCAAGGCAAACGAATTCATGCTACTAATGTGTTTAACAAATGATAAATCTCTATCAAAAATGGTTCCAAGATCTGTAACAGTTTCAATTCGTTTTGGATAAGTAGATTCCAATGTATAGGAAAAATTGATGGCTTGAAGTTAACGCCCAAATGTCATTACTTTGCATTTCGACACATCAAGATTCTAGTGATCACGCTAGCAACATAGAGCTAAATTTTCAAGATCCTCTTGCAAAGCGAAACAATCGTTATTATCGAGAATATGTGTTCTGTGAACAGAAGCTTGGATGACTTAGTTACATTGCAAATATCGTTGATAAACAATAAAAATATAAACGTCCCAAGATTAGATCCTTGTGGAACACCGGAAAGAGCAGCGTAATGATAGATTTGACACCTTCATTCTCCAAGAATTGCTCTCGATTATATAGATAAGGTTCAATCAATTACACTAGGTTATCGGAGATACCGTGTTAATGCAGTTTCTTAAGTGAGACCTTGTCGAATGCTTTACTAAAGTCTGTAGAACTTACATCCAATTGATGATGTTCATCTAGTGCATTGGAGAGAGTTTTTACAGGAACCAGGAGATTAATGGTGGTACTTTTACCCTTACAAAAACCATGTTGACAAGAATTAATATTAATACGTGTATGGTTATAGAAAATATTAGATAAAATTATTTCAAAGATTTTAGAAAAATTCGAAATTAAGACGATAGGTCTGTGGTTCTGAATTTCACTCTTTACACCTGATTTGCATATTAGTCATACTCCTGATTTCTTCCAAAGTTTTTAGAATTTGCTCGTTTGTAAAATTAAAGGAAATAAAAATATTAAAGTGCCTGAAATCAATCCTTGATCGGTAACGCTACCGGCACCCTCAGGGCCCATTGTAAGATTGTGTTCGAGTTTTTCAATTGGTGAAATAATATTGTGACGTTTGCTCTAGAAAGTTACTTTTCTCGAATAGAATATGAGTTTTGGGAAAAAAGAAAGGATCGTAAAAATAATTCTCAGTTTGATTTATTACACGTGTCACGTCGTGTAAGTTGTTTGTGTAAAACGTAAAGCTTGATCGCCGAAGTTGCACTAATTTAAAATAAACATTTAAAGTAATGATTTTTGATGAAACGCTCAACATGTATTTATAGATGAGTGATAAAATGTTTCAAGATCAATTATCCCACTGCAAAAGTAACTTTTTTCTACAACACCTTGCGTTTCATTCCAAAAACTGACAAGTATCGCCATAGATAAAACAAGTACAATTCAACATAATCAAACTGAGTTGAAATTGGCAGTACAAGTTGATTGCAAAATTTACTACACACCTGTTTGTTCTTCTCCCCTCAAGAGACTTAATATGGTTTAATTCTGTGGGTGATATTGTAACCTAGCACAATGCGTAAGTCGACGACTGTTAGTTATTTATTGCTGCATAGAATTCCATGTTGTTCCCATTTATAATTTACTAGGAACTTATTCCTTAACTCCACCATTTCCGCGAAATTTATTACAATTAGAATTATTCCAATCAAAGCCAGTTGTTTACGTATTACTGCATACAACAACTCACATAATTTTTCAAAACATTGTACCTTTGGAACTATTCTCTTGGAAATAGGATCAAAACTAAACTCTTCTGCAATACAGAATCACATACTATACCAAAATCTATTCCGAGACATGGGCAGTCCAAGATCCCCTTAGACGAAATTGGGGAAGAGCAGAGCACAAAGGAAAGCAGGAACACCATGAGAAACATAACAGGATTCATGACGGAGCGTTACAGACTCAATGGTAATATGAGGAAAATTTACCTAGTGAATGATCGGACGTGCAGACTTTGCAGAAAAGCAGAGGGAACATCCAGACTCTTTCCTACTGCAAAGTCACATTCCTCCGTAAAAGCATATACAGCGACTGGTTGCTTCCCCGCAGTGTCGATAAGTGTTTTGGTCTCCATATAGGTAAAGCTAACCCCTGAATTCAATATTTTTTCAACAGCTTAGCGTTGAAACACAGCTTCAAATTAGAAAAAGAAAAGTTCAAATTCAACATCAGACAATCTTCCTTCGATACTAAAATTTTAAATGCATGGAATAATTTACCTGAACATATTGTTTCCGCGTCTTCTGTTAATGAGTTCAAAAACCAATTTGATTTCAGGTTACAATCCTTATCATTGCTTCAAGTTCCTTATTGTTTTTTCTTTTGTGGTCCTGTTATTGTCTCAATCTATATTACCCACTACTGTAATTATTGTTGCTAGGTAAACTCCTTTTATACTTTGTTACTCTTTAATGCTTGTCATGGATATTTTCATTTTGTTTTCATGGACTCATAGAGATTCGCTCTCTGCCCTTATTTCGTGTTAATAATGATAATGATAATTATCCCAATGAATAACTAATACTTATTCATTTATAAACTTTGGAGAGTTGCTTGTGAAATGTTTTCCTCAATAAATTCATCTGAACTTCGTATACATGTAGATGTTGTGCTAACAAAGCTGAGCCCTATCTACAAGAATAACAAGCAGCACAACAAGAAATGAGGAGTAGTACCTCAGCGTGTGAGTTATTTATTTGATGATTTTACGTCGTTCCCTTTGTGGAGAAACACGGTGTTCAAATATATATAAACCTCGAATTCTCATTTTATTTCATAATGAAATTCCCGACGGTTGTAGAGAACATTTAAGTAATAAGGCAGTTGCCGAAACCTACGCTGCAGTTCTGTGGTGACCAGCTACAGAAACAATTTTGTCCCGTATGACGCTGGACAAGGTTCAGCAAGTAGCCTGCGTCCAGGTAAAAGTGTCTACGGGGACCACCTCACTAAGGTTCTGGAGGTTCTGATGGAACTGGTTCCACTACAACTCCACATCAAAACAGTGACTGCTGATCAAAGAGTTATATGTGTTAGAAAGACAAGTGCCAAAAGACCAATGTATAAGCCGGGTAACCGAGAAGTTTAGTATCCTCCTCGCACTTCTCGCTCCGTCTTTGTCGAATGGTCGTACAACTTCTCTCTCTCCACCGATAAAAGCTATACACCGCTAACGTGATGTTATTTGAATCTATACGAAGCAGACCGCTCTACCACTCAAAGAGTATATAAAATCTTATACTCTATGCTTCCACAGCAGACTAGAAGGGGAAATCGCGCGACAAAGGCAGACCGAAAGGTGCGAGGGGGACAGTGAACTTCTCGGTCGCCCAAAATTCTCGACTCGTTTTCTCCATATATAGAATTCTTTGCTGCTGATCGGCTTGTTCATCTGAGCCTGTGAGTAAGACCAGCCTTGCTGTGATTGATTGAATGCAGTTGCACAACACAATTCCATCAAGTTGAATGTTCTCAAACACTACACCAGTATTTAGCATACTAAATATATGATAGTAGTACAGTCTGACAGTAAATCAGTGAAACCATAGATTTTATTGTTGTACCCTGCTATATATTCACTCTGAAGTACGTATTTACTAATTATTGATGTGGCGTTTGTTTCTGTTCCAATTTGGCAATAGTAGAATAATACAAGTGCAGCCTTCCAGAATTCCAAATAAAAATATTCACGGCTTAAGTATTCTGGACTCAATCATTTCTAAGAGGAAAACCAGAATACCACAATGTTGTTGTTGGATGATTAACTAAGATTGAATTTTTTGTTCTATTCCTTGCTGTTATTGAGATCACGTATAGATCAGGAAAAAAAGAAAAATAACTAGCATTAATGAGCAAAATCGAACTCACCTAGAATGTGTAGTATAATCCAATGTTGATTATAAAATTAATTACAAACCTGTTCTAAGCTCTCAAGAGATTTATACAATGATTTCGTAGGACATTTTAATTGCACAATACTCTTCTGTAAGGGAAGTTCTGATACAATCCAGTAATGTGATATGTTCATTTGATTTGCCACTTTCTGCCAACTATTGAGGTTCAATATGTATTATGATGTATCAAATTCTCTTATTACACGGCTTTCATTTGAAAATTTGAGGTATATTATTTGAAATAATAAAATGTGAATTTGAATTATTTTGCACGTAGTAAATAGTGAAACTGAAATTACAATTTGATGATAACATACCAGTTGATTGTTCAACAAATAGCGCTCAAGAACTTGAAACAATATTGAGTAGTTAGATGTAGCCAATGAAGATGAGATAGAAGCTGTAAAGATGCGTTCTTTTCAGAAGCAGTGGTTTTTTCTTCTATACTTTGACTGGACGAGAGGTAAACCTATATATAATGTTCGAAGAACATCGTGTGCACCAGCGGTTGAATGTTGGGAGAGGAGATAGGCATTCAAATTTTAGTTGAAGGTTTGGGGGTCATAGCCATAGGGAAAGGCCTCACTAGGTGAAGAGTTCTAGAACTTCGCTGTTCGTTAAAAAAATTAAATCTGGTAAGAAAAAGCTCAACATATCTCGAACTTGACAATGAAGCGGTGACTAGTTTGAGCTCTCGTGGTGGAATAACAGACGAAATTTCTGATACACACTAACTATGGGAATATCTATACAAAGAAGGGAGAGATATCTCCCACATTTCCTCGAGGTTCTAGAGAGAGCAATGAACTTGTAAATGTGACATCATTAATCAGACGAATAGCTCTCTTCTGGTTAGAATCCAAGAGCTTCAGCGTATATTTGAAGCCGAACACCAAACTTGTGAACAGTACTCCAAGATAGGTCGAATCTGTGCTTTGCCGATTATGAGGAGCTGCTGAGATGTGAAGTAGCTCTTGACACGGAATAGAAAATCAAGTTTTTGTGAAGCGGTTATCGCAATGGACCTCACCATTACATGAGAGGATGATGTTGGTGGTGATTCCGAACATGGATATAGAAGACTTCATAGGAATATTTCATTTACTCATATTAGGGATTGTGGGACACGCTTTTCTGGAGAATATGCAAGTTTGAGTGCTGATTACATAAACTCTACTAGATTAACAGATCCCCATTTCAGAATCTTTGCCAGATCTCTATCATTTGCATCAACCTATCTCTGTCTCGTTGCTCTGTCTTCATTGGATGGTATAGGGGCTCTAGATGATAAAGCGGTATGAAGTGTATCATCATCTACAAAGTTGTGGACGGAACACGTTGTCACTTCCAGCAGATCGTTTATATGGAGCAGAAACAAAGTTGGTGCCAATACCGGCCCTGAAACTTTCGGTTCATATCCAGAAAAGAGCGGTTCGTTTGATTGATGATGTCGCACTTACGAATTTATTGACCTCTCTAGAACATCGTAGAAAAGTGGGCGATCTCTCTTTTTCCTATAGATATTTCCATGATTCATGTTCATCAGGAATCGCGTATGCTATTTCACCACGAGAGATTCCAGATAGGCGGAGTAGATGAGCTCAAGCTAGTCACCCCTTTATTGTCAAGCTTGAAAATTACCGAACTTCTTCCTATCAGACTTCATCTTTCTATCGAACGGCGAGTTGTGGAACTCTAGCCTAGTGAGGTCCTTCCCTATGCCTATAACCTCCAAACCAAATCAAACCAAAATTCGAATGCCAATCTCCTCTCCCAACATTCCAAAGCTCGCTCACACGATGTTCTTCGAACATTATAGGTTTTGCTCTAGTTTAGTCAAAGCACGCAAAACGTACATTTAATCTGTTTGGATTCATCAGTCGTTGTTTACTGACTTCATTCCATGAACGGTAGGTTTCAAAGTAGTTGCTCCATGAAACGGGTTATAGCTCTCATTACGACCATCTCTAGGCCCCCACTATCGTTTTCCGATTCCGGAATAATTTTCCCTTACAAACCAGTTCTGGGTTACGAATCAGCTTCAGAACAATCGTGAACTACACTAGAATTGGAAGTGCACAGGACTTTATTAAAATTATTACTCAATATTTGGGAACTCTTCTATTGTATCATTTGAAGCTTTTCAGTAGCTTCCCAGAACTGTCATTAAAGTAGACCTGGTCCCGTTCACATCAATTGATAAAATGATTGACCCCAATTTTTTTAAATTAAATTGGATCATAAATGGATGAAAACTTCGATGAAAATCTGTTGCCTCATTATAACGTATCGTGAATAAAATTTTCTCTTGAAAATTCACAGTGTTATTTAACAATCGACAAGATGGCATATTCTTTTATTCGATAAGTTCAAATCCACTTTCAGTTGTTTTCTCAAGTAATTGGCAGTAATGAAGCTAATTCGATTTGTCTGAATTGCAACCAGTGACAATAAACAATAACATGTCTTTTCTTTTGTAAGGGTCCTCAGAGACGAATGCAGTAATAGCTCAACTTGTTGAGTATGTTGATTATAGGAACTCATTGATAAGGATTGGATTCAAATAAATCCACATAGAGAGCTTGAACTTCCAATAAATTTCAATTTTAAATCCTACCACTTCACCTGCACTAAGCGTTAGTTCGTTATCATGACTTTACGTTATAATACACTCGTATTCCGCAATTTTACAATTATGGGATATCTTTATATTGTTAGAATTATGTAACTCTCCCTTTGTTCGGATAACATTTCCGTGACATTCTCCAGATATATTTTCAAACAATCATCGTTAGAACTGGAAAACGCTCAAATTTCATACCCTGTCAATCTGTCGTGGCTAAATAATCTATTTTCATAGATTTTGATTATATATGAGCTCCGGAGATCTACAGTTATGCAGATTGTTTAAATTTCTGGGACTAAATAACAAATCTGAATAGATCTAGAGAACATTATTGAGGTTTTTCCTATCAAATGTTTTCCTAAAACGCTCGATCCATAAGAAGATTGTAGATAAATTTGTTCGAGAATATCAATATTCATGATAGATGTCACTCTGAAATATGGTAGGTACACTCAGGTGATTAGTACCCACACATGCCATACAATTCCCATCAACATACAGGATGATAACAAGATCTTTTCTGGAGCGCGCCGCTGATAAAATCTCGATGCACGAAATTGGACAAAAGATCCTGTATCAAGGATTAAATCGTGCTCTTAGACATTTGTCAAATTTTCTATTTCAAATACAAAAGGGGGGCATCATCTTCTCTTCTGTGGTATCTCGTGGTCGATATACTCCTGGAGGAGTTGGGAGAGACAGGGTTTTACATCAAAACCTATGCCGACCACTTAATTGGCGTCACCTCCATGCGACACCTTGGAATATTGTGCGAGCTGCAAAACACTTACAGTTGCGTGCTCGTGTTGCACCGAGAAGCTCAGCGTCAATCCTGACAAGACGGAAATCGTACTGTTAACCAGGAAACGCAAGTTAGGCGCACTACTGGAGGTTTCGTTCTCTTGCATATTGAGGTGAAGTTTCTGGGAGTAATATCAGACTCAAAACTTGTGGATGGACATTTAGTAACACATGGGGATTACAGCCACATATCCTTCATTGGACCTACATGACCGTGATCAGACATATGATCATCTATGCCGCAGTTGTATGGTGGCCAGGGAGGAGAACTGTTTCATACCTCAACGCCCTTTGGATCGACTGCAACGGCTTGCATGCTTAGGTTTCCAAGGAGAGCTCTTGAAGCTCTCTTGTTGGGAAAACACCTTCATTCGTGAGAGCTGAAAAAAGTCTGAAGGACTGAAACGATCCACTCTCGTGGTCACTTAGTGAGTTGGAGTGAGGTCACCCCTAAACGCCTCATAATAGAAATGAGGAAAGATGGCATAATTCCAGCTGTCTGGAGATTGTAATAACGAAGCTCTCGCCTTGTTGCCAGCATGTGGGCTTGTTTTGTTTACAGACGGGTCCAAGATAGTTCCGGCTCCAGCTTTTTCAGGTACACGCCTGTTAGCTAAAAAAATCTGGGATCACTATATCAGTGACCCTAGGGTCGTACTGCACTGTTTTCCAGGCGGGGATCTACGCAATTTCGACTTGCGCTTTGGAAAACCTGAGAAGGAACTATATAGATAGGTATATATTTGCACAGACAGCCGGTCGGCTTTGGGAGCTCTCAAATCATCCAGAGTTGCATCAAGGCAAGAACGCAGAGATGCAGGCCAAGCTATTCATAAAAGCAAGATTTCAAAGAAGCTCCTTCCTCTAAATAGAAAGGACATTAGAGATATGGCACTGTCGTCTTAAAGACCTCCATATTATGGCTATTGCAGATGACGCTATATGTAAGAAATTCAGAGAGGTGGAAGAAACTTCCTCACACATTCTGTTGGAACGCCCAGCTCTGGAGTTCCTCAGGGAACCTTACTCCGGCGGAACAGAGTAACTAATGGAGTGTAAGCAATATCCTGGGTTTCTGGTGGGCCACAAAAATGCCAGAATAGAATAGACTCACGATGGGCCCAAACCAGCGCTCTAAGTGCATCTAATCTTTACTGATGATGATGATCATGATAATGCTAATACCGAATGATATCCACAGATAGTTCCGTTTTCGCAGTGTTGTATGCACTACTGTGATCTTATTTATTCGAAGAAAGCCATACAAGATAACAGTAGATCTCGCGAAAACATAGCCGTGTTTTTTTTTGCTGTATCATCCTCTTCAGGGAATAATGATGGAGTCTTATGTTATTGACATCTACTTTCCTATTTTTCAGAATGCTTCGACTTATATTATCCTCATTGCTATCTGAAAATCATCTCTTTTATTCCATTCCACTTGTATGCATAGTGAACTACAAACATATTTCCTGTTTGGAGTCAATAGACAAAGTTTTGGTTCACCGGGTTGAACTGTGACAACACGTCTTTTAGTCCCTTATACTTTGTCCATTTCACGAGATTAAACTATTATAGCGCTTGCATGAATCGGCCTAAATTTTACAAGAAACCATACTGTTGCGGTATTTAGTTCCAACTATTCGTTGCTCGGTCCCTTGTCTCGTTTTGTGGCCATTAAATGGTCAGTTCCTCGGAACATTAACACCTTCAAGTTAAAAGGTATTGAAACATAATTCCTCACATCAATTTGTTTCCGTTTTTCAGCGCAATGTTCTTGAGTACCATTTTACGAATACTAGAACTGTGCCGTAAAATTGTATTTTTATATTTCAACCGTAAGATTTACGATTTGTCGCATTATATGCTGTATCGCGAGCCTTGAGCATTCTATTCGAATTGTTCGCTTTATTATTTTTGCTCTTGGATTCCATCAGTTTTTAATTTGGATGCGTAAGTCATGGGATTGGATTTCAAATTACGTAATTCCGGAAGGTTCTTCAAAAACCCTGTAAGATGTACAAAGTGCTGTAATGCTCTAACATGAAATGAATGAGAATAAATATACTGCAGGATAGTTGTTCTAATTACTTATGTCATCAACTTAACTTAACTTTATAAAATTTATAAAAGAGTTCACACTATGAATGCACTATACACTAAAGATAAAAAACAATCACCCTTAATTAAAATAATACTAAAGTACGTAAGGCCTTTCAGCTACCAAGTAGCCATTATCAGAGTAAACGAGTTTACTCTGAAGATGGCTACTTGGTAGCTCAGTACTTTGATAGTATTTTTAGTGAACTCGGATGATTGATCATCAACTGATAATCAAGTGTTGTCAATCAAAGTTATCAATACGCCACAATCACAGAGTCTGACTCAGTTAGAATTGTATTGAAAATTCTTCCACAGAAACAATTTATCAGAGAAAATTGTTATTAGTAGGGATATTAGTTTGTGTCTAGGGTTAGTAAGTATGGATAAAAGACGTTAAGATTATCTGTATTTGTTTTTATTGAGAGCTACCATTTCTTTATTTATTTGAAACCTTTTTCTATGGTTAATTTCTGTATCTGGAATTGTGATATCCGTTTCATTTATCTTATGATGTTCCCCTGTACATTGTCTTGGAAGTGGACATGTTTTTGTTCTAATTCTTTTATGTTGAATTATCCCCTATTTTGACAGTTGGGATCTGTCTTTCTCACCATACATTTTTTTCTTCAGTTTGAAAAAATTGTGTTAATGGTTATTAAGTTTTCTCTCGTTATATATTTGAATATAATCACTACTGTTGCATTTTGCATGACTTGTACTGAAGATTAGTATTTTTACAACAGTGGTGGGTATGCATTTTCTACCAGTATACTTTGATGTCTTAATAAGTTTTTTTCTTGAAGGAAGGATGTGAAATTTACTGATTCTATTTTTTAACGGGATTACTACACAACATTGATTTTAATTTTATTATATTAATGTGATTTATAGTGCATGTACCTCCCCGAATTCGTGGTCAGGAACACCACCGGCATGAATGATTCCATTCCAATTGCATTAAAAGGAGACCCTTGTTACCGCAATTAACCATGCCAAGTTTTATTAGAATAAGCCTGAAGGTTTTTGAGTATTTGAATAAAAATTGTTTTTTTCAAAAAACTTTTGACAGCCGGTATATCGAAAACGAATGAAGTTAGGATACATGCTTATAGAGAGAAAAAACTTATTCTCACTTAAGAACTCGATCCTAAACGTTTGGCGGTTTAACCCTGGGTTATTACCTCACTGCACGATCATGATTAAAATGTTGTAGTTGTAAGGGGTTGTTTATCATTTTTCTACAATGCGTATTCCTCTGATTCACTTTGAAGCCTCTAAAATTGTGCCTCAATATTTTCATATTATACATTATACATTTTATTATACGAAGAGCAAGGTGTAGGTATACTAACAGGTGCAAACTAATCCGAATTCACAAAACTAAAATCTCGTATCTGTAGGTTATTTTAATTATATTACAGAGTTCAAATCTGAACAAGATTTACTATAGTGGTGTAAACGGGTATTCAAATTGGGATGAACGAAATTAAGTTCACGAAGAAAGGAATTATCTGCACTTGCGGACTTATTTATAATTCATTTTTATTCAGGATACACTTTGTTTGGTAGAGGTCATCTCGCAGAAAATTCATAAAACCTACCGACTCCTTTCATATCGTGTTATCTCAGTAATCTCAGTTGAATCATCTTGGATTCCCTAGTCATAACTGCTGAGCTCTGGCGAACTACGGTTCAACAGAAACTGCAAATATTTGACGATAACGTTATTTTATAACAGAATCACCTAAGCGCCGTTGTATTTAATTTATTCAACTAGGAATAATTCCTTTTTGTTATCGTTCACTTCAATCGTTACATTTTCGGTAGATGTAATCATTCCCTGACAAATTCGTAATTGGATAATAATCAAACCCTGGCCCAGCAACAGAAGGGGCACAATAGATCTATAATGTCGCAGTGTGCAAATATCCCCAACGCAATATCATAAAATTACTTCAACTGCTATTTACTCTCAAATATCATGCTAAGTAATGGAAACATGCAAATTGTCGTTGCTGATTTTATTGGAGTTTTACGATTATGTTATTGCAGCGTGAGGCATTGTTATATAACAAACAAAATTAGTTTCTTTACTTATCATGTCAAATAATAAAAACTATTTGTAATCTTGAATGTAGTTTATAAACAATTGTAGTGTACCAAATGTTTACAGAGGAAACTAAGTAACACGCACGCACGCACACACATGACATGTCAAAAATAGTCTAGATGGATTAAAAAATTTCCAACACGGATTTATCCGATTACAATACTCCCATTACACTATGGAGAATCAAGTGAAGGGCAAATAAAAGTGATAGTGGTAAGCTTATCTGTTTTAATTGTGGCAAACAACGAAACGGGAACCGAATTCCTTCTGTATTTGTCATCAAAAGGACCATCAGAAGAAGGTTTGCCCCAATTGCAAGAAACATTTTTCGATAAATTTAATTGAAGATCAAAATTCGTTAGTCTCGAATTTAGAATTTTTAATCAGATTACATAATATAGTTGTCGAGAAATTATGTACGATAATGATAAGCGGTAGTCCAATTTCACTGTCGTCATAGACGGTACTGCCTGATAATCCAGAGCTTAACCCTATCGAAGTAAATTGCACTTCACGGGAGACAATGAAAATAGACTTCAAGTTCCTGGTCATTCGAAACAGGATGTTGATTTAAGTAATGCCGAAATTGACATTACTTTCTATATTGTGCCTATTGATACTAGGTCGTCAGTATGTTTATTGGGTAGAGATTTCATATCTGTAGCTACCCTAGAGACAAGGCTATCTATAGATAGAAGTCCCCAAGGACGAGTAAACCTCAACAAAAATCTGTCGCCCTAGAAATAAAAGTGGATGCCGCAGTAAGTAGATTCATTGCACAAGTGGCAAAGCACGTCACAAAATAGCGCCCGGAGCAGGGACATTTTGAAAATTGACCGTGGAGAGATATATTTTTCTTTTGTGATTCGATTATATGTTCTTTCTAAGAACCGGGTTACCGAAAAGTTGATTTTTTTTTATATAGCAATTGAACTGGTGTGATTTGAATGAAAGTTAAGATATAGTTAGACAGCAAAACAAGCTTTATGACCCTGATGTTTCGAACATGACTTCGAATTCTCTCCAGGAGTTTGGAAATTTGCAAAAGTTTCAACGGAAACTTGTGATCTCCGTGTAGTGAGGGAAGTAAAAAGGCTTGGTTAGGTTAGGTTAAAGATGCTAAGCTGAAGAAAAAATAAAGAAGTAAATAATATTAGATTAGGTCTGTTAGGTTAGTTTAGGTTCGGTTCCGTTAGATGAGGTTAGGTTAAACATGCTAAGGAGAAGAAAAAGAAGAAGTAAAAAAAGTTGGGCTTTGCTTACTTCAGGTTCGGTTACGGTATTTGCATCTAATTTTGATTAAACGTTCGAGAACCGTTTTCAAAAAGATCCCTTCCCCATTTTAGTCAGACTCGAATGCTCATAGCTCCTCGGGAGCAAAGCCATTATACTGCCGATGTGGCAAATGATAAGCCTCTTTCCCTTTTCTTAGAATTGAAATAGAGCAGTTGAGCAGGCGTGTTTTATATTAAAATACCTTTGGAAGCCTCTTCAGATCTATATTGCTTCTTTATTTACAAATAATATTTTCACCACAGAATGATCTCGTCTTTATCCCATAAGATGCTATTTCTTTGGTGAGGTTAATTTTAATCTAGCATTTTCAAGTATCCAATAAAAATTTATCAGGTTTAGTAGGATAAAAAAGATATCGGTGTCTAGATGCTGAAACAATTACTGCTAGGTGAATATCACGAGTATCTTATCAAATTCAAAGGTTCTTTGTGGAAGATATTAGTATTTTCAGTGTAAATTTCACGTACACTTTGCACTTTTATATACAACTGTTCATAATACAATAATGAGTAATCGAGATATGTGAACCACCCCTATTGAAGAATGAGGGTAGATAAAAAACAGTGAACTTTTCAAATCCTCATTCGATTTAGGGAAGAATTGACGAATCATGTGAGGAAGCGATAACACAATTTATTCTCACTAAATTAAGGAAGGTTTTAAGACGTCTGAACATCTTTCATTTTCTTCAGTGGCGCACCACCCTCATCCTATCTTAGTTTCTTAGACGTGTATTCTAATATATTTTGAGAATTCTGAATGCGAAGATCTCATTAATCTATTTTGCATTTGTCAAGAGTTGAATATTTTGCTTTGCTCATTTGGTATCTATAACTAATGGATCATATTGAAAATAATGACAATATCCTCCGTCCGTCATTTATTTATTGTATTATTTTCTTCATCATGTAAGTATGTAATAGCAAGTGAATGTCCCGTCCTAATTTCACTTCAGCTAGGTTACTGATTTAATATTCAATCAATTTGCAGCAAAGCAGAATTTAATTCAATAACAAATACAAGAGGGCATCGTCATAGGTTATATTATCAAGTTACATCGTATCAGCATGCAGATGCATTTATGCTTAAAAATTTAAAGGGTGAGGTATTTTCATCTAGAAACTAATTAACATAAATTATCTCATAATGCAACTCAGGCATCATAATCGAATTCCTCGTAATCCGCTCCTGGGAGGTTCGTTCTATCGAACCAGCAAGATGCGTTGTTCACCGAAATATTCATAGACTTTTAGTATAATTGTTCAAAGTAATTATATTATTGTTTCATGAAATCTTCTGTAACTTTTCTGATTTTGATGAAGTATCTTTTTTTGAATCAGACAAACGTTTGAAATTTTTTAAAGACGCTTGCACAAAAACGCCAAATTCGGTAATACCGCATATGTGAATGATGAATATAATCAGTATCAAACTGTTTGGATCATTGAATTAAAACTACTCATATTGTTTCGAGATGTTTCGAGTATTTCTGAATATATTCTCGGCGATCCCTTGTACTTGGATTGAAATCGGAAGCTCTCTAGGTATTGGATGAGCTCGATGTTGAATGCTTTCTCCATAACTATAGAGATTGCAGATGGTAGTGCTATGGGTCTATATTTATTAGGAAGGTCTTCTTTCCTTCTTTCGGAATCGGTTGGATTCTAGCACCAAGTCTGTATGAAAGAGTAAGCAACCTGCAGAAAACTGGTGTTAATTCAAGCCCACATTCCATGAGAACTTCCGTCTGGACCCATAGACTTTTTGATATTGAGGTCAAGAAAATGCGCCTGATTGTGAGCTGACGAAAGACAATTTCAGGCGTATGATCGATGGCAGCAATATCATGAGGGTCAGTCCCTTGTGGATCCAAAGTAAAATTTGCTGCAAACATTCCAGAAAAAACGTTGGCTTCTCCTTGTGGTGTAGTAGCCAGTTTGCCATCATCCTTGGTTAGGGGAGGGAATGAACTGGAAGTGAAATTCCTACCAATTGCATTGGCGAAAGTTCAAAACGAAAGTGAGCCATTCGGGCATTCGATAAGCTTTGATCTTATTTCGGCATTGTATGGCTTTTTCGAAACGTGTGTAATTTCATTGTACTCATTTCTGGCTTCAACATATCCTGCTCTGTTTTCCAGACATGGGTTACCGCACCACCGACCAGTATTCTGTTCTTTTTAAAGCGACGGCCCTAGAAAAGATTTTATTGAACCATCGTTCACCTGATGACAGTGATTTGTTGGTATCGGGTATGTTAGTTTCCATTCCTATCCTGATAATATCCAAAATGTCTGTGGCACATTGCGTCGGGTCATTAGTACCAAAACATATGCTCCTCCAAGGAAACTCGAGGGAAAACATCCCAGGCTGTGAAGGTATTGAATTGGTTCTTGGAGTAATATAGGGACAGGTTCTAGTGATGAGTAGATGTGTATAGTTTCCCTAAGGATTGCACTGAACTTCACTCCATAGGAATTTGGATTGTTAGTAAGGAATAAATCAAGCTTATTAGTATAATGATAGTTGTTATCAGGGACCCGTGTTGGTTTATTAATCAGCTGCTCTAGACTATAAGTAATGGCGAAGGTGACAGCCTGTCGCCCTGCGTCATCCGTCTTGTTTGAGAACTTGAGCCGAAAGGAGTTGTCAACGTTGGAAGTCCTCTTGATGATAAATTCAGCTGCTGGATAGTTCTGCTGAATGAGGTCAACTTTCAGAGGAAGAAATTCGTAGAGTTCTCCATAGGCTGGCTCAGTTGGTAATAGATAAAGGCAACAGAGAAATTCCGTATGTTCATGAGTATCAAGCTTGAACCACATTACATCGAATTCTGATGGCTTTAGATTCTCCTCTCGATGACATGAGAGACACTGGAACGAGTGTGGTGGATGGATTGACCTGCGTCTCAGTTAAGGCCAGTTGTCTGGTTTGTCTGTCTGCTGGGGTAATTAACATTATTTATGTTTTTGCTAAGACTTCGGATGTTACGGAAGTCTTTCCGTTAATATTTTTCAATGTTGAACCCTGTCGAGCACTCCTCGCCCGAAAATTCGAATGGTGAAGAATATTTAAGATAATACAGACTGTTTTCAATATTATTCTTTTAGTTATCTACATCTGAAGCTTTGGGTTGAGAACTGTCTCTTGTACGTAATTTGGAACAGGAGAGAGATTCACTGGTTCTGGTCATTTATTTGAACTTCTCCTTGCATTGTGACATTTTTCCTTTTATGAATTTGTGTGTGCCATCTATGTTCAATATAATATTATACATTGGATACATATGTGTTTGCACTGTCCTTGAATTAAGAAAAATTCACTTATCACCAAATATTATAAATGTTAAATAGCGGATAGAAGCAACTTCAAAGAGGAAGTTTTCTTCTTGAAATTTGCGAACTACAACTGGCTTCGTCTTGCGGAAGTCTTTCGTTAATATTTTTCAATGTTGTACCCTGTCGAGCACTGCTCGCCCGAAAATTCGAATGGTGAAGAATATTTAAGATAATACAGACTGTTTTCAATATTATTCTTTTAGTTATCTACATCTAATGCTTTGGGTTGAGAACTGTCTCTTGTACGTAATTTGGAACAGGAGAGAGATTCACTGGTTCTGGTCATTTATTTGAACTTCTCCTTGCATTGTGACATTTTTCCTTTTATGAATTTGTGTGTGCCATCTATGTTCAATATAATATTATACATTGGATACATATGTGTTTGCACTGTCCTTGAATTAAGAAAAATTCACTTATCACCAAATATTATAAATGTTAAATAGCGGATAGAAGCAACTTCAAAGAGGAAGTTTTCTTCTTGAAATTTGCGAACTACAACTGGCTTCGTCTTGCGGAAGTCTTTCGTTAATATTTTTCAATGTTGTACCCTGTCGAGCACTGCTCGCCCGAAAATTCGAATGGTGAAGAATATTTAAGATAATACAGACTGTTTTCAATATTATTCTTCTAGTTATCTACATCTAATGCTTTGGGTTGAGAACTGTCTCTTGTACGTAATTTGGAACAGGAGAGAGATTCACTGGTTCTGGTCATTTATTTGAACTTCTCCTTGCATTGTGACATTTTTCCTTTTATGAATTTGTGTGTGCCATCTATGTTCAATATAATATTATACATTGGATACATATGTGTTTGCACTGCCCGTGAATTAAGAAAAATTCACTTATCACCAAATATTATCAATGTTAAATAGCGGATAGAAGCAACTTCAAAGAGGATGTTTTCTTCTTGAAATTTGCGAACTACAACTGGCTTCGTCTTGCCTTCATGCCATCTGAACTTCATCGCAGAAAAAAATTATACATGGATGAATTGTAGGAAAATTCTCGCTTCACTGTTTTAGAAATTGTCTTAAATTCATGTTCAGCGCCCCAAAAAACATGAAGGGACCAGATATCAAAAGTACCCCATATGCGAGCTAAAACTATAATATGGGGTGATTCTAATGAGTTCGTTTGTAGATGCAACATCCGTTATGTTTTTATGATCTCTTGTGTTGGAGGTCAGAGAACTTCTATAGCAGATTATTCATCATGGTAGCAAGTATGTGTAATGTTTCTTATAATTTCCTTGGCTGTGCCTATATATTATATTTTCATCACAATAGATCAGAGAATCGGAGAAAAAGTTGGGAAACCCAATATCAAACTCATGTTAATTCAGGTTCCTCTAGATCACTGGAGTTAATAGTTTCGGACCTGTTTTGCTCTTTCGAGTTCATTAGCAGGAAGATTGAGCTATAATGCTACCGGTCTATATATTTGTCGAGGTCTGAATACCCCATCAATAAAAATGCTAAAGAGATCAGTGCATGAGCCCCATCCACCTGAGTATATATCTCTTTGAGTTAACCCAACTCAATATAAAACATTGACTGAATGAAATGTTAGCTCACTAACTAACAACATGAGGACACCAACCCATGGGAAAATGAACAAATGAATAAATCAATGGGAAAATAAACAAATAAAAAAATTTATTAAATTAACTACATATTAGATATTATCCGTAGAGGTAATTGGGGTTTTCTAGCCCTGCCGGTTACGGGTTCCACTGATGAGCTTGAGAAGGGAAACAGCTGTTCAGAACTATTAGCCCCTGTGTTACTGGTCGATCGAGAAACCATCTAGTAATTTGTTAATCATCATATTATTTTCTATGCAATAAAAATGTCTGGAGAAGAACAATAATCATTACAGATTAGGATTTATAATAACGAGTACAAGAAATTGCTAAAAAAGTACCTGAAATAAAATAGATATAGGAAATTTTAAGATTTTCAGATGAGAATATATCATATAGTGACAGTTAGTGCAGCAAAAATAGCTTAATAAATGACTGGAACAGGAAGACAATTAGTACGTGGTGCCCTGATGAGGGCGAGGAGAGATCTAGAAACAAGCGCAAACATCGAAAGCTTCTCAACAGAAAAGAGGGTTTTCAAAATCTTCCAATACCTTCATGAAAGAGAAGTCATTGAGGCTAACTTGTGAGTTATTTTATTTTTTGTTATATGCTTGTGGTTTTTGAGACGTTAATTACAATAATAGTTGATCGAAAGTGTTTACTTTCATTGTAATAAGTTATCTCTGAATTGTAAGACTGATGTGCACTTTCGTATAAAAGAGTGAATTTGCATGATATAAATCCGTTGGTTTGACCTTATAAGAGGATACGCTCGATACCATACCCTGTATCGCATAGTATAGTAAATCGCTCAATCATGAACAAGCTCCAGCAGCTTTAGCGCATCAGTTTAATGCAGGCTCCAGGGTAGATACTATTATTTTGATATTATGGTGTCTTTACTCGATAGGTGTTCTGAGATGACATGTTCTAGTTGATTTTACCAGGAATGGAAGTTATTTAGTTCATAGCAGTATACATGAAATTGAAAGTTGGATATATTAACTAATTTTAAAACATTGGATTCATATTTGGAACGTTTTCGAGCCCAAATATATAAATTGTTCATTTTTCTTCTTGTATTTTTGGTCAATGGGGTCCTAAATCCCTCATAGACCCGCCACTATTCGTATATTATAATAAAAAACCATTATTTGGTGAATTATAATAGGTGATAATGATTGCACATGGTCAATAAAATTAATACAAGACTATAATAAATTATGATAAACTTTCCTTCGGCTTATTATAATAATAAAGGTACACTATAAATGAGAAATAATCACCTTTATCCGCTTAAAATACTGTTAAAGTGTTGAGGACCTTTCGACTGAAGAGTAGCCATCATCAGAGTAAACTGAATTAGAAATAAAAATGTGTCTGTTTAAATACTATTTGGGGATAATAATGCAAACAAGGGGTTAACCTCAGCTTGAGATAAATCGGAATATAATGAATTGCTTTTTCGTTTATGCATTCCCATCCCTTCCAAATGACCTAGATATTTGTCCGTACTGTGTTCTAAAAGTGATGAACTTTCTTGTGAAATGGTGTGACCTGTATTCAAAATATGTTTGGCTGACAATGATTTTTCAATATCATTCTTATTTATATGGGCAAAATGTTCTTTATACCGAGTTAAAATGTTCCTTCTAGTTTGACCCACATAGCATTTTGAACATGACTCACAATCGATTTTGTAAGTCAACAAAAAATAGTCTTTATCCGATCAAAAACGATCACATTTTACATTTTTCAGAAAATGTTATGTAATCTCAAAAATGAAGTAATTAAATTGTTTATTTATTGCTTATGAACAACATAAACAATTTTCATAACTTTTTTCTGATGGCATTCTGAAGAGGCACTTGGCACTTTGTCCCATCAAAATCGATCCATTTCCCAAGTATTTACGGGTCCAATACCCGTTTGACTGCACTAGTTGTCCAATGCGCTATTTTCTAGTGAATATATCATATTTTTTCTCTGTAATTAAAAAATCTGTATTCACATATAATAAATTAATTTCTACTGTCATCATAAAATAAATGAATTTCCAGACGCGTTCCAATGTTGTATAATGTGTTCATTTAAGTTAAAATAATGAAGTTACAGCAGAACTGGAAACTTGTGGCCATATCAGTGTTCTATGAGATATAGATACTCAGCTACTACTACTGTTGATCCTATCGGGCCGTTACACTAAATCAACTCGTTCAAGCGATGTAATGAACGTAGAAGTCGACGGGTCAACGATGATGGATTAAGCCATTTTATGAGGAATGTATTCATACTACAACTCTGGAAATTCTCAATAAATAGCAAGCCATAATTTTTGTGAGCTCGATAAAATCACATCGGTAAAATGTACGTTTCGAAAATATGCGTTAAGTAATAGTTGAATTCGATTAGTTTGTTTATCAAACTTCGCAAAGAGAAAACTCGTGACTTCGAATGTTTTTTTTGGATAAATTGAAACAAAATCTACGAGAAATCTGTCGCATCGTTCATTTTCTGAATGCCGTTCATGCACACTCCTTATATTGATATTTAATGTCAATGTAAAGAATAAGTAAATATCGTTTTATGTGAGAGTGAGTTAGAATTAGTTGAGCAGGAAAGTGAATTTGTTTGGCTAACTGACATTATTGGACGTTTCGAACTACAAGTATTGCTGTAGTATTAGGTACGTTTTTAGTTAAGTCGGATTAGCTCTGCTTCTACTGAACGAATAGAGAGTTAAACAAGCCAATGTCAGATGATTTGCTAAACATGGCAAATTAAGGGAGTTAATTTGAGGCTTATCTTTCACCAAACACATTTCCATCTCTTCTCCGATAGTCAGGTACTCTCGACGCTTTCCATATGATGTCTCAACAATATTAAACTCATTATTTGAGATTCATCTAATGAAACATTCAACAGAGTAATTAAGATGATGAATTATCTTCATAAGCCATCATTTTTAAACTTGATAGTATCGATTAAATTTATTAACTAAACCAGCTATCTATTAAAACTTGTAATTGATTATGCATCATCCGTTTTACATAGGCCGTTATTCGATTAAAGCAAAAAAGAATATTCCTTTCTCTTCTTGGAATTTATAATTCTTGGAATTTATTCATTCCAAGTACAGCCCAGATTATCTCTGTTCTAACGTATCAAGATTTACCTTGAATTTCAAGCAGATGAAACTTTCTTGCTGGAGATATGTGTACCATTAGGCTGCTTGATGTGAAAAGAATAACCATAACAAAAGATGATCCATCACTGGCATAAACGCAATTATTTAGCAGGAGGTAAAGTGATTGATAAACGATTTTATTTCGTATTCAAATTGTATATCGATTAAGTTGATGAATTTATTTGAACACATTGTTGATTCCCTTTATTGAGAAAAATTTCATGAGCGCTGTTTCTGATGGCTGGTTCTGGTTACAACCAAACCGAATAAAGGTTCGTCATTGAATGTGGTTCAGAAGTGAGGAATGAGTTGCGACAAGGTTTTTGACCTCTATTTAAGAAACACCCACGTCATTTGTTTGGCTTGTGCCAGTTATACACTCTAGTTTTGATATCGTCACCATAGCACGACTTATTGATGCCGAAATTTTGCCAATCATTACAGGTTGTATCTTCAGGGCAGGCTTGAGGCTTTGTTTCTGTAGCTGTATTTATTGTGGAGAAGAGCCATCACGCTACACAGTTCACTGCAGTATTCCGGTGGTTAACTCCGTTCTGTGATCATGTGCGAAATGAAATTTTCGAGGATGGGGTTCCAAATATTGGGAAGGTAATATCCCGAGTCAAGGTTTAGATTAGTTGGATGTTTTAATAATTCTATCGCTTTAAGAAGTTTTTGCTGATAGAAGTTTGGGGTTCCGCAAGTGCAGATCTACAGGTGTCACGAAGTTGTTCAGCGCTCATGTTCCTCCATACTGGTATCTAGATATCTATCTGTCTACTGTACGACCTCGTTTCACAAATGTAGATTTTACCGCAAGAACATGGATTGCTATAAGCACCTTGTAAAGGTGACCTTTGATAGATTTATGAATCTAGTTTTGGGAGTGTGGAAAAACGAATAGAAATATTATGCTTTGCAAGAATTTTGGAAATTCGATCTGTTATGTATTCAATATATGGAAGGTAGGTAGTGGATAAAGTAGGTGGGAAGGGAGGTTGTGGCTCAGTTGATTTGAAATCTTATGTGAAGTGTATTTCTTTATGGCCTTTTGAATGTTATAATGAGAGGAATTATTTGATAGTAAGACAAATGAGAGGTGTTTTAATTCCTACCTTAAGGATTGGGGTTTAAATAAGTTAACATCTCTGTGGACCAAGGAATTTATGACAGATTGGTTTTGGGCAGGGTGGTGGTGGTAAAGTTCATTGAGGTATCTATCGGTATGAGTGGGTTTTCGATATCCAGAATATCTCAAAGTACCGTCAGTCTGTCGATTTTAACTAATACATCTAGAAAAGGGAGTGAACTATCCGATTCAACTCCCGTGGTTAAACGGATACTGGGATGTATTGAATTTGAATGATTGAGGAAGGTAACAAGATTTCCGCGACCCCGTTGCCAAATTACAATAGTGTCCACAACTGCTCGTCCTCGGGAGCTGCCATGAGTTCCCCACTTTTCTCCGGTCTTAGCTAATATCTTCATGGAAACTTTTGAGCGAGATGTTATTGACTCATCTGTTCTCAAGCCGAAATGTTGGCTTAGATTATGTCGACGACACTTTTGTTATTTGGCAACAATCTCAATCATTTAAATTCATTACATCGCAATATCCATCTCACCATGGGAGTTGAATCGGAAGGCTCACTCCAGTTTCTGATGTATTAGTTAATCGTCAGACTGACGATACTTTGAAACATCGAAAACTCACTCACAAAGATAGATACCACAACGGTCCTTTCCAATGCCACCCTGCCCAAAAGCAATCTGTCATGAACTCCATGGTCCACAGAGCTGTTAAGTTATCCCAAACCCAATGCTTAAGATCAGAATTGAAACACCTTCCATCTCTCTTATTATCAAATAACTTCTCCTTTTATAACATTCAAAAAGCCATAAAGAAATACACTTTTCCTAAAATTTCAAATCAACCTGAGCCATAACCCCTCCCATCTCCTTTTCACACTGCCTATCTTCCATATATTGAAAATATAACAGATCGAATTTCTCAAATTCTTAAGAAGCATAATATTTCTACTCGTTTTTCGACAGTTCCAGAACTATCTTAATTTTCAAACTTATCATAGATCCCCTTCCTCCTCTTCATTTAGAAGGTGCTAATAACACTTCATGTTTTATGCGGTGAAATCAACGGTGAAATAGGTCGTACAATAGGTATCCGTGTGGAAGAACATGAGTGTCGTACAAGGCTTCGTGAAACCACTAGATCTGCACTTGCGGAACATAAGTACCCATTCGAAAATACTAAAATCCTAGCCCGAGCCCCAAACTTCATCGAAAAATTCATGAAGCGATAGAAATCCTAAGTATCCAAATAATCTAAACCATGTGTTATTATTACATGGATATTACCTTACCAGTATTTGGAAACCCATCCTCGAAAAGTCCACTTCGCACATGATCTGACAATGCCATCAAGTCGTGTTGTTGTGATGCGGAATCCATCTGTAAACCAAGAATTTCCCAAGAAAGTTTTCCGCGGAAGTCTAATGTTCTATTCAACAGCTTATAAATCTCATTCAAAATAATTCCAGTCAGTGAATTATGGCAAACCAACTAGAAGTTGTTTTTCATACGTCGGTACCTACCATCAACAGATTGAGGATTGAAATAAAAACATACCGAGTTTTCTATCCAAGATATTTTGTTAGGATACTTGAAAATAATTCTCGTTTTTCTGGTCTTCGGTGCGTCGAGAATGATTCCTCCATTTCCCTCCGGTATATCGATTGATTCAGCTGAATGAATCTATGAAATGATTTGTTCTAAAATGTGTCATGTATTAGAAGGCTAACTGATTAGTATTGTGGATTGAATATGAGTTAGTGTTCACTATAAGACTGGCTCTGACATACAACATTCTATTCTCCAAAAACATATATTTTAAAAGCAGAATAATGTTCATTGTTTGTTCGAGGTTATGGAAACTGCAGATAAAACAACAATCATGGGAAGTTAGACATGTCAGATTCGTCAATGAAAGACAAGAAAATGTTTCTTTTCGTGAAAATACTCACATCCACTACATTCAAATTCAGTTATTGCTGGTATTCAATACTGATAATTACCAATTTAAATAATTGATCTATTTCCATGAGTAAACCACTCTTCTATTTTCCGATATCTATAGTTGATTGAGTTTGGGCTTCTTTGTAGTGATTTCATGAATTTCATTTGAAATCCTTATACCCGGAATAGAAACATTAGAACATTTAAAATAGTGAGCACACTCATATGAATAGGATAATAATAAAAGCTGAACATACAAATAAAATAATCTACATATGAGTACAGACATATCTATATTCTTCAGAGGGGTCGTTAGGATTCAGTGACGCATACGTTAATAACCATCAAAATCAAGTTCATGTTGCTGTCACAATACTCAGTCCATGCTGAGAGGTGAAACGCGTATTTGCTAAATTGAAACGGAAAGTTCAAAATTCAGTTACGGACCCTGCATATTAACAATCAATCAGCGTATTGCGTTTTTATTATATTGCGGAGTCCGATTTCCAAGAATTCTTCATTCTGAATGACCTACTTCTTTGTATGCGTATATATATCGCCCTGAAGATATGGATGGCTAATTTGACATGTCATAAAAGTTAATATCAAACATATTGATGTACCCACATACTGACAAGAACGTTGATCACAAATCAAGTGAATAAGCTACTAGTTTTTTTTGCGTAGAGGAGAGTAAATCTTCCATAGACAACTCGGGGGCCCGTGCCCCAGGGTGTGCCGGATTCTTACCAACTGAAACCCCTCCACCGTGAGGTTGGTTCTCCTTCCCAGAGGGAGCCACTCTGCACCGCGGTCATAAGTGTCCTATTGTGCCCTCACATATTGCTATCTCCTCATCAGTCTGATGTATTTCATGAAATTCAGTAGCCTGATATAGGGGATACTTCTAATTTCCTCGGGTGTAGTTTTATCGTCTCCGAGGTATGTCCGACGACCAAACGCATATGCCGTGCACTGACACAGCATATGCATGAGTGTCTCTTCTTTCACGCCGCATCCCCTGCATATGGGCTGATCTACCAGACCCATCGTACAGAGATGTTTGTTGCAGGAATGCAACAATTTACCTAAATCGGGGAATCTATCAAATGGAGATAAATTTGAATCCATTTGGTTAACAAACATAGAAATTTTGTTTTTCAGATCAGGTTAGATTTTATCGAAATTTTCCTCCATCAATGGTCCAGGTCATTGACAGGACTCAAAAGAGTGCCAACTATGACTGTTCCACCATAAAGTGCAATCATTTATCAGAGCGAGCGTTACGCCCCTAGATACCAAATCTGCAGGATTATGATCGGTACTTATGTGGTTACAAGTGTAATGGCTAGTCAATGTTTGTCTCTTCACAAGTGGGTTACTTACAAACGTTTTAAGCAAATAGGGAGGTGTTTTTAACCATCCTAGAACGATAGTCGAGTCTGACCATAAAACGCAATAGTCAATTTTTAGATTTAATTCCGCAACTGCTTTGTGAAATACCCTACTTAGGATGAGCGCGGCACAAAGCTCAAAGCGTGGAATGCTGACAGTTTTCATCGGTGCGATTCAGCGATGCCGCCTTGGACTTAGGGCACAGTAGAGAAGATTTGACGCTACCATTACGATCTACAGAACGTAAGTATAGGCTTCCGCCGTACGCCGCTTCAGAAGCGTCCGCGAATCCATCCAGTTGTACATTCTCTGCGTCCTTTAGTATGACTTGCCTAGGTATTTTAATTTGATTCAGATGCGGCATTTCGTTATATAATTTAAACCAAAATGTGTAAACCTGCATGGGTACCGATTCGACACAGACAACCTCCCAAACCACAGTTCCTGCATAGTGATTTTTGCCAATATAAGACAAGGGCTCAGCAATCTTAAAGGATCGAATATACGCGCAATACACGATAAAATTGTACGTTTAGTTACCTTACCAATGGGCTTATTTTCATTTATCTCAAAATAGTCTGATGAGGGTGTCTAGGTTAAACCCTCATCTTTCGCACGAATCTTCAGATTGGAAGTCATATGTGAATTCACGTTGAAGTTATTTTTGAAAATGAGGGGATCGTTGCAGATCAATTTTCGGAGATTAAAACGGCCATCTTTGAGAATTTTACTAACGTAAATGATATAATGGGTAAACTTCCTTTACAAGCATCGGATATTTGTTGTAAGTATATTATAACTAAATATGAGGCTGCGGTGGTGCCGTGAGTTACAGTATTCAACATATAAGACCGGATGGGGTGGCCGGGCATATATTGCCAGATAATCTGTTGCAAGTGACGTTGATTTGGATCAACAAGTATTTGGAAATACATCTTTGCAACGTCGGCCGCTATCAGGAAATCGATAACTATTGACCAAAGATTCTTTTGAATCGTTCAACTTTCCATTTTCCAAATCGTTGAGAGATATTCCCGAGAAAGCAGGCGTTGAAGCGTTTACATTACCCAAAGTTTAGTTGTGTCTTTGCTTCCTTTTAGTATCCCGTGATAATCGTGATAGGGCATAAAATATGAATTGTTATCAATTGAGGTAGCGCTGTCAACTTTACTTGAATGACCTGGCTGTTCGTACACTATAATGAAGTCTACATTCATGTTTCATTGTTTTCAAGCTTCCCTTCGAGAGATAAAAATCGTTTTTTGGTGATAGCGTACTAGTCGTCAAGTTTTTGCCACGTCATCCTTTGACGGAATATTTACAATGGTCGTCTTACAGAAATGTGATTCGCATAGTTTTTCTTCCTCCGATAATATTTTATTGAAGGGAACTCCTGTAATTCCCAAAATTTTGCGAGCTGGTCTTGGAAATTTTAGCAAAATTACAGTGTATCCGTTCTGTATTTACTATAGTCGGAACGGGACCAGATATGATATAGCCTAGTTCTATAGTTTCTGTAGTACGGGGTTATCTCTGCCAAAGCTTATTTCTCCTACACAAATTCATTGCCAAAGAATATCCGCAACTATGAGTGTGTCGATTTTATCAGGTTTGTTAAAGCTCGTATCGACTAAATATAAATGCTTTGGTATGTCGAGTTTGTTTTTATCTGAATTGAAATTTGGAAGATCATCAGTTATCTCATTTAGAACAGTACAGAAACCATTTTGACATTTGTCATGCAATTCAGACTCAAAAGCACCTACTCCATTCTGATCTAGCTAATTGCAGGGGATCGCACAGTTCTGCTATTATGAAAGAGTACTGGGACCCGCAATACAATAAGGCTTCAATCATGTGAGACGCAATAGTGAACGCTCATGTCTTGGATCACTAATTTGGCTAGGGCGGGCAATTGAGCTATTTAGACCTATTCAGGAATTGGCCGGCTCTAGAATACCACACCAACTGCAGGATTAATAAACACTCTTACAGGTGAGCAGCACAAGAGGCAATTCTACAATAAAACCGGAGGGAATAACCCTTGAGGACAATACAGAGGCTCAGCAAAATTACATCACGCAGAGGACTTTAAGAGTTAATGGTCAAATAGACAAATTGAACTAATCATCAATCAGATCAAAGACTAGACCGCTGATAGGTCAAGGCATCTGAAGGATCATCTCTGCTTGAGAGCCTCTCACAGATGGCCAGACTGACATTCTCTGGAATGGTTATAAATTTTGACTTTAATGGAAATCATGTGTCATTTTTACCTTGACAAACTTCTTTGGCAAACCATTGTCCCTTATGGAAGGAACATTAAACTACTCTCTACTAGAGAAAATCATTTCAATAATGTGTTTTAAAGTTATCAGTTAGCATATTGTGGTGTTCAGATCCTTGGTATGGTTTGGCAGAGATCGCCATGTGGTGTTCAGGTTCTTAGGATCTGTGGCTATGGGTGGTATTGAAATAACTCGGTGATTGGTTTTGGTCTATTGTATACTAAGCATCAAGGTGGAGCCTCGTCCTCTTACGAAGGTTGACATTAACTTCTCAGCTTGCTGGAGTAATGTTTATATTGCATATTTATTAGCATAACCTTTGTATTTACCATCTCGGTAGCGTATCTAGCTCACGGTACCGATTCTTTCAAGAAAATTATTGAATTAAGTAAATTCATGGAATCTATTGAAATAATCTCTATTATTTCATTGTAATATTATTGTCATACCGATATTTTCTGAGAAATTCAGAACACCACAAGTTTGTAGAGCCAATTCCAGAGTGGAATCTCTCTCAGGAAACACATATGATACTTAATCGCAATGTCACTTTGGTTCCACAAAGAGTGATATCTGAATCAGATATGAGGAACATTTCATCCACAGCTGATAGTTCAACTTTGTGCCAAAGAACTGCACTACAGTATAACTTATGATATTCGACCGACCGCAATTTGAACAGTTGAGAAAGTTTCCGAATTTATAATAAGGAAGATTATATTTTATTGAATGATCCAAAGCCACCAAAGAAATGCTGAATCATGGATAGGAATGCTCAGTGTTCCACCCCCATCACCCATAATGATGAAAGCTTCGTTAGAAAGAGTTTCTCAAGGTTTTATTCCATTTCACGGATGTGTGTTAATGATTTTGAATATGCAAATATTGTATAAATGTTAAATTTCGCTGTAGATAACATTATAAGCTCTCAATAATAGCAAAAGCAAAACTATCGAATACCAGCCGTGAATCATAAAGCTTTGGTACTTCAAATAACAATAAACCTATTATTATAATACCAGCATCATCATTATCAGCATTGGATGTGAAATATCTAGATATAACATTCTGAATAATTGAACTACCAACATCAATCAACTCTTTCTAAGCGTCAATTTAACGTATAAGAGCAACAAATGTACTTTGTATGTCGAGGGCTGTCCTGACTTCAGCATGAAAGTATTAGAATGATTAGTGTACTCGCGATATATCCATACAGTCAATTTAATGAGCATGACCATGATCCGAGGGAGAACTATATTTATTTCTTCATTTGCATCGGAAATTGATTCAAATGGTAAAAATGATAAACAAATATCGGCTAATGTCAATATAAACACTAGGAAATCACTAGTTGCTTTCAAATTATTAAGTAGCCAACCGTCGTCAGAGTATATTAAATCTGAAGCCAGGAAAACACTATTCATGAGGATTGACCCTTGGCAGGATAGAGGTCGTTAATCATTGGTCAGCTTGTATTATATCTCAATACTGGAATAATTTCAAAGCAAAATAGCAGAATTAATTTAGTTTCAACACCAAACATTTCCGATTTACGAATGGTTTTGATATGTGGAACACATTATTTCAATTCATTTCCATGCAACCGCTCAGGCAATATTCGTGAGAATAGGTATCTTAGTAATCATTTATGTGTTATATACTACGAGGGCTAGGTGAAAAGTTTCTGAAAAATAAAACAGATTGCGCAACAATCGAAGATCTTATGTCCTAAATTGTGATGTACCATCCTTAATTAGAACGCATTAAAATGTTCAAACTGATGTGTCATTCAGTTCTGTTTTGACACCCATCGAAAGCAAACAACCTTGAAGATTTTTGTAAACATGGGAAAAAGGGAATTTTACGTCTTGATTAAACAATATTTCTTGCGTGGAAAAAACATTACGTAAACCAAAGCATTGCTTGTTAAACATTATGGGGACTCTTCATCATCGATTGGAAGGATTCACGTTGTGGTAGTATGACCACAAAGGACGCCGAACATTTTGGTCGTCCAATTGAGGTTGCAACGCCAGAAATCGTCGATAAAATCCATGGTATGATATTGGACGATCGGCGAGTTGGAGTGCATGAAATTGCTCAGGCTATGGGCATGCCAACCAACGACCGTGTGACAACTTCAAAGGGTAGTGTTGGGCGATGTTCAAGCAAAATAAGAAGGACTTTTTGCGCCTTTTCGTAACAGTGGACGAAAGATGGATCCATCACAACACACCAGAGACCAAAAAACAGTCGAAATAGTGGACTTCTCCTAGCGAATCGAAGCCGAAAAAAGTCCAAGTGGGTTTATCCACCAACAAAGTCATGGCGACAGTTTTTTGGGATGCAGACGGTATCATCCATATCGATTACCTTCAAAAGGGCAAAATGGGCACCGTCGTATATTATGCAGAGCTGTTGGATCGATTTGACGCCGATTTGAAGTGAAAGCGGTCGCATTTGGCGAAGGAAAAAGTGCTTCTTCCACCAGTACAATGCACCGGCGCACAGGTCCGCAGTCGCAATGGCAAAATTGGATGCATTGTGCTCCGAATTGGTTCGTCATCCTCCATATTCTCCAGATTTGGTCTATGGCGATTCTTATCTATTTCCAAACTTGAAGAAATAGCTCGGCGGAAAGAGATTTGGCTCCAACGATGAGGTCATCGCTGAAACAAACGCCTATTTTGGAGGATTGCCGTCGTATTATTTGGAAGGGATCGAAAAATTGGAAAAATTTTGTTTAATTTTCCAAGCACCTTTTATCTTGCCCTCGTAACTTTGAACTCGCTGACTTTTCAGATACCTCCAATTTTCAGTTTTCAAATTCAGCTCATATTACCAAATTCCATCTATCGCCTGAGTCTTGAATTATTAAAGAATTCGAACATAACTTAGGGGGCGGACGAGGTAATTCAGCGCATAGCTATTGTTTGACCCCAGTTTAATATTTCAATATTTGAACATAGCAAGAGCCATCTCGGAATATTCGCTTCCAATTGAACTGCATATGTAGTGTTCACACAAGGTAGTCAATTGTTTGTTTTTCGGCATGCTGACGTAATTTTCGAGTGAACTTGGATCAGAAACAGAAATCATACCATCCTGCTGGAATTTGAAGCTTTACATCATTATTCACAACCATTAATCTTCGCATTATTCTCTACAATACTCAAACTTAAGTGAAAATATCTAGTGTTTTATATGATACTGATTCAAATACACTAACGACATAAATCAGTAGTTTGATGGCAAAATTGTTTTAATAATTCTTTGAAGAACCCTTTCCAAGTACATTTCGGAATGTTTCATAAAATTTTATTGCACTCTTGTTTGTGAGTAATTCTAATAGATATACTGAAGTGCTGTTAAAATTTTATGACCGTTGAATGTATCCCAGCAGGTTGGGAATTGGCAAGTCACATATAATTCTATTTATTTCCTCAGTGAACGACAGCGTCCTGTCATTAACTATCTACGACAGAGATTTAAGATAAAATAATCAAAGCTCATAAATATTCGTTTGGTTTTAATTGATTAACTTCCGGAATTACTTTGTATACATCTGAAACATACTTTTCTATTTGAGATTTGTCAAAACAATTTCTCCGTTGTATTGATAATGCATTGGTATATTGTTTGCAGTCATAAGCAATAATTTTTGAAAATACGAATGTCGCGATCCAGAAAATGTCCAAGGGACCCATTTTCTTTCTTATTTATAAAGTTATGAACCTTACGTATATTTTACGTAAATTTAAATTTGTAAGCTTTGCAAACATATTTATGTACAGCTCCACGATTCTAGCTTGACCTCTGAGATGCGCGGAAGAAAGAGTGAAAGAGGCACTGTGTAAGAGAGGCAGAGAACAATTATTCACAATTTGTTTAATTCCGCTATATAACTATAAACCTTTCAAAGTGGTAGACCATTAATACCTGCACACATAGCTACTAAGGTTAATTATCTTGAGATAGTGGAATCTAGATTGTTTGAAGAATGATTGTTTGGGCTTCTAAAAAGTTGTTTGAAAAATTTGAATTACCTTTATTCAATTAAAATGACTTAAGATTTTTTTTTATTATTATAATTCCAAAAAATATTTACAAACACATTTACATCAGAAATTTACAAGCGAATGTAAGTTTTATTATTTTCATAAATTACGTTTTGAGCACCATCATCTTCCTTTAATTCCTTATTCCAGTCAAATCGGCCTCTACGTCATCATCAGTTCCATCATATTCTGTATCAGTATCAGTATCGTTTTCGTCCAACCTAATAATAAGCTCTTCCACAACTGTGTCTATTGTTGGTTTGTCTAAAATATATTCTTCCTCAAACCGTTTTGCTCCCTCACACCGAGATTTCCATTTGTCGACTGAGAATTTTTTTGAAAAGCCATCACAATATTGAATGACCTGGTTCAAATTAAAATTTACCTTCTTTCTGGCGAAATATCCTTTCATTCCAGCCCAAGATAACTCAGTGGGATTCAGATATGTCGCAACACGTTCTTGGACCTATAAAATAATGGCTAGTATCAAAATCAGCCCAAAACAAAAGCTTTTATATCGATACAACACACAAACATAATAAATAATTCATTATAAAATTTGACGTTCAAACAACATACCTAATCTATATTTTTGCATAATATTTAAAATGTTGCTAATTATCTCACGACTTTGTCCACTTGATACTTCATTTTTCACTTTAGTTTTAAACGGCATTTTAAAATTGAGAACTTTTCAGAATGCTCCAAATATCACAAGATTTAAATTTTCTCTATGTACTGTACTTTGCTGATGTAAACACTACGAATATACCGCTTAAACTGAGCTCTCCAGCCTTAGGCTACTGTGCATCCAACACTCAGAGGCCAAGCTAGAATGGTCGAGCTGTACTTAAATTGACATAAATTTCAAAGCAGATTCACGTAAATTTTACACAAAATTAGGTTATCTGGTGTACAACCGCGATTTTCAGTTTTCTTCAGAATTCTCTCAGAGTGATAGACTACTAACTCTATTTCTTCATAAACTCCAATGACACAAATAAAAGGCATAAATAAGGCTACCTTGTATGAGCTGCAAAATACTGCACTTGCCATCGGTGTTCGCTGGTATCAAGTAAAAAAAAAACTCATGGTGAATCCTGAAAAGACTGCAGTGGTTCTTCTTACTAGGAAACGGAAAGTAAAACCCCTATCGAAAATTCGTCTGTTAGGGAGGGTCGTGCACCTAAAAGGCTCAGTGACGTACCTTGCAGTTATCCTCGATTCCAAACTGAGATGAAAAATGCACCTAGAAAACCAGGTGAAGAACGCTGTTGCATCCTCATGAGCATGCAGAAGAGCCTTCGCAAACGGGTTTTGCACTGGATCTACACGGCCTTGATCCACCCAAATATAACCTTTCTATTCATTGTTCTCGTCATACATTTGTATCTGTTGATAATGGCACTTATATCTTGAAATTGTTGTCAAGTTATTATTCAAAAGTGGTATAAAAACCAAGTACCTAATTTTTTAATATCAACAACAAAATTCTGTTCATAGCACTTGATTAAATAGGGTTTATAATTTCTTATGTAATTATTGGAAGAATATTATCACAACTGCTTCACCTGCTATATGATTTGACACTTATCTATGAATTTTTACTAACATGCATGGAGCCAGTAGCACTTGGTACGTGGGTCCAATATGAAGGCGATAATGAAACTTTCTTGACCGAAATCTGAAATATATCATTCTTGATCATTGTCTACCAGCATATTTTATGAATATTCGTTGAACGAAGCGGTTACTATATGATAATTGAATTACTAATTGAGAGTAAGAAGTTTTCTTCATTTTACTAACAGTTTATTGAAACAATAACAATTGTGACTGCATTTTCGAAAACTCATCGCATCATTATCGAACGAAAATCAACCTATTCTCATTACATAATTTTTGTCTTCTTTTTTATTGAGTTGCAAAGTGTTTGCAGTGATCAGGGAGGAAATTCAAATTCAAATTATAATAATTATGATCTTGTTTGAGTAAACTGTAGTGAATAACGGAAGCATTTGAATTAGAAATCTCACTTTGGAATATTACCAATTTCCTCCTCTCGATTGGACAATATAAGTTAAACAAGACTATCGAAACTTAGTGTAGTCGACACTTAGTTTAATGAAGATTCATGAGTTGTCTTGGATAATTCTGGTGACGAATCTGATTATATTCCGTTTGTGATAAACTACTAATATTGTATGTAATTTGCGATTAATCGAATCATCCTTCGGAATTTCAACTTTAGTGAGATTTGAAGAAATAAAACTCATCCTCTAGAAACTTATTTACATGTGCTGGCACCAAGTGAAATATTATCCGTTTTAATTACTCACAGAGGAAAATGAACATAACTTAAATTATACTATGAGTGAATACAAATTTATTTATACTAGTATTTTGTTTCGTATTAAAAATAAGCCTTCTATTGATAGGATGCAACTCACAAATAACAAATAAATTCTCAAAAACTTCATGAGATTTTCGAACTATGTGCTGAGTACAACAATATAAAATAAGTAAAAACTACGTGATCCACTACTTATTTCGAAAAGTAGCTCGCTACCGTTACTGGATCTCTAGAAAGAAATTACCAGTACAATTGCATTGTTAATTTTTCATTTTAACAGGGTTCATAATCCAGAGTTGCCGGACAAAACAATCAATTTAATGCAGTCCAAAAGTACACAAACCTATCTTTTCAGAACTGTAATGTGTAATGTCGAATCCACTATCATCTAGTGTTCAACAAATGGTATCCTCAACAATAAATTAGTTTGAAGAGTTGCTACAGCTTTGCAACTGGGTATCTCAACAGACAACAAAATCTTATGTGAACGGAGCAATAGCGAAGCAGCTACAAGTCTAAGAAGGAAATGGCTGCGAGCTAGAGTAGTTGTTTCATGTAGATGATTTTGGTCAGAGCACAATTCGAATTGTTATTTTTGATATGTGCAGAAAAATATAACTTCAAACAGACTAAAAGAAAAACTTCTGAAACATGAAACTTGCAGGTTGTACACCAGGTTCCATTGCTGGTGCAAAACTAATATTTTCTTCAAAAAGTGAGGATGTCGAATATCAGTCATAGTGACAAGGATTACAAAAAATCCTTAATTGGTTGGAATTTCAATTTCAGTGAATTGAGAAGAGCCCTCCTCCATAGTCAGGGATTAGTCTTGTTTTCACAGTACTGTTCTGAATAGAGCCAGCAACCACCTCTAGTAAATGTGATATACAAGCGCGGGTGGATTCACGGGGCGGGGGCCATGGGGCCATGGTCGCCCTTGAGTTAGGTTTTTTAGTTTGATTCCTCGAGTTTAGGAGGAAATAGAATAAGTAACAAATTCCAACACTGATAGAACACTGAATAACTCGAGATTGCAAACCTGTAATTATTTATCTTATTTATTATGAATAACGCAACTGAAATTTACAGTACTGCACAACCACAGATAACTAGATTTATACATAATATATGTAAAGTTTACGTTTATCTGCCATCAAGTGCTTCAAAATTTATGTAAAATCCACATAAATCTGATATTTTGCAGAGTTTACGTAAACAGTAAACTATTAGTGATTAGTGATTAATGATCGAAGTCACTAAAACAAGTATTGATGCATTGTTCATTATAACCATTGAATCATCTAGCAGGTGCCGGTCACTTGCTCTAGGCCCAAAACAAAGATTTTACTGTTATCCTATGTGGACTACCAATACAGGTGCCCAGATTGTGAACCGCATCATTTAATAAAAAATTTGAATAGCTATATCAAATATTTAATCTTATTAGATTGTATAATGTTTATCCCCACCAGACAGATATAGTTTTTTTTGAGGGGGTGTTTTCCAAGGCGACTCCTACAGTTTCCTCTTGTTCAACATCGCACTGCTACCGCTCTTCATTGCATTGAAACGGGCTCGTGGATATTACTCTGAACCACCGAACGACCGAAGACATCGATTACCCATTTATTTTACATAGATGACATGAAACTGTTTGCCTCTGGGGAGAAAAAATTCCATCAGTTTCTCAACATGCTATCATTACGTTGATAAAACAGATAACTAATCACAGTTATTGGTGTTTGTTTCGAGAGATTGAACATCTTGCGAAACTTGATAAGAAATAGTGCATCAATGTTCCGATGTTGTTTGATTCTACTCACCAAAAGAATATGAAATATAGTTGATATAGTATTTATATGTACAATGCTTCTCGTGAAACATAATAATTGTTGCTATGTCTTGAATATAATAATTTTCTGTATTAGTATCAAAAGTGTTATTAACGTTACCTTATATCAACAACATCTATGAAATAACTGCAATTTTTGGTAATGTTACAAAATAATTTGATTAATAATACAGGATTCAGTCAATAATGACTAGTTTGAAAGGTACTCGCATATATATGATTCAAAATGCATACCTACCAACTATACAATATAAAATCGTTAATCTGCTATTGATAAAAATAAATCTATAATTGAGCTACATTTATTGTATGTAACACAATAGTGATATCACACTTCTGCAAAACGTAAAAACTTTAGTAATGTATTGGAGCAAGGATTTCCTGCTGGGGATGAATGTTAAGATTTCTGCCCTTATATATTTGTCGAACAATTGAATTTAATTCAAAAACAACTAGTAAGTAAGCCGTGTAGAGTCGCTTTGTGCACTCGGAGTTTAATGATGCGAGACAATGACATAGTCTTCGTTTATTAAGAACCGTAACACCGCTTGTTCGAGGGGGGTTAGCGAATAGCTACGAGTGTCTTAATCCGCCAGTAAATTGGGTCTCGGTTAAATTCCGGCTACCGACTCAAACAGCGTATATGCGGCTCATGGAACTGTATTGTACACACGTCTGGCAGCTCAATTTGAGCGCGCACTGGCCCATAAATGTCAGATATAAACGCCGAACAGGTTTAGGTCGTATTTAAAAAGAGCTGGAGAAGAACATTCGAGGAGCGTTGATTGTGCGCCCCTTCGATTCATTTATCTTTAATCCCCTCGACATATTTGCTCCAAAACGGCGAAATAAGGCGCTTAGTTATCATACCGCGTCCACTTATCTGCATGGCCTGTCTGTCACTATATTCAACGATTGTGCGACTGGATGCTTTCTGTTCGCCGAATTAGTTGAACTAAGGATGCGGGGTACTATCTGTAGCCTGCAAGCTCCATGCGACGCTTTCCAGAATGGGAATGTATGTTCTGTCGTGACATGTCAACTGCAGGCACGATCGCGGTACGTTGTTCCATTGTTTGATAATCGTAATCGCGCTCTATTATTGTTATTATTGCTGTCTGTCGCAAATATAGTCTATTCCTTCACATTAAGTCGTGCTCTAAGCGGTAGGGTGTACACGCGATCGGACGCCATGGATGTGGCTCTGCGCTAAAGCTCGGGCTAATCCCGGATTAGCAATGTCGGAGTAGCTGCAATACTAATTTGTTGATTCTACTACGGGGACATTGAATTATTATCGAGAATTTTCACATGCGATTTAGTTGTGTATCGTGTAGTAACGCTAAATTCCAAATAAAACATTCACAAGGAGACTCAAGTGTCGGGAACTAATCGAATCACTTAAGAAATCTGCCACAGATGAGCCATTGGAAATAGAATGAAGACTTTTATTCTCAGTTAATGTACTTCGGGAGAAATTTTCGATTGTGGATGAATTTATTACAACTTATATCAATTCGAGTTGGTATACCCACGTTTAGACAGAAAGCAGGGCAGTTTTTAAGTAATACGAACGTGGCCGAACGGCCACGTAGTAGTCCGCCGTGGCCACGTAGTAATCATAATCTGGCCACAAACAATTTTCGAAAATGCGTGAACAACACCTAACTGAAATATGACAGTTCATCAAATATACTGTCAATGAGAATTTGTATGGAAAAAAACATACTCACGACTTCCGTTAGATATATAAATTCTATAAATTCTGCACGTGCTCGAGGATTTTTTCAGCATATAATTAAGAATTTGTGGGCAAGTATATAATAAGTTGGATATGAAAAATATCTATTTCTTTTTTTATTGCAAATGTTTTGGTATGAGTGAGTCACAACCCGTCGATACACAATTCGTCTATTGAATAGATATGATTATGAAATCACAAACCGCCATCTTTACGAAAAAACTTCCGAACGAAATCCCTGTCGGAGTACAAGGTGAGATCAGGTTCTCGGTAACGCCTCTCTTTCTTGCGAAGGAACTCTGCTACAAAGCTGTACCTACTCCATTTAGTGCCACAAACATTGTCGAGTACATGGTCTCATCTGAAGTTGACAGTCGGTGGTTTGATTTAATTTGATTATAATGAGAAATCACTTTCTCAACAATCATGGAGTGAGGTGAAACGTTCTACGCGTTTCTCTTACACTACAGTAGGTTCCGAGTCGTCTTGACATATAATGTTTTCAGATTCGCGCATGTATGTCGGTAGAGAAGCGGTTGGCTGGGGAAGGGGGGTGTTTAAGGAGATATTTTTCTTTTGGCCACCTAGTGAAAAATCCTTAAAAAATGCCCTGACAGAAAGTGTCATTCACTAAGCCTAATCTTCGGTAGTAGCAATAAGTAGTATCCTCGATTTCCGACAGTGTTATCTTCTGCTGATTGGGGTATTCAGATATTCAAGAGCAATGAGAACTAATAGAATAATTGATCAAGAAATATTGTCACAAGGGTATTTCATGAGTGATTGAATCATTTATCAGAATATAAAAGTAGAGGGAAGTGTGTCAAATTGCTATTTGGAGCGCAAGCATTGTTCATTATGACCGTTGAATAATCTAGCAGGTGACAGTCACTTGCGCTAGGCCTAAAACAATGGTTTAATGGTTTCCTATGTCGACTACGAATACAGGTGCCCAGATTGTGAACCGAATCATTCAATATATAATTTGGATAGTTATTTTAAATATTTAATCTTATAAGATTATATATTGTTTATCCCCACCAGATAGATATAGTTCTTTTGAGCATCTTACACGAGCATCTCTCTCTGATGGCTTAGAGTCACCCCTCCTGTTAACAGGTCGAGATGGATATTAAGTAGGTTATAAAGCCCAAAGCTCGTTCTGCCATCATATTGGGCACATGAGGAGTCTTGAAAGAATTGGTAACATTCGTTCTCCACTATCATCTCCCACGTCTAAGGGGAGGTAGGGGACTCCTTACTCAAGACGGGCTGCATCGAAGTGTGGTTCTGAGTACAGCAAGAAATTCACATTCGGACATCCTCATTCTGAAACAACAATTCTGCACATAACCTTTTTCATTCAACAACTACTACATTTCCATTATTCAAGCAAATTTACCCGAATCAACTACGAGAGACCAAGTTCCAATTCCATTTTTTTATCTCAATTTTAAGTTTTACAAACAGGTTGGTGAATATAACTTTTGTTCCTCTTCCTGGAGACTTGTGGGTTCCTGTTTTTCATCTCCTTATTCCTTGAGGATTTCACAGATGCTTCCGATGGTGGTACTATTGAAGGCAACGTCTATGTCTAGAAAGGCTTCTAACGCATATCCTCCACTCGCAATCTGGCTTTCAATGAGATAAATTGTCCAATATGATAATGAAGAATAATTGTCAATCATGCGAGCCTCTTAGTTTGTGGATCGTTCCAGTAGACAGTGGTTTGATTTATTAGTTACACGAATAAAGAGTGTGACGTCATAAACTTAACACAGAACATGAAAGAGACAATAATCGTTGTAACTGCTCGTTATAGCCGTTTTTCTCTAAAGTAAGTATGAAGCGATTAAACACTTAAATAATAAAAATTGAATTCACTTGTCCGTTAACTTTTGATGTCTCATTTAAGACCAATGAATCACGATAATACGATGTGAATAGAATATACATTTAAAGCTCATGACAATATATTAACAGAGGGCCTTTATGCAAAGCAGCCCACGTGCAATTGGCACAATTTTGAGAAAACGAAACATTCACTCAGTGTACTTTCTGTTGTAATCTTTATGTTGATATTGTTATCAATTTTGTTTGTATTATTTTTAATGATTTCACATGACCCTCCATTGTCATCAAAATATCAACAGTTTCTTTAATTCAACTGAAAACATAACCTTCATGGTTAAGTTCCTTTATTTTTATAAAATACTAAGCGGAATATTCTCATATTAAGGTAAAATATTTTACAATGAATCAAACAGAATATAGTTGAAACAACTCCAACATCAATAAAAATGTTAATCAGAAGCAGCTCCCTGCATATTTTTGCTTTTTCATCCCATTGAAAAATGGAAGATAAACGGGAGGCACATATTTTCCAATCATCGGCATAATACAGTAGCCACTCAAGTGGCAGTTTTCTTCATACGCGAAACGAACATTACTTAAGTCGATACTACGTTTGTTCATTCAATCTATCTTCAATCTCGGTCACATGGCGAAGGTATAACAAGTGATGAATTAGTTTAGAAAGTCGTCCATTGCTACTAAAACAGACAAAAAATGAACCATGGTATGGATCTCTGTGTCTTTGAAATGATGTGTAAAGGAAGTAAATTCAAAAGTTTACATTCAACAATTTATGATTTGAGGATAGAGTTGCTGTTCATTGACATAGGGAGCGAAAACCGACCATGTGATTGAAATGGTCGCTTATTACTATCAATAATATAGATTATAAAATTATAGTTCTAACAGGTTTGATGCAATATAAGGTCATGTAGCTATAAATGGGGTTTTACAGAATATAAAACATGAATGGTTACTGCTCCATACAATGCAAATTTACTTTTGATGCTGAAACATGACATCTCAAATTTGCATAGCTTGGTCTTCGACCGGTTTTTGCACCGAACCCTTTAATTGTTCCAACGCAAATTGATGCTCATTTTGAAAACATATAACAAGACGGATTGAAAGGTTACATATATTCATAGGGACATTATCAATAATATAGTTGAAATTTGAAACTACTAGTAGCAATAAAGGAAGTATAACATTATTAATATTATTATTATTGATCTTAGGGGTTGTTTCATTAGTTCCTAAAGCACTGCAGCCTAAAAGGCCTTTTGCGTTGGCCCTCAAATGACTAATTGTTTTCGCTTATATGTCCTGCCTCCTTGAAGGAGTTCAGTATCTGTTCAAACTTCAAAACCATTGGTGTTATGTTAGTGTCACCAAAACATTTTCTTCTGCCGTGATCCAGCATACGTCATTGACATCTTATATGTGCAGAGGTCCTATCATCTTCGTTGCACAGTCTACATGATGTTCCTTGTTGTACACCTATTTTGTGTTGGTGTTCCGACAGTGAACAGTGTCCCATGAGCAGCTGACCGAAGTTGGTGTCTTGTTAGCTTCAGTAATTCATGAGTTTCCCGTTTGTATGGTCTCCCTATGAATAATTTCGATTGTTTAAGACCTTTGGTGAGTGTGAGTGTCCAATGTTTGGTCATTGCCTGATTGGCTGCTTGTTCGAATTGTGGTGCCATAGGCAATGTTTCTCGCATGTCCCGGTTGGAAATATGTTAGTTGGCTCCCTTGTCGTGCCAGTTGGTTTGTCATTATGTTTATTTTCATGCCCTGGGCCCATCAACGAAACCAGTTTTGCTCAGTTGCTGGTGGATAAGATTCTGATAACCCGGAATTCATGAGCAGATCTTGACAAATTATGGAATACAGTGCATAATCACTACATTGAGCTTATTTTACTCCCACAATCTTCAATCATTCCAACTTCGTTATCGGAAGTGGTCCTTAGAATCCCTCTTGCATATGACCTTCCACTGAATTATGGTACTGATCCTTCCAAGGTGAATAGTATTCCGGCCAATTCCTTGGTGAGGTACCCCTCGTTCATGTTCTTCATTTGATTGACCTGAGCGGGTTGTGTTGTTGATTATTGCTCTTTATAGATTATCCCCAAATCTTCTTTGTCATTCTCCTAGACTAACCAGAAAAAGAAGAGCAGATGCTCTGTTGTGATATGCAATATTTTATGTTGGAGAACACTCATCAATTTCCATGGCATCGGGATGTGTTACCTTCCTGAAAAAAATTTCCGACTAGCACGGGCCAGACATTTCGACTGTTGAGCTTCCATTGTCATTATGACTTTCCTTCGTGGTTTGAATTCTGTTCCGCCAATTTGTTGTCTTTTACAGGTTCCAGCATGTTTGTTATTATAGGGGTTATCCGAGCATACACCTGCTCCGGGTTGAGTTTTGGTAGTTGGTACCAGTGGGGTATTGTGTAGGGGAGCACGTAATCAATTTTTGGTTAGTTCCTGTTCCTCCTGTTCCCGCTCAACTAAATGACTTACTTCAAAAATTAATTGAATTTTAGCAGCTACAACAATCAAGCAGGAAGTTCTAATCGCCGAATTAGTTTTTACCTACTATTTTGAAGGGAAGTGGAATGAATAGGATATGTTTCCTAGGTACTAGTCATAATGGTAGTGAATGAGTTATTAATTTCATGGAATGGCGCTCAAATCCGACGTCAGATTCTGAAGGTGAGTTTTACCTAACGCTACCTAACTATTTTATTGTTCCATGTCATTAAATTTCTAGCTGTTAATTGTTGATTCTCTCATCTGTGATTCCTCTTCCGGGACCTCCTTCTTTCTGGTACAGTAATATAATTCACTTTTATTTTAAAGCAACCCTTCATTCCGTGTTTAGTATCGTGAATTTAGAGAATGTATTGTTGAGAAAACATAGGGGCAATCTATGTTTCTAACAAAACTTTCGAATGTTTTCCTCTGTTTCTTCTTTACTCTCTTGTTTTATATTGTATGACTTTTTCCTGCTTTGTTCTCCTAAATTTCTTCTCCATCCCGACTCATCTCCTTTGTTGTTACATATCTTCGGTTTGTTAATCGTCTCGATAAAGAGTTATGTCTAAGTGAATCAAAAGGTCAACAGGCCAAAAACGACAGTTACTTGTGAAAAACCTTCGACAAATCTCAGAATGAATGTACCTAAAAGCCAAATTGATATATAACAACTAAATGAAAAAATGGAAATGTATTTATATATTTTCACTTGTTGAACAATTTGCCAGACCTACTTCTTCTTCAGTATGCATTTGCTATTGGCTCTCACTGGAATTCTCCGTAAAGAATTACTAATTGTCTGAGAACCAAATGATTATCTGAATAACTGAGTCGTGGAATGAAACATCATTTAGACAAGCGGGCAAAAAAAAATCATTCAGAGACGAATGTACATTTTTCTACAACTATATACTCCTAAGCCACTGTGTGAGAGAATCATCAACATTTTTTGACATTTGTTTAGATGTGGTGTACATGAATAAGTTAATATCACAGTTGAGTTAAGAAAGCGAAACATTATTTTTTCATATCGATATTGAAACTTATCATAATTATTGAAGGAAGCCAAACTATTATATTCATCAGAACGGAAACAATTCGCGATTGACATTTCGAATCAAATAATAAGAAAATACCATCATCGAACGCTTCACACTTTGCACTACGTGAGCTAACTAGAAACATTGACTTACGATTCATCGTTTGTGAAACCGAATGCACTTTTGCTTTGTTTGCCCCAACTTTTTAAAATTATAACCTAATACTACGAGATTCCATGATCAAAAATACCCGCGAAGAACAGCACTCTAATACTTAATTTTCGATAAACAATGCGTTAACAATAAGGATTTCGTGGAATAACTATATGCTGAAAAGGCGAAGTTCAGCCAGAAATTGAGTCTTTTGTGGTACACTTTTTTGCTCGTGACTAGCAACCTTGAATGTATCAAAATACCTATAAACGTTTTAATCGTCAACTCTAGATATCCTCACGGGGTCACGAAACCGACGATTGGGTCGAGCAAATTTCAGTTGCACACGAGCACCATGTTAGGAAGAGATCGGAGCAGCCAAACGCGTCTTTGGCGAGACGTCTATCCAGAAAATTTCTACGACACTATTTCAAAAAACTCAGACCAAAGTTGACTCAAAATCATAGTAATAGACCAGTTTCCGTTTTCGAAGACTTGCCCGTAGAACCCAACATTCTCGGGCGAGGATGCCAGAATGTACTTGCACTTTGATAATACATCTGTACAAGGACAAGGGAAAACAATCGAATACAAAGAACCTTACAAATAACCTACCAACGCAGTATTTCCAAAAATGTATACAAATTGAAATAACTAACTCATGAAAAAATAAACAAAATAACATGCGATGACCTTGCCACCTGGAGTTTCGAACCAACGCTATCGGGAGCAACAGAATATGCAATAACCGTTTGGGCTACCATTGCCGTATCATCAACAACATTGAATAAGATATATCAAATGTTACTGCACTCACCGCTGGGAGCTCTATCTTGGGGTATGATCCGACTTGTATCCGCCTATTTACGGGATACGTGGACATTTCCCGGTCAGCCTGTCCGTTCCTGACTGGTCATGTTGTTGGTATTCTGTTGCTTCCATCGCTTTCTTGTTTTTGTTGTAAATGTTGGTGGCGTCCAAATTCAATGAATTTAGGGTTCTATTGTTGAGAATATCATGACTGATGATTTGCGGAGTGGAAGATAAATCTCCTATGAGGTCAAAATATAGGATAGTTGACACATTCGTGCGTCATTACCTGACCTACAAAAATATTGTATTGTAATGGGAACGAATTCCCACAGATACTGAATCGGTTTGGTTCCACGGAGACAGAACAGAGTACCAGCGGAATGCTTTCATTATTATTGGAGCCAGTTCATGGAATCGGTTGATCCAAATATCACTCTATAAATTTTAAAAGGAAATTATATATTTATAACTAGAAGGGCTCCGATATTAGCTTACATGTCGACCATAATTCAAACCATTTGGAAATTACAAAAGCAAATTACTGTACATAAATAAAATGGTAAACGGGAGGGAGTAATTAATAACTTCAACAGTTCGGAGAGTCAGATTTCTCAGAAGCGCTGTTGCTGTAACTTGCAATTTTTACAAACACTCTTGGATCGACAAAATTGTAATTCGAAATATTCGTTATGAATTTAGCCAGAGTCTTCACATTATATTCCAGTTAACACTGTTTAAGGGTTACTTAGCTGAGATCGATACTAAATTTAGTTGCATAAATATTAAATTCCTGGAATAGCGCATACAACCCTGCGGCACATTGTATGAAGGCTTATGTACTTGGTTGCCTCAGCAAGAATTTTTATAAAAACTGTAACAAAAAATAGTCTTATAACTCTATCATTCCATCTTATAGAATGTTGTAATACATAGTCGAATGGTCTATGAAGCTGACATACAATACATTCCCAATAAATAATATAGGAAAATTGAAATTGTATCAAATAAGATTGTGAATGAAATTCACTCCCAAATAATGGAATATTGGCGAATGTTTTTCCACAAAGTAGCATCCTCAAAACAAATTGTGAAGTGGATACTATGTAATTGTAATACATGTAATCATATAATATGGTATGTATCAATCAGGGATGAAGTGGGCATGATATTGTCAAAATTATAGATAATTGTTGGAGCAAGAAGAAAAATTATTAAAATACCTGGGAAATTCTGCACACTCCTACGGTCTAGCGAATTCACATCGTCAAGGACAGCAGTGATCGTGGAAGCGAGAAAAAATTGACTGAAATAAGTTGCCAGATATTTTCGCAATAGGCACCCTGAAACAACTCTTACAGCTCTGGAGAGTTGCAGCTCAGTCCGAGCATCGACTTTTAATCTTCCAAATGTAGAAAAATATTTCGACAACCACGAAGATATTCAAAATGAATTAACGTGTTTACAACATAGACGAAGCACAAGCTACCAAAAGTTGTGGCACCATAAAGAATAAGATGTCTTTCAAACGTAATCACCTGTGAAAATGACAGACTTCCTACAACGTGAGCAATAATTTCTGCCAATGATGAGTCTCGTCACTTACAGCCGGTTGTTTTATTCCCAAGGAAAAATTTCAAGTACTACATGACAAAAGATTTACCTCCAGGAATTTTGGGATTGGCTTCACCGAGCGGATGAATGCATTACGGACTATTTTTAGAGGTGACCAAACTCACATTATCAATGAGGAATCCCCTGAACGTCTATCACTAGGTATGATGTTGATGCTTCCATGTCTTTTCATCAACATCTTGACTACACATCGTGTGAGCCAGCGGTGGAATTTCAAGAGATGGAATTCCTCTTGAAACTTTGTAGGTTATAGGTAGGCATTATGAAATACCATAATCATATAATACGGTATGTATTATTCAGGGATGAAGTGGGCAGGGTATTGACAAAATTATCGATAATTGTTGGAGCAAGGAGAAAATTTATTAAAATACATGGGAAATTGCGCACGCTCTACGGTCTAGCGAATTCACATCGTCAAATACTTTATGATGTAGCAGTAATTGTGGAAGCGAGAAAAAATGGCCAGGATTGAGTTGCCTGGTATTTTCGCAAACAGCACCCTGAAATAACTCTTAGAGCTACTGAGATTTGCAGCTTAGTCCGAGCGTCAACTTTTAATCGTCCAAATGTAGAAAAATATTTCGACAACCTGGAAGATGTTCCAAATGGCCATCCGAATTTTTCCAATTTTCCCAAAGATGCGCGAGAGTAAGCGTCACAGCTTTTTGGTCTTAAGCTCGTCACATACACTTCTAACGCTAACGCTGCATAATTTTTTCCACAAAAGCTATATTTTTCTGACAGATTTACTGTACCACACAGGCTAACTCTCAAGTCTAGCCCAGTATACACTTCTTCGGGCTCGGCTGTGTAACAAGTACTGGATGAGGAGGAACCAATTAGTGGCACTGTTACTGTTACGTTTCCGTGCCACGGCTTCTATGAATTAGGTTTCCTGTTAAAAAAACATAGTCTAGGTTAAAACTACCATAGAGGGAGCACCATATGGACAAAATGAGGACACTGTTTTAACAGATGCTCGTGTTCACGTGGTATACAGTACGGCCAAACTAATGACATCCAAATACAAAAAAGTATTCAGGAACATCCTAGAATACCAACTGTTGCATGAAATTAATTAATATTTTTATCACAGCCAGAAAATGCACTTTCTCGAATACACACTTCCCCCAGTTGACCTTAAATAGTATTTTCATGAACTCAATCAGCGATTTTGTGTTATTCTCAAATGCATATCATCCAACATCTTCTTTGAGGAAAAATGTGTTTTTTTCCAAATGAAATCATATATTAGGTGTACAGTTCAGAAAGACAATTTGTCCTACCTCTAACAGGAAGATCCTATTTCTCATGCAGCCGGAAGTGCTGAGCGTGAAAATGCGTCAAAACAACGAGAAGCATTTCATACTTCGTGAACATGAACACATTAAATAGTAATTTATTCAATTTATTTTCATTTTATAATTGAAATACGTTACACGATGAAATTAAGAACGGATTCAAGTACAGTTTCCGATTAAACGAAACAGCAATTACTGTCCAACAATTCTATTATCTTTATCATGATAGAAAAACTAACTATCTGGGGTAAGGGTGTTAAGATGTTTGCTCAACTAAACACGGAATCTTTCAAAGAAATTGGAGGTAACGATCTGATTATACGCTAGGGAGTTGCATTGGCTGGAAATGGCAAAAACCTTTTTTCATTTTAGTTTTCCGGCGGCAGAAGTATTAAAATTGGGAAACATTTTATAATACGTATATGTGGTTGCTGACCTAGCCTTCTCACAGTTCTACTCACGCGCGAGCCTGACACAGTATCCAAATTCATTGCAGATTTCAGCTTGTCGGCTCTAGAGAATGGAAGGCTTGAGTGCTGCGCCATTCCCTGGGAATGATGATAGGGTTAAAGAAATAATAGGGATTTGCCTCTTCCTCTATTTCGGAATCAATATAGCTGAACTGAAGTAATGTTTTCAAAAACTCAATAAGACTGAAGTCTACGATACCGAGCGTGTTAAACTAAATTAGCCCACAGTCCTAATTATAATTAACAACTTCATATTTCTGGTAAATTTCAACATACCGAGCATTTCTACTTAAATGTTTTCCACTTCCGAATATTTCAGATTATACAGGAAATATCAAACTCAACTCCTTGAAACCGGTGGAATCACTTGTATTGTGTGAGATCCCCCTTGATCCATTATTTTAGTTCTGACTTGTATACCTATACTACACCAGTACTAAGACTGGGATATCAGTACAAACCCATTATTGTAGAGTGTCGAATATATAAAAAATTGAACTATTTTATTTTCTCCAATCTTACCTACATGTACCTACTAAAATTCTCAAATTTTTTCTCAACATGCAGTTTTTGCAACGTTTTCAATATTCGGGAAGTCGGTCATCAACTTCATTCACCCCTTCATAAGGACTTCCCAAAATATAATTTACAATAAATAATATTTTTCATAGGACCAAAAGTCCAGGAGAACTGAGTTATCAAACTAAGTTCTCCTAAACTAAGGGTTATATCGATTGACAACAAAAGAATAGTTATCACATTGATCAGGCCAATTCTATAAGTAAGGATGAAATCCGTAAATTTTGTAACTCCTCTTCTATTACAATGAAAACCAGTAATGGGGCTCAGAGGAAAAATATCACTTTATGATGATGTCCTTTCGGAAAAATTTTAGTAATATAGTATATATGCAAGAGTTATTTCAACCAGAAAAAGCCTTTTTACAAAATTGAAAAGCAATATACGTTCCAAAAAAAAACAACGCATTCTGTATATTCCATACCTTGTAAAGATTGCCAGAAAGTATACATCGGCCAATCTGCCCAATACATCAATAAAATATTGAATCCACATATATAGAAGGGACTCATTCACTGCACTTGATAAACATATGGAGGACATAAACCATCCATTTGACTTCGACAATACCAACATTTTTAGTATTGAAAAGAAAGGAGATGAACATTTGATATCAGAAAATATCCAAATTAAGGAAAACAATTGTGTTAAACAAAACATAACCAAGTTCAAATATTTCCACTTTCTCTTGTCTATTTAATTTAACAAGAGATATGTATCATTTGACATTGTGACATTTCTGACAATGCTTTCACATCAACTTCCATAGAGGTATCTTAAACTCAATAGTCTACTTATTTGGACATGCAAAATAGTGAAATAGTATCTTAGGTATTTGATTAGCAAATTTCAATTTATTTCATCTAGTTATGCTTCATTACCGTTTTCTTATAATAATCTTTTACACACTACAGATTCAATGTTTTCTGAAGTTTTGATTGGATTTTATATATTATTACCAACAAGACAGAAGAAATATATAATGGGCAACAGAAAGTTGATAATTCCAAGATGCTAGATTGTCTAGACTTTACAAGACAAGTGACACAAGAAAATTATTAGATTGGAGATGAGCTTGAATAGAAGCAGAACACTGTGTTTGAAATCATCAGGGTTTGTTCGATCAGCCTTCTTGGAAAAAATACAAGTTTGAGTCTTGGTTTCATCAAACTCTAGATAATCACATCTTCATTCCATAATTATTCTGTGCAGATTTTCATTTATTGAATTTACCTATCTCCCTCTTGCACTACCGTCTTCATTGGATGGAATGTGGGATCTAGTGGAGATCTTGCATTGGTGCTAAATAATTTTGATTCATTCATAGATCCTCGAAATATGAAGATCTTATCGTTTAATGCGGGGAATATTCTTAATATTAAATCCAAATAGTGTGTCGATTGAGTTTCCATCGCAATCGAACCATTAGTGGAAACTTCATTGCAAAAGTTCCTGGCATCAGAATGAGTTATCATCTGATAATAACTGAGACGTCATTCTTAAAATATTAAGTTATGATTACTATGTAACTGAAGACGGACGAGTATCGCGGATCCGATCTTCGAGATGAGTTCCTACAGAATGTCTTCATAATTTGGGAAATTAGATGAACATTTCTCAAATCAAATACAATATCAGTTGGATTTGATCAGATATTGACGTGTTCCGAGTGAACTCTGATGATGGCTACTTGGTGACCGAAAGGTCCTCAGTACTTTAACAATACTTGCAGTGGATAAGGGTGATGTTTTCTTATTTATAATATCTGACAATGTTTACTTCAATTCGAAATATATTTCGGTGTGAGAGCTTGGGGATGACGTTTAAATCACTTGTCATTGTACTATCTGAAAGGTTTTATTTATATATCACAATCGACATGATAATGATAATAATCTATATGAATTGATATGAAATATGATTCTCAGTCTTGTCATATATTTACATTACCTGGAAATATTGTTTGCTTATTCTAAGACATATTCCAATAACTATATCTTGGTATCAATTGAATAGTCACATTCTGTTTTCAATTGCATACCTTTATCAAGCGTAACATCTTAGCCTACCTACTACAATCACTACTATTTCCCCATTTTTTTTAAATAATATACTTTCCCTCATACATACATATATAATAATACTAATAACAATAGGAAACATTCAATGGTGAGAGCCGTTACTTTGTGATGATTTATCATATTGATATAATAAAATAAAACACTTTTACTATGTTTCTTCTCACATATATTACAGAAACAAATCGTAAATATAGTTCCGACGCTAGCGTGTCATCTTCAAACGATAGTAATGTATACATTATCACGATTTGTTCCTATAATATATGTGATAAAAACAAAGGAAAAGTGTCTCATTTCCTTATAGTAAACATCTGTAGGTTGGTCTTCATTACACCTTAGCCTAATATCTCAATTATATTACCTTATTCTGAATCAATCATTAATAATATCACGTTTTACTATCATCAAATCCCTGTCATCCTAATTTCCAGGTAAAATACAGAATATGGCATTGAATATACAACATGAATTTTCCATAAATTACACACATAACATATATTATCCATAAAATTAACAAATATAACATGTATTGTCCATAAAATGTAATAAAATAACAATGTATTATCCCCGTCTACTGCAGTGCTTGAACCTCTAGGGTACATATCTAGGCCCAGAGAAAAACTGTGATTGGCTTTTCCCGTATTTTAAATTACATGGCAGTCCTGTATATTGATACAAAAAAATTATAGCTTGTGCGGGATGTTTCATGTTCATCACAATTCCATTTTGATAATTACTCCCCAAGATTTTTGTGTGTTCTGTAACGGCCCAAAAAAAAAAGGTTATCAAAATTCGAGTATATGATATGGATAATAATTTATTTTGTTCTCAACTCCATTTCTATTGGAATTGCAATGCTTCTGGAAATATTGTTTCATGATATATACAACCATAAGATATTAGTAATTTCAAGTGAAAATAGTTAGGCTAGGGAAAAATTTTGTTGTGCAAAAATGAAAAGCTCGAAGTGGCAATACAGGCGCCCATACAATTTTCTGGCAAACGATTGTGAATATGTGACAATTCCATAGATACGTCATGATGAATATGGGCTGAAAATCACATCAACAGTTCAAAGTTCACACTGCTTCATTTGCCGGAAGCATTTTCCAGCTTTTTTCCCTTATCAGAGTTTCAGGTGGTAACATTTTGAAGTTCTTTTATAGCGGCATTTATGTGTTTATCTTACTGTGCACATATTATAGGTTTCCATTCGTTCACGTTTGATAGATGTTTGATACACATTTTGCCATTATTGAATAAATCTTCGTGCGCTTTGATAAAACACATTTTTATTGAGAAAAATTGTTCTTGCTCATGAATAAATGAAGCGTTATACTAAAAACGGAATTGGGAAATGGTCAAATTCTATAAGCTTCAACGCCACGACGGTCATTTCACATACATATTTCATAACTACTGACGTATACTAGAGCTGGAAGCATCATACACTATGAATATTATCGTAGACCAAATGTGGCCTTGTTCACTGGGGTAGTTACTTTTGCCGATATATACGAACTCTGCCCTTGATCCTTTTACCAGATTTTCTTTAGGATAGTGAGAAATTTGTATTAGCAGAGAGTATTTGTCTCATCATAAAATAGACCAATCAGACACCACCAATTTTTGAATACACTATTTTTAGATAAGTGATTAAATCCCTGACCCGTTTAACCGCGGTTAAATTATTGTCCTCCATATAGTTGTTTCTGAAAAAATGTTGCGAAATCTAAAGTTTTATTATCAATAAAATTCTTTGATGTTGGGTTCAATCTAAAGTAATACAGGAAATAATCTAGCTGTGTACCACTCGACCTATAAATTTGAATGGATTAAGCTATCCAAATATTTTTTGCGTGATTGTGCTTAATGGGAAATAGTTCCATGCACAATAATTTTTTTTTAATTATTATGCATTCAACTATTCTCTAAGTAACATCATTCTCAAAATATGTTGGATTGCTTTAATCGATTAAATTTATAGGTCTCGTGATATAATATTTAAATATTCATGAATCGAATAGAGAATGATTCCTGAAGTGCTAGTGGAAGAAAATAAGTTTTAGAAAATCAATATATCGCAGAAATCAAGAAGAAGTTTGAATTGACCATAAAATGTGCCAATCTATTCTTTGGGGTCAAATCACAAAAGGTAGAAAGAAATTGTGCTCTGTTAAACAGATTGTTATAAACAATAAACAAACCAATAATTTGATCACTTCTCCGAAATAGTATAAAAACTAGATTCCGGTCCTTTGCATCGAAGTGAACAATTCACTTCCTCAACATGTTTACGAAAAATGCATAGTTTCCGAGTTATATTCGGTTGCTATTTTTCATGGGTCGAGGAAAATTTTTGGAACGCGATATCCGATCGATACTTAGATGATATGCATTATAAAAATGCAAGACTTTTTTGCAGGAAAAGGTTTGTTCCAGAATTCATATTTTCCGAGTTATGTACGGAAAACCCAAAATATTTCACCACAAAGAAGAATTGTATTTCATATCATACAAGGTACAAGTAAGTGCCTTCGAATCGATCGGGAACTCTGCTTTAGAAGAAATTCGTTGATGTAAAATTGTTTATTTCGGCCAAAAATATTGAAATTTCATTTTCCATTTTCAAATATTTTTCACATTATTATCAAATTGTTTGTCTATTTATAGTTAACAACAAGTGTGATAGCTCGAAGTAACAAGAAAGTTTTTGTCGGGTCTTGATGTGATCTTGAAGAATCAAACTCCATAATAATTAGCGTCAGTAAGGTGTATTTAATAAAGCGAAAATTCAAATCTTCGTGCTCCTGTTTAAACCTATATGTATTTTCAAACGGCTGTATCTCGGAAAATATGCATTTACCGGAAAAGTTGTAAGTGTAAAGGTGTTTGTTTTGGTTCAGAATATCCAAATATAATGTTTGTTCATTTTTAAACAATTTTCTGAAAATCCTCAATCATATCCTATCACTATAAGATAGCGGAACAGCTGTCATGCATAAAATCTTCGACACAAAATAATAGAACTGGTGGAGGTTCATGAGAGCGAAATTAATGAAAAATAGTACAGGAAAGATCAAGATCCGGGGCTACTTTACAAGCCAGGAGATATTTGGGTCCGTTGTCGGGAACGAAAAATGCTACATCTACTGGAATAACCCGTTTCCCACTGTCAGGTCAATACAAGCAAATAGGCCTGACGTTGATAAACAAAAAAAACTTGACTTTGTATGCTATCGAATTTTCTGCTCTCGCAGAGAAGAACATTGTCTTGAAAGAGGAGAGAAAAAATACAGACGCACGCTATATCCAGGCCACAAGGTCGTATTATTGATTCTGATAATCGGTGTTTGGGGGGGAATTCGGTCTTCGCTGCGTTCGAACTTGAAAACCATTCCGGCCTGTAGGAACTCGGTGAAGATCTTGATAGTTCGGATGCTGAAGTTAGTCATTCTGGGTTCAATGAAACCACATAAGGCATACCTTGAGAACCTGAAGCTACTTACCGACCGGTGGGGAGGAATACCTTCGGTCAACTGATTTGGTTTTTCGGGCGCGACTGCTGCGATGTCGTCGGAGCGCGCAGCAGCACCAACCAGGTATTAATGTAAAAAAACAAAAACACACAGCGTGACTCCCTGAAATATGAGTATGGCGTAGACTGGGAGTTACCAACAGGTTGTACACACAGCGTGTCTCCCTGGAGTAGGAGTTGAATAGTCGTAGACTTGAGTATTGTAGTATCACATTCTTCTAGAGGGTATTGCGGATGACTCAGTTATAGTTTGTACACACAGCGTACCTCCCTGGAGTAGGAACTAGGGATCTGGTACAATTGTCCAATTACCGATAAGTTCGCCGTGATGAAGGAAACGTGCACTTACTCGAGAAAGGCAGGATAAACGAATTAAAATAGTTAGATAATTCGAAGATACCGAAGTATTACGATATTGCGAGGGGCAGTATCGAGCAAAGACCGATCGAAGACCGTTAGAACCCTTTTCACCCACCCCGCTTACATTATATGCACTAGATTATTGCAATCACTGCGCAAATCTTCCCTGGGGTATTTCTGAAACTGCCCACTTCATAACAGTTTTATCTAGCTTGATTTTCACCCTTTGATTGACAAGTCTTATTTCTGTAAGAACCTTTACAATTCATGGTAGTTTTGTTTGAATATTTATATATATTCGAATGACTGAACCACTCTGTGAAATAAAGAGTTAAATTCTCCAGCGGTTCCATCATTTTCTATTCTAAAATATGAACATATCGAAAAATAACTCGATCAAAAATATTCGCTCAAGGTGTTGACCGTCCTCACCATTGCCTTCCTGACAGTAATGAATGGTTTGATCGATGCCTTGAGTTGCGTTTTCCTACCAGATAATACGTATATCGGCATTTTTTTCGTCAAATACGTAGTTTGAAATCTTCGAAACTACCTGGCCTGTTAACGTAAGCCCGACATATTAGATACAAATAATTAAGTAGTGCCAAGTCGGGTGACCTTGCCGGCTATTTGATAGGTTGTGTTTGTTTAAAGGCATAGTGTGTTATGCACCTTACTGGAATCATATTTCCGGATTCGGATGTAATAAATTTGGAAATAGACGCTGAAGCTGAGGGACGGTACATATCATTGATTATAACCTAAAATGGACACATTTATTAATATGAACGTGTGAGTCGTTCACTCGTCACATTCTGAATATACAAAATACACATCTCTTGCCTACACCCTCGCGATGTTGGCCACAAACACTGCTATATTAACGTATAGTCTTTGTCTATTTATTGATATATATTTATCAGGGTGGGGCCAAAAAATGTTTTTTATGCTTTTTGGCTTAGTATGAAAAGTGTGTCTGTTAATGCACAGAAACTATCGCAGGTCAGTAACTCAATATTTCACCACGCGCCAGGGGCACCAAAAGACCCAAAAAAAGTTATTTTCTTTCTCATCCTAGATATACACACAAAAGGTTTGTGGTGAAATATCATGGGTACATAACATATATCTCGGATATTATCAGGCTAGGAATGGAAACTTTCATACCCAATACCAACAAATCACCGTCATCTGGTAAACGATGGTTCAATAAATTCTCTTCTAGGGCCGTCGCTTCAAAACAAATAGTTGTTGATAATGCAACGACAATGATCTACGAAAAAAGTGTGCAAGCCATCAACCATCTTCACCTATGAATATCATAGTAGAACAAGCTACGGTCAGTCTCAAACTATTTATGGCTTCAATTTGTTTATTATTTCGTTTAAATTCATCAGCGAACATTACCCAATAACATAATATCATGTGAATAATAATGGAGTTATATGATACACTCTGTACAATAGATGCAAATATCGTTATTTTGGAATTCAGTAGCTCCCAATAAATTGTGATAGAAAGAAAAATATTGCCGGTCCTTCTGAAAGTGGAATCTTGATTCACATTTTAACACGCTCGGCAGCATCTCAGCGTCTTGCGGGAAACAAACTTATTGCAATGTTTCGAAGTGTTTGCATTCATCACAATGAAGTGGAGAACTGGAGCTTTGAAGCTAGAGAAAACAACACTCCAGTACAAATAGAACTATAGATTGGAGAACATATAATCTACAAACGATGGAACAAGGCATAATCGGTATCAAACATGATTAAGCTAGCAATTTATCCCAAAACACACTATAAAGAAGAATGGGAGAAATCCTAGATTAGGATCAATCATAACTATATATTTAGTTACCTAAAATTAGGTAATAGATCATAAATATTTCTTGTATATCTATGAATTCGGCGTTTACTTGATGTACATCCAGCTTCAAAAATATGTAGATAACTGCATTTCGTGTAAATTAAAATTTGTGTTTCAATTCGTAATCCGTATTATCCTGATAATGATGAATAATATATCAAACTAGTTAAATATACACCAACACTATCCTGGAATAGCTCAATCGATTAAATAAAATCAGCCATTACGTGATGAAAAACCATCCTAAAGTTAAATAAAATAACTATTAAAAGTTTGATTTTCACTAATTAAATAAATAAATATTTCGCTAACACCGTGCCATCTTCAAGCAAATATTACGAAGAACTTACTACAAAAAAGATAACCTAATGAATATATAACTTTAATAATAATCTTAGGATATATGGTTAGCAGAGTATCACGTAATTGGGTTTAACCCAACAAGGTATTAAACCATAAACAGGTATAAATGGATAATCTGATTACACAAATGTAACAAGGCAGAATTCTTGAGTATTCGTTGACTGTTTTTTTTAGTTAGGAACTGAACTATTAGTCCGAAGCAGGAACCATTATTCACTGCGATTTTTGTAATGGTATTCAACTGTAGTTGTATTCTGTGTATGGAACTATTATAGGCTAGGCTGCTATTTTATGTTGAAATGGATGGTTTGAATTATTGTACCTAATACTGACCTGAAAATTCACAATACTTGAAACAGTCCATTTGAACATAAAATAGCAGCCTACAATAGTTTCATACACATATTACTCAACGAACCGATGTCAAACGATAATTTTGATAAAGAGTTGAAAATCATTAAACAAATCGCGGTAAATAATGTGGTTACTCTTCCGGACTAATAGATCAGATCCTATCTAAAAAACGATACAGATTAGCTATCAACTCTGTGATCCCTATATTGAAGCAAAACTATCCTTATGTTGGTATCAAATATATGGGGCCACCCAGTACTGAAATGTCAAATTGTCTTAGTAACTTAGGTATTGACGTAGCGTTTAAAACACAGAATAATGTGCCTAAGCTTTTCAGAACTAATAAAGATATAGACATGTGGGTCTTGCCCTAAGAAGTACACGGGAGGTTAGTTTCAATCAGAATCTAGACAGGTGACATAGGAGTCTGTGAGAGTGACAGTTCACCTTGAGTGTTAATTGATAAGTTTGATTTGCGAACAATAAGTAAGCTTACAACGCTATTAAGCTTAGAGTCATGCAACGAGAACCAACATTTAATAGATCTTAAAATGTTTGTTATTCCGTAAATAATTGTATTCGCCTTTGCTGACAACTTTTTTCAATTCCTAGACCACTATTCCCTTTATTTTAATCGTTAATTAGTTGAATTAATCAGACTATTCCTCATTTTTAAAACTGTCATATAGCTTTTAAAATGTGATAAATTACTTATAATATAATTTGACGTAGCAGTAGTATCTGGACAGTTAGTGGTAGAATATATGAGTTTTACATGTATCCTTCACAAATGGCTGGAATCGTCTTGCGAAAAGAATATTCTGGCACATAGAATACATTTTATCGAAAACCCTTTATAAATGGAAGAAATAAATTTTCTACAATTCTCACATCAAGGTTTCAAATATCAAAAGAGCGCCACTAAACGAAATTCAATGGGTTCAATCTGGGGACTTCCCGAGAGCCATCGGGTACAACTCTGTTGTTTAGAATTATTCACAAATTTGTGAAACAAAATTAGCATCAACTTACGAGTTAAGTGCTGTTACGGTATACAATATTTTTTTGGCTCTTGTTATACCGGATCCCCAAAGGATTCGAATCCACGCCAATATTGCTCATAAGAAATATGAACTTTTGTTGAATTTTGTAGACGCAATTTGTTAGTTTGAAGGTAATATAATCCATTGTCTCGAATAGAGATCATGAGAACTAAGCCATTGTAACGAATCATCTGGACTACTAGTAAGCTGTATTTATTACAAAGAACTGTACACAGACTTTGTTTCGCAATTTACATACGCTCAATTTAAAATAATAGGAAGTATATAATCGGCGTTTGGTGCACTACAGGCAGCTACAAATTCAGCGTTTCGTTCAAGCATAACGAACTCTAAACGAGACTGTATTACCAGAGCTTTTCGCAGACTACTCAGTTGAATGATTCTGCGATTTACTGTGCCAGAAGTGACGTTTTCCGTGAGTGACGGGGCGACAAGGGTATATGCGAAGCGATACAGCGAAGCGTCGTAGCACAGCTTGAATAGTATCAGACGTTGTTGTTTAACCACATCTGTGAAGTTAGTGTAACGCCAGACCGATGGAGCCCATTGACTAATTATTTCCTCATGGAGAAATATCGTATGTTCTGACTATAAACAAAACTACTATCTATTGAATGAATTCATAGGATCACGGAAACGAGTTCACTTTTAGTGTGGATCGATCTCGTATTTAGTCGATTAATTGTTTAAGGCTGGATTATAATACACTTCTTTCCAATTCCAGAATCCAATTTTTATCACTACATCTGCAAGCTGGTCTAAACTCAAAACTGCTATCTCAATTTCCTTGGTACACCAACTCCTGATTTCATTGGGATTAGAAATAATGTTTTTGAATGTAATGGGTTACCCAATAGGGATGGTCTGTTTTTGAAATTTAGCCGTGGTATCATTGAAAATGGTAGAGCTGCATCTGATGACATTTGTCTTTGTCTCACTCTGACAATAATTCATTATAGCCAAGAATCATGCTTTAATAATTTTACGGAAAAAATCGTTCATACATTGAAACCTGATGTGTGTTTGAAAATCATAGACCCCATTACCGTTTTCTTGTTTTTGGAGCGAAAGATTCAATAGAAGTCTTTGTATCCCCAAAAGTTTCCTTTGGTTCATGGCATGGCGGCATCATCAAACCTTATTTGGGACTACAAGGATAGTGTACAATGCAATTGAAGGGCTTAGAATACAAAGGGTACAAGTACATTTTTCTGTCAAAATGAGATAAGTCCAAGTGAGAAAAGTAGACATAAATATTTGTCGGAATACAAAGAATCTAAGTGAGTTTTGTGACTTTGAGCGCCATCTCATAGCTACCAAAAAAAATATGTGAATTGTAATGTAGTTTTCTTCGGCATACAATGGGTGTAAGTACACTTGTACCCTTTGTATTCTCACTGTGGATAATTTTCAACAGGTGGTCTTATATTATTGCAAACGTAAATAATACTATTATTTAAGCAGTTATTTGTGGCAAATAGCTATGGAAAGTGACGAAGGTGAGTTTAGTTTATCTTTGTTTTCATAGAATAGTAATAATACATTGGTATTACCCTCTACAAGTTCAATTTGCCTGAGCCATTGAGGTTATGATAATTTTTTGGTTCCAGATCCATACCAAACCGATGAAGACGACGTGTATATTCCTTCATCGGGTAGTTCTGATTCGGACGATAGTAATGTTCCCGAGACCAACTCAACTCAAATGAATGATGCTATTCCTTCGGTGAACGGTGTGACTCCTAGGAAAAGTAGGAAACGACAAAGGAATCTATATAAAGATATTTGTGTCGAAAAACATAGGACCCCAGTAAAGTTATCCTATTATAGATACATTTTCAACAATGAGTTCAATTTACGATTTCATAGACCACATTCTGATACATGTTCAAGATGTGATAAGTATCAAAATACCATCAAGCACTCGCCAGATCAAACGCAAGTGAACAAAAGTAAAGTGGAATTAGAGATTCACCTCCGAAAAGCTGAAGTAGCTAGTGGAACTAAAAAAAAAGATATAGCGACATATACAAGTTCTACAGATACCCTAGTTGTATGTTTTGATCTCCAACAAACATTACCCACTCCACTAATAACAACATCCAAGGTGTTTTATTTACGACAACTGTGGACTTACAATTTTTGCATTTACGATTTAGTACAAAACCACGCGCATATGTTTGTATGGTCTGAGAATATGGCTTCGAGGGGATCGCAGTCAATAGGATCGTGTTTGATGCAGTTCATTAAGTCTTTGCCGTCAACAGTAACCAAACTCATTGCCTACAGTGATTCCTGTGGAGGGCAAAATAAAAATAAAAACCTATGTAAGTTGTTCATGTTTATAGTCCAATCTACTCACATAGAAGAAATTCATCATAAGTTTTTGGAACCCGGACACACTTATATGGAATGCGATCGTGCATTCGCACTTATTGAACAATCGAAAAGAAAACATTCACAAGTTTTCATCCCAGAACATTGGACTTCCGTCATAAAAGCATCTGCTAGAAGTTTTATTGTGCATCAAATGACACAGGAAATGTTTGTTTCTTTTGAAAAATTGGATCCCTTAATAAACAATCCGAAATTGGACTTGAATAAAAAACCCCTACGTTTTAGAGAGATAAACCACTTCAAATATATCAAAGATGCTCCAACATTTTCATTTGAATTTAAACACACTCTTCAGGAAGACTTTCCTTTTTCGAGATGGGTATCCGTTTTACCAAGAGGTCGACCTTCCCTTAAATTGGACAATATATTGCCAACAAATACTGGTGCTATACCGATTACCACTGCTAAGTGGAAGGACCTTCAATCATTATTAGACTATATACCACCCATCTTTCATCAGTTTTATAATAATCTGGCGCATGGAGAACGAAAAACGAAAGAAACGAAGGCAAAAAAAAACAAAAATCAGGAGTCCAATACAGCTTCAACGTCTAGGGTTGAACATGAATCCGATTCAGACAACGATATGGATGATAGTGCCATAATTGATTCTGATTATGAAAATATAAATTGAATTGTTTGTCACTGAGTCAATAAAGCATATAACACAAGAGTGATTTTTTTAAATTAATTTTTTTTAAATGCGTCGCGATACAAAGGGGACAAGTGATTTTTTTCTGGATTTTTTGTGAAAAACTTTACAATTTTCATCTTACTCACGGTATTCACATGTAATCTTCCTTGTACAAACTTTCTGAATAAAAATTTCAACCTTATGTCATTTATAGATTTTATTTTGGCCAGTTAAGTTTAAACTCAATTTACTCGAAATTGTTAAATGAGTACTTATACCCTTTGTATTCTAAGCCCTTCAATTCAATGCACTTTTTCCAGTATCTCACAAGTATGGGGTCGCACATTGTTGTGAATATGAAGAATTCATCTAATCGGCAAGTCTTTTTTTTACCTTAAGAATGCAAAATTTGCTTTGACAAGAAGTTGAAAGCATTGCTTGTACAGCGTTCATGAAGGAGATCGATCATAAATATGCCTCCCAGAAAAACGGTGGAAAGAAGTTCCTCGGTTCCTCGGCGGTCGTTTATGACTCCATTTTTACTCCATTCACAGACTCGTTCCCTCGAGAAACTCTCTCCATCGAACCGTACTTTCAATAGCTCCAATATGTCAATTGCATTTCTACCTCCTCGGGTCTCCTAATAAAACTTGAATGCGTTACGCCTTGGACTAGTGAAGCGTATGCTGGATTCGGATGCATTGGCAAAGAAGACGCCTCTCCTCAGTCCAGACTTCTCACAGCATACAAAATGCCGAGTCTATTATCTTCCCCCTTCATTAAACATGTATGATCTTCATATATGTAGAATATTAAAGATTATACTTTTCTGTGTCTGAACAGATTGTTCAGAGAAATAATAGGGGTGTTTGGAGATTTTACCATAATTTTGAATTTTGGAGAGAGCAGTCATGTTGGAGAATAAGATAAATCAGACAAAAGTATAACCTGAGCTGCCTCCTACAATGAATATAGAATATTGACAAGAGGAAAAATCAACTTTTCCAAAAACAGTACATTCGGACCAAGGAAAACTCTACAAACCAGTTGGAAGAGCACCTCCAGATTCATGTATCAAATTAAGAACTTCTCTTACATTAGGGCAAGAGAAAGTGAAGATCAAACAGTGACATATATCTTATGATTGCATAATCCTGGTTTCCGAATGCATTCTGCGTCACAGAACAGCAATAATACGCCAATGTTTTGTGAATCCTAACAGGTGGTACCTTCTGAGCTCCTGTAAATAAAGTATTGGAAGACAATACCTACAGGCTACAATTGATTCAAGCTGTTCCGACGACTGATTTCGTCATTGGACCACAACGAATTTGAGGAAATGTTGCAACATCATGAGAAACAGAATTAATCCTCAAATCGTAATCCTCCGAAAAAGAGATGTCATGTTTTAATGAATGGGAATTATTGGAAGGATCCATAATAAGTTCACTAATAGTACACCGGTCATCGTGGTTGTAATTTGAAGATATTGAAGAATGAACTATGATAGATTCAAGTGTCGGTCAGCAGTTTCTGGACGATTAACCATAAGTTCATGTATTCAAATACACGCAATGTCATATCAGAATCGAAACGAGCTCAAGGTTCTTGACTTTTAGAACCGATGTTTGATACACATTCCTGTATTTGATAAGACTGATTTCCTTTACTGTTAGAATAAACTATAACATCACAAAGCAAATTTTTCAAATGCCCTTATTATTTGTGTTTCTTAAGATCTACTGAGAACTTTCATAAAGCAAATAATAACCTTTATGCACAGATCCGATCAAGTTGGGCCATTATTTCTCTCTCAATGGGATTTTTTCATGTAACACCGAATGCATCCAAAGTAGAAGCTCTGCAAAACAACCCTAATTATGTGGTATTCTATGCTCAAACAAAAGTAATCGAGGGTACTGAAATTCGTTATCTAGAAAAAAAAGCTTAAAATATTATGTGTTCGTTAGGTAAAAGGCATACAAAAATTAGCGTTGGAAATAAAATCCACAATATTTTACCATTAAACATTCTTCTTCTGAACACAACAAATGTTGAAATGGTAATTGGTTTACATTCCCTCTTCGAATATATGAATCAGCAATGCCTTATTAAATACTTGTCTTTTCCATACTTTGTCTCCTTATTCGTGTGCCTTTCACGAAGGATACTCTCAATTAGTTGTTATGGTTTCGGAAGTGACAGGTCCCTTCTGATATCTACTATATTGCGGTTCCCTATTGAATTAAAGCGAAACCCTCGCTTTTGTATGGATGCTTTCAGAATAAAGAGATGAAGTTAGTTGCCCAAATCAATCCTGTCGTCCGTTTCTCGCATTCATGTCCCACGTCACGGGGGAGGTAGGGGACTCCTTACTCTGGAGGGTCTACTTGAAGTTTATTTCTGAGTATACCTTGTGAAGTTTCAGGACTTCGGACCTCCTCCTGTGCCTTGTCAAAAGTCACCAATTGGCCGGAGTGGGGGCAATTACAGCACAAGAAGCTGCGGAAGAACTTGGGTTCGAATTTCACATCAGTCGAGAAGGCCAACTAGAGGGACACCTCGAGTTTCAACCTTCTCTCCTGAAAGTCCAGATGAATGCCGCAGAGCAAGATCTTATGCTCAGGTGGCATGTTGACAAGCCGATACACGGTGTTTTCTACCGAAACATAGAAGCGCTCAGCTTGTCAACCAGGCTGACCTCCAGCTACCTGAGGTTAGCCGGGCTTACATCCGAGACCGAGGGATTTACCGCAGCTTGCCAGATGGGGTAATCAACACTTTGGTCTATCGCCGCCACGTGATGGGTATGCAGGTTCCTGATGTCAGCTGCAGGGCCTGTCGAATGGCACCTGACACGCTTTCTCCCCTGCTGTCGGCATGTTCGGCAGAAGCGGCCTGGGCGTACACCCATCGCCATAATGCGGCCCTACGGGTGCTGTATCATCATCTAAGGCAGTTGTATAGAATGGACAAAGAGCCGGTGTTACCTCACATGCCAAGAGATATTGAGTCCGTTGTCGGAAACGAAAACTGCGGATCTACTGGAATTACCTGTTTCCGACCGTCAGGTCCATACAAATAGATTGGCCTGACATTGCCCTCCTCGATAAACTAACCAAGACAATGTATGTCATCAAATTCTCTGTTCCGGCAGAGAAGAACATAGTCTTGAAAGAGGAGGAAAAATAGACAACGTATAACGTATCAAGATCTCGTTCGATCTTCGCACGCTATACCCAGGCCACAAGGTGGTATTAGTGGTTCTGATCATCGGTGTTTTGGGCGGAATTCGATCTTCGCTGCGTTCGAGCTTGAAGATTGATCCGGCCTGTAAGAACTTGGCGCTGATCTTTATAACCCGGATGCAAAAGGCATTGTGGGTTCAATGAGAATATGTAGGGCACACGATTTAGAAACCTGAAGCTACTTACCGACCGGCGGGGAGGAGTGGCTTCGGTTAACTGACTGGTTCTTCTGGATTGTTGCAGCAGCCCCGACCACGTATTAATGTACAAAAAAACAAGTATATATGTATACCAAACCAAATATCCATCTTCTTTCTCCCTGATGTTCGAAAACGATTTCAAAATATTCAAACAGGAACGTACAAACTAAAAAACTTACACAAAAGTCTGAATATTTCGAAAATGGCTAAACTTAGGTATAGAGAAAGGTTGATAGAGATTATCTTTGAAATCCAGGGGGAATCCAAAAATGCTATAAAAATAATAACTTCCCATTGGAAACAACAGAGTTGGTGTCCACTTCTTGTATAACCAGCAAATAAACGATCATGAGTTCCCAAATTTCCATATTGGTATCATAAGAAATCAAAATACTATGCGTTTTGGACAGACCAATCAATATATATGTTTTCCTGTCAATGAACATTTTTTTCTAACTCATCAAAGAAAATAATTAATTGGGCATTATTCCTAATTTGTATTAGGACTTTGGTGGAATTTAACCGAGCAACAAACTTTACGTAGTTATATAGGTATGAATTCATAGCCTGGAATGAACATAATAAGTTTGTAACATTTGAATCGGACTGATTCAAATAAAAGTAGCGAGAATAAGGCACAATATACTTTGAATTGGATTGGAAGTAACTCTGATTTATTTTAATGGAAGATAAGAAAGTGAAGCTTCGATAGCCAGGGTATGCATATCTTACTGAACGGCGCCCTCTATAGGAACGTCCCTCAAGCGCAGCACCTGATGAGTTTCACATTATAGCAACTTAAATATTTAATAAGCAGCATTCCAATGTAAATCAGTCTCATTTAGGGAATGTGACATTCAGAGTATTTGAATTCTTATGTTACGCTATGGTTTCGTAACCGAAACACGTTCACAACCCGCTTTCAGCAGAATATTCTCTTGAATATCTTTAGTTTCACTTCACTTATCGCGTTGGCAAGTCTATGCAGTTATCTTTCGTTTTGTTACAGGTCAAATGGCCAAGCCTGAACCCGAGTTTCTAGCACCATTGGAGAACCACACAGTCACTCAAGGACGCGACGTCTTTTTCACATGCGTTGTTAATCACCTATCTACATATAAGGTAAAAAACAGAAACGTGTAGGCGTTCACATATTATGTATTTCCTTGTCGACATAAACATATATTTTTCCATTCTACGACAGCTAACCGAAGAGCCTCTGCAAAGTTAACATATTACATATTGGAACTGACACTGATGACATTCTCGACCTAACACGCGAAATGTTCGGCTGGAATCCCTCTGCCGTTTTAAAAATTGTGCTTCCGGCATTCAAATTAAATATTCTTTCTGTAACGTAGTCTATTCAAGCTCTTTACTCGTTGATATATTATCAGTAATCGTTGAATAATTTACCCTTTTGTGATAACCAATTTACTACTGAAAATTGATAGAACCGTTTAATTCCTCTGCAGCACTACAGTATTTCTTCAAAGTTGTATCATTTTGTTCATGTTGCTCCTCATCTTTTTGCACACTGAATCATCCCAAATCCTAAATTTGATCTAAGAAAATTCAAAATTTCCCGGATCGATTGGGACATGTCATTGCAAACAACATCCCACACAAATGATACATTTTTCTTCTTCGCAAAGTTCTAAAAATTTTTTACCTCTTCAGGATTCTTCCAATGGTCTCCATTTCACTAGATACGAGAATAAATTTATGAAAAATTCGTTAAATGAAGCTGTATGTCCCCTGATTCTATTGTAAATGAGGGGTTCAACTGGTGTTCGAATATACAAAACATGTTTGAACATTGAATTTCTAAACAAATCACACACTACACAAACAAACACTAATATAATAAGATTCTTGACCCAGTATGAATTATATAAAAAATTCTCGGAAATTAGGTCACATTAACACTCTGTTAAAATGTTCGTCTTTACGTACGTTTCGGTCTCACGACCATCATCAGAAGACTTATTTTGTCAAAAAGGGGGGTTAACTAAAACTAATTAGCACAAGCGTCCATATCGCACAATTTTCAATCAAAAAGCTCACGCCGTCGAAACGAACAGAACCACGAATAATCGAAAATTGTCTCGTTAATATTAAAGTATAGATTTTTTTGTAACAAGAAACCACTGTTAAGTAATATTCTCATAATGTACAAACGCATATTGCTATGGTCTCAAAGCAACTGGAGTTCGAAGCTATTTGTTTGTAATAACTCGACCCAGATGTAGATTTATGACGTACTTGAAAAGGTTTTTTAGACCTGCATTGGAATTTACTTTACTTTAAGCGTTCTTCCTAAAATATACTTTTAACATTATAAAACGTATGTAGGAATTTGCAAGAGTTTTAATTAATCAAGTTAGTATAAATCTGACTCAATCCCTGAATATCATTCCTATGATTTACAGAATTTGAATCCCATTTTATGTGAATCATCTCCAGGATAGATCTTTTATAATAATTGGTTTCTTTAGTTAAAATATTAACACTTTTGTAATCAAATTGATGGTTATAATCAAAACAGTGCAAGGGCGGTGGAATTTTCTAAATTCCAATGCAGGTCTAAAAAACCTTCTCAAGTACGTCATAAATCTACATCTGGGTCGAGTAATTACAAACAAATAGCTTCGAACTCCAGTTGCTTTGAGACCATAGCAATATGCGTTTGTACATTATGAGAATATTACTTGACAGTGGTTTCTCGTTACAAAAAAATCTATACTTTAATATTAACGAGACAATTTTCGATTATTCGTGGTTCTGTTCGTTTCGACGGCGTGAGCTTTTTGATTGAAAATTGTGCGATATGGACGCTTGTGCTAATTAGTTTTAGTTAACCCCCCTTTTTGACAAAATAAGTCTTCTGATGATGGTCGTGAGACCGAAACGTACGTAAAGACGAACATTTTAACAGAGTGTTAATGTGACCTAATTCCCGAGAATTTTTATATCAAACAAACACTAGAGGGGGGGCGGGATGGTCCACTTGCCCCTCCCCTGTCTTCGATGAAATTTGGATGATTACTAGGAAATCTAAGCAGTCCGCCCAATGACTAAAAATATAAATGAACATAGTTGTTCACACACACACACACACATCTCACTCTTTTCTTTTTCGCACCTTCATGATATTTTTCGCAAACAACCAGCTGTCTTCGGTGACATAAAAGTCTAGGAGCTGGAGCCATACGGTGTGACTGGAAGTTAACCCGATGGCTATGGTTTATTGTTAGAGGACGGTCCAATGTTCAATTCATCTCACAGACCAAGTCTTCGCTCTCATTTAGTTCTCGAGATATAGCCTCCGCAAATTATTGATTTTTCGACTGCAAGTTAACCCTTTTCAAGTTGCGGTTACTTGATGGCGCATGGTGGAAGTGTATAAGAATGGCATGCTTTTCAAGTGACTGCAACTTGGGAAGGGTTAACTTGCAGTCAAAAAATCAAAAATTTGAGGAGGCTGTATCTTCTCGAGAACTACATGAAAGCGAAAATTCGGTCTGTGAGATGAATTGAACCTTGAACCGTCCTCTAACAATAAACCATAGTACCATCGGGTTGACTTTCAGTCACACTGTATAGCTCCAGCTCCTATTTAGTATTTATATTTATAGTCATTGAAACCGGCTTCTTAACGCGTACGCGTATCCTCAACCGCACTTTTTATGCATGAAGCTTCACAACAAGTTACAACTTAAATCACAGCAGGACGGTCCCCTGTTTACATTCTGTTTTTCTTCAAGTTTTGGCTAATACGAGATACTGTTAGTGAATGCGTTACGGGTTCATATTTAGTGTAATTCCGATTTAGTATTATCAATAGAAAAAAAATGGATATTAGAAAACATTTGGAAAGATCTCGCATGCAGGTGGATGTCAAAAAAAATGATTAGGATGAACGACATTTTCTAATGATGTTACATCTCTACTTGCTTTTGCCTTTTTGTGCAGCTATTTTTCTGGGCGCTGTACAAGACCTGTTTCATTTGAATTAAATTGCTTATCTGGATCGTATCAAGCTGTGATTGCAAACGTGAAAAAATATCTTTCAACTTTAGCCCTTGAAAAGCCTGATACCCGCGCCATGCTGGTAGCCTCGAGAGTCCTTTCGAATTACGCCATGTTCAAACCATAAAATAAGCTTTAGTTCCTCTTCTGTTTCGAATGTGGATTTATAACGTCCCAAATTCACAACCGATTCTTATTTAATGATATTCTCTTATAGAGTGATATTTTATATTTCACTGCAGGCTGATGGATATTTCAGCCTAAGTTTTAACCACATCTTCATTAGACTAAGCTGTTGTTAATCATTCATATAATGAAAGAACCATCCTAGATCAAAAGAATACTAAAGGCAACACTAGACGTTTAAAATTGGTAGATCTCACACGTCTAGTCTTGCCTTGTTTCCTACTTTTGCCACGCCTTCTCCTACATGTTACAATATTTACAGGGTAAAGGTTTTGAACGAATCACTAGTTGAGTTTACACTAATTTATTTCACGGAACCGATATAAAACATAAACATGTGTTCAAGACAATCAAATTTAATATTATCACAGTAGAAATTCTGTTATGTCAGAAGACGATTAAGTAGATTTGATCACAGATTCATTCACACAACAATTACTGGAGTTATAACATCCTTGGCTCCCAAAATGGTCGCAAGATCCCCACCACTTAAATTAGATTTAAATTCAGAAATCCCCAGGCCTCTTATAAGCAACATTTTTCTTGTGCCTTTCTTTCGTAATTGTACTTTCGCTTCCCCTTCTTCAGATTGTCCCAGATTCCCTTCTTCCGATCCACTAACATATTCTTCTTCAGACCCACCTTTATTTCTTTTCTGAGAATCACCAGTTGTTGTGATCTTGCCTATATTCTCAAATTCTATTCTGTTCTATTTTTGCTTCTGGAATATCTTCTCCAACATTCTAGAATCATTGTTGAATTTAACTAAGCATTTCCGAAAGAAAATGTCCTCATACTTACAGAACTAGAAGTTGGCACCTTTTTAATGTCAGTTTCTTGCTTTATTTTTTTTGCCTTGGCATGTAATGCAGTTCTATTTAGCTATCATCTTCAATATTTAAAAAATCAAATCAATATTAACATCATTTTCAGTTTGTTACCGAAAGCTAGACACAGCGCAAAAAAAGCGTAAAGAATCAAACGCGCAATAAAAGCGCCATGACTGGCACTACCACCCGGCGCTCATAAACAGATACCATAGAGATAAATATTGTTATTCCCACTTCAACATAGGCAATTAAAACGAAAATTGCTCAGTCATAAATACGTCCCTGCTTGTCTTCCTGAATATGGTGGTACCTCGTCTTACTGATATCACATATTTTGGATGAAGTTGAATCGGCAATTCGAACGATAAATGAATCATTGTTTCGTGCTATTCAGACAGATACATGCTTCATCAAACCTAATATAACGTGAAATGTACGGACCATTTCGAGTTTTTACTGCAAAGATTGTAATTTTTGACAAGAAGAATCTAAATTTTCGGAATCAACATGAATCATTTTAGATAGCAGTTGATCGGTGATGTATACCTAGTATCTACTAATAATTCATAAATGGAGGAGGATACAATATAAAATTTCTGTCTTTATTCAAGCAGACATCATGTTATGGAAGTAATAATTCCTCTCCGAATCCTGCGAAACTACTAACTAAATAGAAAATGGGAAGGCTGTTATATGTTTTGATGCCTGAGTATCCTACCGATAAACATATATTCTTCAATCAAAACTCTAATAAGAATAAACTTTACTTTTATGCTTCACCAAAGCTATCGCGAATTTTGATAACCATCCGGTCTATATGCAACACACTTCTGCATTTGAAAAGCCGTACACCACTGATATACATACATTCTTCATTCAAAATTATAGCAAGAATAAACTTTACTTTTATGCTTTATCAAAGCCTTTCCGATTTTTTATAACCATTCCGGTCTATATGAAACACATTTCTGCATTTGAAAAGCCGTATCCCACTGATATACATACATTCTTCATTCAAAACTCTAACAAGAATAAACTTTACTTTTATGCTTCACCAAAGCTATCGCGATTTTCGATAACTATCCAGTTTTTATGCAACACACTTCTGCATTTGAAAAGCCGTATCCCACTGATATACATACATTCGTCATTCAAAATTATAACAACAATAAACTTTACTTTTATGCTTCACCAAAGCCTTCGCGATTCTTCATAACCATTCCGGTCTATATGCAACACACTTCTCCATTTGAAAAGCCGTATCCTATTGATATACATACATTCTTCAATCAAAACTTTTATGCTTCACCAAAGCTATCGCGATTTTTGATAACCATTCCGTTCTATATATACACACTTCTCCATTTGAAAAGCCGTATCCCACTGATATGATACATTAATCAATTAAAACTCTAACAAGGATAAACTTCACTTCCAATTGTTGCAATTTGCAATTGAAAAGCAAATGAATCACATTATAATGGTTATCATTTTGTAAGCCGGTTCATAGAAAATGTTTTGAATATTTATGACTATTCATACACACTGATTAAACTAGATTAACTCACCTATCGTTAGAGAGAATAAAGAAAATATCAATAATTTTGGAGAATATCTCTTGAAAATAGATATGAATGAACTTATACCTTTATCTATTTGTGGAAAATGGAATAAAAATAATTTCATAAAGTCCCTATTTGAGACGGTGTAGGACCTATACGCGTTGATTGCATTGTGTGACTATTCCCGGAGGTAACACAAAGATATCCAATCAGATGTGCAACTCACATTTATTGAGTTTGCTACGTACTACTTTCAAAACCAACTCCGCTAGTAATAAAATCAGTGAGTAGACCTCCTCTGAAACCCGGAGCGTTCACTGCGCTCACCAAATACCGTAAATGGAATTATATAAAAAGTCCGCGACGAATTCATCTGAACTGATGCTTTCAAGGACGAATATCCGTAATTTATTATTGTAATTCGGAATCGCCAGTATATGAGCAGACAAAAATTTATACAAAGTTGAAAAATAGTTGTTGTTGAGTTAGCATAATTATTTAATTCATTTTGTTAAATCCTAAAATCATCAATTATCATTGATAATTATTCATTGGCATTTGTGATCATGAGCTCAAGGGTAGTCATTATAGGTATCTCAGGAAACATATCATTCTATTCTATTCACTATCTATAATTTATATCCATATTATTCAGGTTTTGTTTAAGAGCTAAACGATGTATTCGATTGATTCTTACCACTTGAAGCGTTTGTAAAAAGGATAAATAATTTTATAAAATACGATAACATAACTGTAATCAGTCGAAGTGCGAGTTATAAGTAGTGGTATAAAGAAAGGCTTTCAAAAAAACTTTGTTTGAATTAATACAAAAGCATTAATAAGAAACTAGAACATCTATATGATCGCGTGTAACGGTGGTAGTATGAAATTGTGGAGTTTCCATTTCTCTCAGTTTTTGTTTGGTATGTTCCAATTGATACACTGATAGTTGTATTCCGTCCTAGGTTGATGGATTGGAGTCGAAGTGATGGTAATGTTTGATGATCGTGGTTTAATTGAAGATCGGGAATTTCGATATTATGCAATTCTATCGGTTGTACAGTTTTTGTAGTATTTTGGTTTGTCTTGAAGATTCTCCTTCCTATGGTAATGGCTAGTTTTCTGATATTTTGATAACATAATTCCACAGGACGGTCTTCTTGTTTTGCAGTGGTTGCATAGGCTGGCTACTGTAGGTGATCATTGATTTGTTTCACTTTTTTGTAGTTTTTCCTGATTTATCTCGACCTCATGTTATCTACAGTCGCTATAGTGGTTAGTGAATTGCGGTAGTTCGAGTTTACCATGGCTGCCAATTTCGTAGATATTTTGGGCTTCACACTGAAATTCATTCGTGGTGGCTTCAATGTATTTTTCATTAGATAAAGCAAAACATCTACTTGTAATTGCATTTACTGCATACAAGATGTTACTTATTGAAATTGTTGGTCTAATCTAACCTGATCGATAATGATTTTTCATAGATTACATTCTCTCAACTCTGTAGAAGGTGCTGGTGGGTGAGTTTTGTGTGGCCGACTTGGAGTCCTGTTAAGATTATTTGGTGTCTTCTGGCTTCAGGGTTTGTTAGCCACGGATTCACTGGATTTTTAATGTGGTTCTGTATTTCTTTGTAGTGTATCTTGGCATCGGTTTGTGGATGCTATGCTGCTGTTTATGGGCTCATATATCTGCCTTTCTGTTGCCTGGACTACCAATGTGTGAATGCATCCAGACACACGTTGTTCTATTTCGGAGCGCAGTATGTAGACCTGCTCTAATTTTAGTCATAATAGGGTAACTATTGTGGTTATGTTGGAGATTACAAATTACAGATACTAACTGTCGACAAGAATCTTTCGATAACGATTACCGACTATTAGGTTACTGTTATTAGTTTTGACGAATCTGGTAAGATATTGACTGCATGCGAGGAAAACCTATAATATTTAAGCAACATCCAGCGACGGCATGTTGAGAGAGAAGGCATTGATATTGCCCTTATAGTTTGGAGGTTATAGGCATCAGGAGAGACCTCATCAGCCAAAAAGCTCCACAATTTTGCCGTTCGATAGAAAAATAGTCTTGTAGGAATAAGTTCGGCAGGTTTCGAGCCTGAGTTCAGCTAATCTTCCTACCTGGAACCGCTGGGAGAGGTATAACCCACGGAATTTCTGATGAACATCGATCATGTCTGTGATATGTAGATAATGAGCAGCTGCTGGAGTGTGAAGTATTTTATGGCCAAGTTAGCACGGAATAGAAGATCAAGCAATTTCGCAATGAGCCTTGCTTGATCGTCCCATGAGAGGGTGCTTTTGGTAGTGATAAAGAGCATAGATATTGAGCACATCATCATTCTGGGACTGTGAGGTCCACCTTCCTGGAGAAAATACAAGCTTGAGTGGTTGCATGAAACTCAGAATCAGGATATCAGATACACATTTCAACATTTTCGACCGATTTTCATTTATTGCTACAATCTGTCTCGGTCTTGCTCGTCCGGTTTCATTTGGTGATACAGTGATTCTAGAGGAGAGAACAATATGAAGTGTACCATCATCCACAGGCCTGAAGACGAGACAGAAGATCACTTCCAGATCGTTGATATGTAGCAGACGCTAGACAGATTCCTGTGAATTCTCTGGCTTCATTTGATAGTATGGGGGCTCTGGAGGAGAGCGGTATGAAGTGTACCATCATCAATAAAGCTGTGGAAGAAACAGGAGTTTACATCCAATAGATCGTTGAAATGGAGTGGAAGCAGAAAGAAAGTGGCTACTTAGGCAGATTTCTGTGGAATACCAGCGTTGTGATACATGTATGCGATTTGCTGATCTAGGTGATAGTGAATGTATTCATTGGGAGCATTATTTATGAAGATACTTCATGTCTGAAATGGTTTTAACAGCTTTGTTCGCAACCTTTTCATGTTGAGTTATATCAGTTAATATTCACAACGTTCAATTTTGATTCATAGAATTATTATCAATATTATATACATAAGGCATTGGTGCAGCTCAACAGGTCAACTTTGTCCACAACCTGTTGTTATTTGATTTGTACTTGTTAATATTTCTTTCCATTCATGAACATGTCCTTTGGAGTCATAGTTCGGTATTAAATGCATAAAATCATCAGGAAAAAGAAAATGTGTTAGATTATCGTGGATAATGAATTTGATATGCCATCAGAGTATATCAAAGAATTTCAATAACACCAGTTGTGGAAAATCGTATGCAGATCAAACGAAAAGAGATAAAGGGATATAGTTACAAGCCGCAGTGTTTGCTATCAGTTGGAAAAGTAAATAGTAAATGGTTCATACAGTAGAAAGTTTATTAGGCTAAAGTTAACAGCTATATTTGTCACAGACCAATAATTCGAGAATTTATTGGAAGATTAATGCAGCATTGGCTCAATGCAAAATTGTTAGAGCATTTGTATAAAATTGGCACGAACGATGAAATTAATATATCTATAGAAAAGTTTAATGAAGAAATTTAGAGGCGATCAATCCTATTATGGGATAGGGATTAGATATTAGGGTATGCTCATGGAAGTGCTTATGAATTCTACTTCCCTTGTCAAACAGAAGTTCAATTTATTACCATCATCCAAACGATATTTAGCAATTTCATCAAAGTAACTGCATGATGAGTGGCATATAGTTGAGTCACACGTGCATATGAAATTTTGGGGTACGTAGTTCCAAGTTTGAATATTTCAATGTAATGTTTCCTGTCTAGAACACCGATATTCTTCCTTACCTAAACAACGGTTGAAAGTTTAATCCATATACCCTTTCTACCCTCCCGTTTGGTGGAGTTGAATCTCTTGCTTGGGTCTTCCATATCCTTTCCATTCTGTTATTAAATTTATTCACTACCTCTTCTAATTTCTTTTCTCGTTTGTCTTGTCCGTGTTACGCTCTTTCCCACCATCTCTTTCTCGAGTTTCTCTTTCTTGTTAGTTTCAACTAGTCCATTCGTTTTGTATATCCAAACCACCTGAGTTGTGCTTCTTTTATACCATTTTTTCTCAGTATTTTCCCCGATTTGTTTTTTTTCTAAATTTTTCATAACTTATCATTCATTACTTCTGTAAGTGCCCATATCTCTGCGGCATACGTCAAAATGGGTACCACCAGTTTTTCGTGTATTTCAAATTTTACTTCTTTGAGTATTCCTATTTTTCCAAGGAATGTGTTCTCAGTAGTATTTAATAATCTCTCACCTCACGTTACTTGTTATCTATTGTCTTTTTCCTATTCATCTTCCTTCACCATTGAACGCAGATACTTAAACTGTTGTGCTTATCTTTGTAATTTTCCTTTCGAATTCACATTGTGTATTGTTCTGAGTGTTTTCCTATTTTTCGTTTTGTTTTGATTTACATTCATTCCAAACTTTTTCCATTTATTTCAAGGCTTATTCAGTGTGTTTAAGCTATGTTTATTATTTCCATTTTCGTCGAGTGAAAATTGTCTGATATATGGGTTTTTGAAAGCAACTTGATCAGAGAGAAGAAAAAAGCCTTATCAAATGTGTACACTAGAGTGAAAACTTCTAAGAGTTGACATTAATATTCCTGTTCCGTCTATAGCTTTGCGTTTGATGGTACATATACATACCACAGTGCATTAGAAGATCGATGCATCTACCACTGAGCTACCTGGCTCCCAACATAATAACTATTTTCTCTTGAAAAATATCTCGAACACTGTCGTTTATATAGTTGCCAGCAATACTTTTTGCTATTGGCCCATGAAATTCCTTTTTGTTTGGCTCTTTCGCCTAATGCTAGAATGGTCATGTTATATCGATCGTCGATGGTAGATTCAATCATATCCAAAAGGAACGAATGAACCAGCTTGATCTCTACACAGACTACCTAATTTCCCAATTTTGCAAGATCGAGAACTAGTATCGATGTGTACATCATACATTCCATTCTCGTGTTGGCTTGGTACTTTTAACCAATAGTTGATAATTCTTATGATTCTTTTTGAAGGTTTGAATGTTATAGGCATAGAAGAATACCTCTCCAGGTAAAGAGTCTTATAGCTTCGCTGTTCGATAAAAAAATGAAGTCTGGTAGAAAGAAGGTTTCAGATTTCGAGCTTGATACTGTAGGGGCAATTAGCTTGAGCCCGTCTAGTCCATCTAGCTGGAATCTCTCGTGGTGGAACAACAGACGAAATTTCAGATAAACACTGATCATGGAAATATCTATGAGAAAGGGGAGCGATCTCCCACTTTCCTACGATGTTCTGGAGAGGTCAATGAACTCGTAAGTGTGACATTATCAATCAAACGAATAGCTCCCTTCTGGATAGAATACAAGAGCTTCTGCGTATGTTTGGGAGCCGGAGAGATGTTTACACGTTTGGTGTTCAGCTCCCAAGCATGCTTTGAGGCTCTTGGATTGTGTTAGGACAGCTGTTCATCTGATCGGTGAATTAACACTTTCGTGTTCATTAACATCTCCGGGCGATCTCTCTATTTTCTATATACGATTTCATGTTCGGTGCTCGTCGGAGGTACCGTCTGTTGTTCCACCGCTAGCGATTCCAGTTGGGCGTACTGGAAGGTCCCGGGTCTTTTCGATGTCAAGCTCGAGACCTGCCAAACTTCATTCTGCCAGACTTCATTGTTCTATGGAACGGCCTAGTGAGGTCCTTCCTGATATCTGTAATCTAAGAAAAATGTAAATGTCTTCCTTCCTCTCCCAACATTAAAATGAATCAATAATTTTATTCAGATCATTTATTTCCAGGTGGCATGGATCAAGTCTGATACCAAGGCTATTCTTGCAATCCATACAAAGATGGTTGCACAAAATCCTAGACTGTCTGTAACACATAACGGACATAACACGTGGAAACTACATGTAACAAATGTTAAGAAGAACGATTCAGGCACGTACATGTGCCAAATAAATACGGATCCGATGCGGAGTCAGGTAAGTGAATAATATATTCAAAGTAGTTAAAATCTTTCACTTAGTATTTGAATACGTAGATGGGGAATCTGGAAGTAGTCATTTCGCCTGATATTATGAACGATAACGAATCTGCCGAAGGAGGGGTGGCTGTAGAAGGCGGAATTATACGATTACGCTGTTATGCAACTGGCGTACCGGACCCTACTGTTCTTTGGAGGAGAGAGGATAGTAGGAATATTATTCTTCGACACGATGCTGGCAGAGAGAAACAAGGTAATTTTGTATAGAAAATGCAATTAAATAAACCAATAGAAGATCTATACTTCACTTTGAACACGGCACTCCATACACCCACTAGTAGCTCTACAACACTTCAACACATTCTAACATAATACAATTCGAATGAAATACACAATGATTTACAAAGTCAACATAATACGTTCAAGATCTATGTGATTTTTTTTCTTTCATTATATTATCCTTCCTATATTAGTTTCTGGCCAAAGTGATGTTTCCAACAAAAAATTTAGGCAATTTATTCTTTCCAATTAATAATAATAATAAGAAAATGTACTTCAGATGTTTGTTCAATCAAAGATCTTGGGACAAGCTCACAAACAACGCAGCATGTCAAGACAACAAAAGAGCTTACCACATGACTTGCTACAACCAGCATGAGTAACTCATCAATATAACTATTTAGTCTCATATCTGAATACAAGTGCGATGTTTTGGTACATCCGGTTTTAATCTGAAAATATGGATATTGAAGTGGCGTTTCTCCGAAATTGGTTCAATGAATTCTTGGTTTAGGACAATCAAATGTATCTCTTCATAATATCAGTATAGATTTTGAATTCACAATTCAAATTGTAATTCCGGTAGTCTGTTTTGTGAGATTCCTGTGGTTTTCTTATTGAATATGAACAGTGTTGGCTTTAACCATACTAGCATCCTGGGCAAGATTTCTACACTTCTCACTCTGTGCTCTCCCATTCCCATTCCCAGTAAATGTGAAAAAAGGGAGGAAAAACGATTTATTCTCGAAATAAGAATTTTTCATTAAAATTTTCCTGGCCTTACTTTTGGCAACTCTAAGCGGAGTCTATGTTTTCCACAATTTCATTTCCGATTGATTAAGTTGCTTAGTTTGTTAATTTCGATTGACGTATTGTTGATTGCAACTTTAGCTCTCACACAACAAACAACCACTAGTTTTTCAAATATCCTTTGATTCTCTTTAGCGCTAGTTTAATCGCTTGAAGAGTTGGAATATAACATTATCTTCAGGATGGGCTTCAAACTCTCATGTTAGAATATTTAAAATAAACATGAGACTCAGTTTTCGGTGGTATACCAAAATATCAAATAAATCAATTTCTAGATCTAAATGAAATTAAGAACGTTTTCTCGAGTTTGTATGAGACATTCAAGGTGCATCTTCTGTGAGTTATCCATCAACAAAATTAAACCGAAAATTACCCAAAAATAGGTCTCAACCAGTAAAACGTGTAGCTTATCTAGCGTCACCATGACAACCCAAGTATTTTCCTGAAATTGTTTCCTGCTGAAATTTGGGGAACGACATCGCGGCGGATAATCCGACTCCTCAACTGTTTCTATGGGTGTTAGCTGTTTTTGCGAACAAATACCACTCACTGATTCAGCAAGAAATTTCCTGAACTATAAAGCCGACCGACTCCTATAAATTTGGCAGGAAGGGAGTGAAAGAAATCCGATATATTTTGATGCTTTTGACAAATAACATTATTACGTAAGATTTTCATGACACGGTATACAAGATAAATTGTCATGGGACTGATACAGGAATTTCTAAACAATGTTCACAGAAAAAAATGTATGGCCATACCTTAAGTAAAATTTAATGAATAAAACATTTAATTTATACGTATTCCTTCATGGTGATTGAAATTGTAGAAAGCTGGTACTGGTATCTGTTTCACATTGACTTATGTGGAGCAAAGGGATTTTTGTTGCCAGGTCAGACCGTTTTGCCTCGTGGCAAGAAATGTATGGTCATAAGTTTAGTACTAAAAACAAGAACATAGAAATTTTCACCGCCCTTGCTAAACATTGTCTTGAATGTAAAATTATAAGTATCTTATAAAAGATCTATCTTGCAGATGATTCACATAATGATTGGAACTGTTTTTATGTAGTAATCTGGTACTGGTTCTTGAACGGCTTTGTTCTTTTCTATCGTAGTCATAAAATTGTGTACACATCTGTTTCACTCTAACCTATATGGCACAAAGGGATTTTTTTTGTCAGGTCAGATTGTTTTTCCTCGTCCTCGAGATATAATGTCTCCAACTATGGAAACATTACTGTTTAATGGTTTTCTAATACACATTCATCTATTTTACACATTATTGTGATACGTTTCCGAATATTCGTGTTTCGTTAGATGTTGAGACGTAGATATTTTTAGATGAAATTAATGCGATAAAGACTCTCAATGCTTATATTGCAAACAGTTTACGGAATCACGTGCTGTAGTAACGTGAATTAGCTTTCAAACGTGATAGTTGTGAAACCAAACCGTACGTAAAGACGTATATTGTTGACATATTCTGTGTTAATGTGACCTATTTCTCAAGAGTTTACATATAATCATTGGTACCTAATTAAGTTTGTCGGCGAGTCTGAGTAACATATTTTACTCACCAATATGGCGAAACCGAGACTGCTTTGAAACAACATAATATGACGCCTCTCCTCCATCTAACCTCATTGGTAGCAAATGTTTGTTCATAAGATTGACTTCAACGGACTCTAATGAAACTTTGACAGAACTTACCAATATATCTACCAGCTAGCGGAACTTTGAATAAAGTTGTGACCTGAGACATTAAAGAAACAGTTTTTATGCAAAACGTGATCTTAGATTGTCTATCTTTGGTTCGGGGAAATGCTTCCAGGTATTTTATCATACAGATGAATTCTGCAAATAGCCCACAATTCATAGTGAAATAGTAAGACATCTTAAAATATCCTCATACTGCGCCAAAACGTATACATTAATTTCTCTCTTTTACCAGTTGTCCTAGTATTGCGCTTGCAGTTTCTGTAATTTCTTAATGATGTCTTAGATTTAATTCAACTTGTCTTTTTCTTGCTCCAGAGATGCAGTTATCACCATCATCATTTTAAGGGAGGGGACTAAGCCTCCAAAAGCACTTAGGCCATCTATTTAGGCACATTGTGCGCCCCGTGATCAGAAGCCTTTTATATTCTAGCAAGTTTGTGGCCTGCCAAAACCCTGAATATTGCCAATGCTGGCTTCCATAAGTTCTTCTGTGAAGAATTTTGGGAGAAGTGAAACATATAGCTAGAATCTTGCTCCATTTCTAGTATGGGGTATCTACAGTTTGCCTCACTCAAAATCGTGGGTCAAGAGACAATGACGGTTAACGGAATCTACGGGCGATAGCTTTTGAGGAAGCTAAGCCAAGACCGTCTGTGAGATGCAGTTAACAACGAAGAGTTGTCAAGTAACAGTGTTATCGCTCAATAATAGTTATACTAACTGTTATGTTCATTATGAAAATAACTTCAAGGACAAAACGACTTGTTGAAGAAGCTAAGGAAATTGCACAGTCTGCCGCTGAAGATTGCGGTTTAGATCTGTAGGGCTTTATAATCTTAACCCAAAATAAAACAGGAGGAGAAGTTGTATGTAATAATTTTGAAGTTTCTCCTATACATACAAGTAAAACAAAAATAGCATTGTTTACAAAGGAAGTTTTGAAGATACCATGCACAAAGAGATCAAAATCATAACTTGTCAAAAAAATTTTACAACAAATAACCTGCATTGGCATATAACGGAGAACCGAAAATTACCTATAAAAAACAAGGTTATTAAGCCTGTTCCTCAATAGTACCATCCATTTTGTAAAAACCTAAAATCAATGAAAACATGACACAAAAATGAAATGAATGAAGAAAGTGAGTGATTCGTTGGTTGGTTCTTGTGTTGTTTAGAATTACTAATTTATTTTAAGAATATATTGAAATTATTTTTATACTTACATAGATTCATAGAAGTTTTTTAAACAAGCATCTAGTAATATTGCGTCCAGGCACTTGAATTCTAAAATTTAGTTCGGGTAAAACAGCTCCTCATAATTATCATAAGTAATGAATAAAGATATCCAAAAAGTGTGGAATCTAGTGCCAATCCGCCCCTGTCTAGAATTCATGTATCGTTATAACCCTATAACGATAATCATTGAATAAGTCATGAGCGTCGCGGAATTGGAAAACAATATTATAATACGTGATTGGATCGATTAAAATGAAAATATGAATCTGTGTCTTCGTAAATTACCATACCCATTATATCAGAAGGATGAAACTGTACAATCAAAGGATCTTCTAATAACTGAAATGTAATGTGGTTTATATACATCTGAGAAGTAATAATTCATTGTGAATGAGAGCAGATGGTATATCTCGGACCTAATCCGACTGCTTTCGAAATCCTGATTTGCATTCCACCGCTGCTGAACATGTGCAATGAAAAATTCAAGTAACTCTCTATTGGTAGTTCTGACAACTCTCGCACGGCTGCATTTTGCTTCCGATAAATCCGTTCTCATTTAAATTTCAAATCGCCTATTATCTCGAAAACTCTTCAGTAAAATGATCTCCAGGTGTATTGAGATTCTAGCTTGTGTCTAAACATCAACGTTAACCGCCTAGTTGGGAGATTATTAATTTCGAAAATGATTGTTCTGCAGACCAGGCGCTCGTTCCATCAAACCGAACAAGCATGCGAGTGGCATTTATTTCATCCAGCGCTTCAGAACCCAACTAAACATTTGTCTTTATTCTTCCAATTGGCTGAATGGTGACCGCGACGATTCGCAGGCAGCAATGGCTCACACTGCCCCGTTCTACATTATTTCTTGGCATTTTGAAATATTGCAACGTATGGACCGTACATTCCATATACGTGTACAAGACTGCATTTGACTCGTTCAGATATATCGACTATGTATTTATCTGTACTTACTATTTAGTTTCAAAAATGTCAATCCAACATATCCTTCAATAACAATATAATTTGTTTCTCTTAAACTGCTCACAAAATTAGAAAGACACTTTCCTCCCAAACAAGCTTCTTTTTTCAGTCAAATACAATCAGTTTTCAATGGTTTCCATCATAATTAGATGATTAATCAAGCTTTTTTATACGGTTCGGCAGAATGTTATAACATTTAATGGCAGAGTGCAATGGATCTTTCGTTTAATTTTAATCGATGTTTGGGATACACAAGCACGTCAGCATTTCTTGTGTCAAAACAGCTTCTAAGTTCATATTCATGGAATATATCTGGTTGAATTCTCATGAAAAATAGACATTCTGATATGTAGATTACATAGAAATGAGTTCTTTCTGAACAATCCTCTACGAGCAACTTTTGCTCTTACCTTGCACATGCAGCAAATAATGAATTTTTGTATAGTAAAAATTCTCTCGACATGTGAGCTGTATCCCCAAAATGAAATCCCATACTTCAGATGAGGATATACGAGATGAGCGATTTTAGCTGTTTCAGTGTTAAGATATTTGCACAAGAGTCTAATATAGTAACATGCTTTGCTTAGATGGCTCACTGATTTGTTTATAGAATGTAAGATGTCCATTAAAATGAACTAGCAGTTTTGTCCGGCGTCCAATTTGACGACCTCCTTACCACAGACAATTGTCTCTGGAAATGTAATATCTTTATTAACTGTTCTGAATAGAATGCAAGAGGTCTTACAGAAGTTAAGAGTTGAGCTATTTCTAACAAAATCAATTATCCATTCTTTTTAATGAGTTTGTGGTATTTTCAGTACTGAAGTCATTATGACTTATCTATTGTACATTATTAGTATCTTCTGCATAACTGAAAGGAAATTCAAGTTCTTCATTCAATATATTTGAAAGGTCATTGAAAAAAAATTAAGAGCAATAAAGGGCAGATAATGTTGCCCTGCGGAACACCATTGGTCACGTTAGGGGTTTGAGACACGTACGATGTGGTGCTCATCTGTATTCTGACAAATTGAGTGCAATTAGATAAATATGATTTGATGAGATCTAATGAGACTCCACGAACCCCGTATCGTTCAAGCTTTTGTTAAAGAATATTCTGATTCAAGCTCTCAAAAGCTTTGGTAAGATCAATGAATATTCCACACGTAGCATCAACGGACTCTATTATTCCCAAGACTTTCGTTAGAAAACTAAGGAGACAAGTGTTTACACCTCTGCCCTGACGAAACACATGTTGAAAACTGTGTAATAAGTTATGCCTGCCAAAAAAGATTATAATTCTGAAGCAGAATATTTTTTCAAATACTTTTGACAATGAGGTAAGTAAACTGATGGACCTATAATTTGACAACAAACCGGTGTCCCCTTTTTTCTGCAAAGGTATTATCACACCTCGTTTGAGTGATTCTGGAAATATGTTCACTTGTAAACAAGTGTTTGATGATAGCACATAATGGCCTGCAGATTGACGAGATGCATTTTTTTAGAACATGTAGTGGTATTCCGTCATCACCGCTACTGTTTTTGTTATGAACAATGTTCAATACCTCGGGTTCCATTGAGGTTTGGAAGAACATTGAATGGCAATTAATAGGAATATTTTCTATGCCACTGTTATCGGTAAATTCTTGAGTTTGTATTAAATTATTGACTACGCTACTAAAGTGATCGTTAAAATCGTTGGCAAGATCATTCATATTCTCATAGTCAGGAAGTATTGAGGTAAAAGTTTCAGATTTTCTATATATACTATATATTTGTTATCACTTTGCAGCAGTTCGTTACTGAAATGTTTAGATTTTGCTTCATTTAATTTATTGGAATAAATTTTGTTAACTCTGGTATAAAGGTTTTTGAAGCTGTTATTTTCTTGTTTCTACAGGACAAATATTTCTCTTCAAACCCTCAAATTAAAAGATTTGAGGGAATTAGAGCGGAATCATCTTCCTGGATGATCCAACCAATTCCTTACAATTCTCCTAAGATGAGCTGGATATCTAGTTGAAATGGAGCCATTATTCCCAAATATAGCGCAATTTATTCCGAAATGTCGACGTGTTCAGTTTGTAAAATTCCAAAAACTTTTCGGCATTCATTCGTGGTGGTAAACAAATGAGACTGAACAAATATAGCCATCATCAATTCCAATTCAAACGTTTAAGCTGAACATATGCTGGAAATGTCTTCTTCGAATGGCATGCGGATTTCCTTGTACCCAAAAGTGTTAGTTATGAAAATTTATAATCCCTCAATTAGTAAAACAGAACTTATCAGTCTCCAAATTGTTCGGGAAACATGTTCCGTTATTTTCGATTGAATCAAGGACCCTTGACAAAAATTCAATGTTCGTTCTTGGTATCTTGGGCGTAAACCTTCAACATGTTGTGAATGATAAGCATGTGATCCTTTCTTGAATAATTTGGCTTGTTAAACGCAGAGAGCAATTTAAATTCTTCTATTACATATTATTGGGTCTATGTCAAATTCACACAAAATTTGCTGCGTTATTCTTTCTTGCCGATCTTGTGATCGTTATGAGAGATTTATCAGTCACTGATTTAATCTATTTATTTGAAGCAATGTGATTGCTCATATATTCTAAACTCAAAATAGGAAACTTTGATTATTTCACCTTTTCAGGAGGAATCCTGGAGGCATGTTTAATACGGAAGTTAGTTTGTGATAAAATGTATAATTTGGACAAAAAGTTTTACTGAATTTGCATTTTGCGTTTAGTTTATACTTTGGAATGTTTATGCTCGTAACATTAGTAGAGACGTTTCAGTTGATTTCAGAAGCTGGATATTACAAACTGGTCGCCTCTCTCAATTCTGAACTCATGTCATGCCTTTCTTGGAATAATTTAATTACTCGAATTTGCTGAGAAACTATGCCAACACCTTCCAACATTCCTATGTAAATTCTTCAATCCCACACTAATTTGGAACTGTTTATTCATTTAAAGATGGACGGATTAACAAGTTAGTGTAATAACTAACAACGTTGTATTTGATGATATACAGGATCATTCACGGTGGATGCACAACCATTAGACGTTTACAGAGAACTACCAAACTTTGAGATCTGATTTTAGTTACTGATATGAATGGGTATGGTGCCTCTTCTCAAAATATTTCCGAACGTGAATAACTAATCCATAAAATAATCATTGTTTATTAGATTCTTAAAATTATGGAATAGTATCTCAGGTATTTAATTAGCTAGATTCAATTTTGTTTCAAGTACATCTATTTGATAATTAGCCATACATTACTTTTCCACACACAACCGATCCAATGTTTTAATTGAATTTCAAAATACAAGTCGGCTGCAGACGAATTTCATCATTTCTTTACATGGAAACACTAACTAACATAACGATTTTTGATAAAAATAACAATATTATTATATTATCGAAGCGGCAAAAAGACAAGTCTTATTTTACTTCTAGTCACATTGAAGAACCATAATACCAATAAAACGGAACATGAGTTAAATGAATTATTTTGAAATCATGTACTTCTTTCTCTTCAATTTAACAACGTATTGTTCAGCACTGAGCGCATTTTTGTAGTTGACAGTTTCAAATTAGATTTTACTCTATGATTAAATAAGCATCCGTAGGTTTTGTGAATATATAATTACATAAAGACCATTCAGTCATTGTTATCTCAGCATTCTTTTATAATTCTAAATTATCTATCTTGTCACGCTGTTGATATTCACAATTAATCTGATCCTATGGAAATAAAAAAATATGTACCAAATCCTCTTGTGATATCATATTCATCAGTGTATGAAATTACGAATTTCACTCTATCACTCAATCAAGCTATATTATGGTTATATATAGGGTAACATAACATCACCCAATATATAGGCCAAGAGTACACCCTTGAGATCGAACATATTAAACTGTTTTTCAAATATATAAACATGTTGACTCATATTGTAATTGTTAGGGTAAGGAAACGATTGAGTCATTATTGAATATTCGATGATATATCGAAAGTGTTATGTATCAATTGTTATGATGTGTTTCTGCTCTATAATCGAGTAAACAGGCAAAAAAAGTAGTAGAGTGTCACAAGTGCCTGATCATTCTTATCTCATGAACGAAACCCGAAATCCCAGTCGCTTATTACTTTACTTCAATGGAAATATTTGTATAATAGTGGAGTAAGCCTAGCAAAAAAAGATGAGCTTACTAACATTTTTAGAAGGTCTCAGCGACGTGGAAAAAAGGTTTGTTCTGATGGTAATAACGATGCTCTCAAACTTTTATGGCGAAACCATGCCCAAAATCCAAAAAATTGACATTTTGACCAATTTTAGCCTTTTTACGGGTCACTTTCTCAGTTTTATTTTCTTTTGAGCACTTCCGGTACTAGCTGAGGTACCAAATTGAAACCCTTCCATTGTCGATGCTTGAGGAATCTCCAGTTCTAATTTCTTGATGATAGGATGATCTTCCCTTTTGGTATAGATATAAATATATACATATTTTTTGAATAATTCAAATTAGGCTGTCTTAGCCAAATCTTCACCGAATTGAATTAGATTTGGTGTGGAAGTAGTTATCTATGCATTTTTTCGTTTCATTCAATGTGAATTATATGTTTCATTGCTTCGATATTGGAAATAACACCGCTCTAAATTGCATTTGTTTCATTGTCGAAATATATTTACAGGCTAGAATATTTTACATTCCTCACTTAAAAAACGACTTGATTTTATTGTACCGTTGTTAGGGCAAACAACAGTAACTACTGAATTTTCAGCAGAGTAAAAGTATATTCTTGTTTTTTTCTCAAATAAGGCATATTCTTTTACGTTATTCAATGTTTTTCTGTTCAAGATCGAACTAAAAATAAATCCTAAATTAGCAATAACTCAAAATCTTTGTTTTTGCACTTTCTGCTTTTTACCTTGTCAGGGCAGTATAAAAGAGTGAATGTTCTGATTCAAAGCTGTGATTCCTTTTTGTTAGATGCATGTCTAGCTGAAGGCGATATGAGAGACAGTGTTCAGATTGAACATCGTGATTCCTTTCAGTTAGCAGAATGTGCTCCGAGCATTGTTGCTTTTTAATATTGCTTTGATTTTTTCAGTTTTACTATCTTTACTTCGATAAAATGTGTAATCTTCTAGAACTACAATTCTACAGTTTTGGCCTTGGCTAGTGCAAATTATCTCAAATGGAATGATAATATGTAGATGAACTCATATTTACACTCAAATGTTTCATCTTAGTATTACGTTATAACATTTTCAAAGATACGCACATAATAATAATAATGATAAACGCTTTTATTGTGAGAAGGAAAAATTATGCATAAGCTGAACAGGCATAAATGTAACATTCCTACCAAAAGGCAGAGTTGTCTAGCTTATATCCTGCAAGCCATAATTTGATAGATTTCTAACAAAAGGCAGAGTTAGCTTACAAGCTGCTACCCAAATGTGATGGATAAATTAATTTTCTACGTAATTAACCACTCTTGGAAAAACCCTTGAAACATGTTCATTTTCGTTTCGAATTGAAAATCTTTCCCAAAATAACTTTTCACCGTACGACCGATATACCATCAATAGTTTTTTTGAAATGGTACATGTTATACATTTTTCGGAATCTGTATGAAGAGCTGATTTCGGAAATCTATAACTCTTGTGGAAAATGAAATTATTCATTATATTCGAAGTGCAGTGTATATTGACACAGATTAGGTTAATAACAGTAACTAAGGTAACTTACCCTGGTGGAGATTCTAAAGTGCATTGTATCAGGCTTGATGCCGGAAAATGTATTAAATTCCCATTGTTCTTAATGAATAGTTCATTCTGAGAAATGTTTCCATGAAAATTGAAAACCAGCCTCACCTTTGGCCCAGATATTTTTCTGCATTTTAACCACACGAGAGGAAAACTTACTATGTTCGAATAACATCGTGTGAACCAGCGGTGGAACGTTGGGAGTGGATATAAGAATTACAATTTCTCTTCAAGTTTTGGAGGGCTTCAGCGTATGTTTGGGAGCCGAACTCCAAACATGTGAACAATAATCCTGGACAGGTCGAATCTATGCTCTGAAGATTATGAAGAGCTGGTGGGATGTAAGACCAAGTTTTTGTGCAGCGGTTTTCCAAATGAACCTCACATGATTATCCCATGAATTTCAGTCCATTAAACTCTACCAGATTATCAGGTCCTCATTTCAAAATCGTTGCCAAATCTCCATTAATTGAGTCAACCTGTCTCTTCTCGCTCCTCTGGTTTCATTGGATGGTATAGGGGATCTAGATGAGAAAGCGGTATGAAGTGTAACATCATCTGCAAAGCTGTGGACTGGACAGGCTGCGCCATTGAATCTGACATAACAAAATAAAAAAGTATCTACCATAAAAATTTTGAATAATCAAAATGGGAAATCAGAGACTGCATTCATCTTGAAAACGAAATGAACGTGCCAATTCTTCATAGCAAATATTCAAATGATACACCATTCTCTTTTCTACAAACTGCCAAACGCATATAATATGAGAGCTTACTCTAGTTAACATTCCTTGGTCAAATGAACCCTATACCCTCAATAACCGTTGGCAAACAATCTAAGCTTATTTTTCAATATCCATAAGAAATAACAGGTGAAAAAATTTAACGTGTTTTAATAATATTTCATCAGTTTTTTTGAAAATATTCTACACAAATCGTATATCATTGGAAATCCTATCTTCCTGGATGAATAAAACCAATATAAAGATGAACTGAAAAATATTCAGATGTATTTAAAGAAGATGGATGAATGCACAGTTATCATATAGATGTAGCGAAAAGCATTGGGGAGAAAGAGCTGTCAATTCTTAGTTTTTTAAAAGCCTCCCGTGATTACAGTTATACATGTTCATGTTCGTATTATTCTCCTCCAATCCTGAATACACCCTTTGTAATTCAATATAATAGTAGAGTATTAGCAGTTCAAGGATGATGCACTCTTTACATGTCAAAACCTTTGTAGGAACCAGATAAATGTAGCAACTTACATATTTTCATAATATAGATATCTAGACTGTTTGGTTCTCTTGAACTCATCAGCGGAACGAGCAAGCTGCAGTGACACTAGTCGATATCTGTGACGAGGTATTTCTCCTTGCTAGACAGACCAGAACATCTATCGCCATCTTCCCGTTAGTAATGAACATTGACTAAATAGATATCTTGAACTCACTTAAGTCACGGGAATATCAGTAGCCTAGATGGCGACACCAACCAATGTAATAATTAACCAATGAACAAATTATTTGTTAGATATTCCATATATTGTATGTGTTTTATTGTTGGACTTATCATAAATGTGTGATAAGAGTTTTATAGTAAGCGATAGCATTTTTCAGTAAATTTATTTCAGTTCTACGATCGTTTGACGGGGAAATCTTGACATTAACGAATGTGCAACGCAGTGATATGGGGGAGTATTTATGCATAGCAAGTAATGGTATTCCACCATCTGTCAGTAAACGATTTACGGTTAGAGTTCATTGTAAGTCACATGTAAACCGATTTGGTAAACATTTCATATGTTGTGTTTTACAGTTCACCCTTTGATAAGAGTATCGAATCAGCTGGTTGCTGCGCCGATAGCAAGTGATGTGGTCGTGCAATGCTATGTGGAAGCTTCTCCCAAAGCTATGAACCATTGGATGCGGGACAACGGTAAGAGCTTCTCCCTAGAGTCGAGATTTAGCAACGTGAAGTCTCATATAGTATATTTACTGGACATTGCCAGATACCGACACATTTCACATTATCAGACTAGCTACTTAGCTGTTTCGTATATCACCTTAAGCTCAATTCATATAGCATCAAGTACGCTATTTTCTTCGTGAACTGAGTATACGAGGTAGCGTAGTAAATAAGTTCACGAGGAACATTACTTGAAGTTCGATAAATCAGACAAATAAAACACATTTATGTTGTTGAATATCACAACATCCATTGAACTAGTGGTTGTAACCTATAACTTTACAGTTCATTTTCAAAACTTACAATAATAGTACCAAACGAAGATTCTCCAATAAATACATTCACGTTTCAATCATCTCTTTTATAGGTCGGAATTATAATCAGAAGAATAAAGGTAGCAATATGTTACAAAATAATTGAATTGCTTTATGGAAATTCTTGCGAAATTACAAAGTAAAACAAAGGTTAAATAATTTCTAATTGGCTGTCTGGCGGGGAAAAGGGTATATGTGAAAAATTGTGAAAAATGAAATATATGTACCATATGAATCTTGGCTTTCAAATTTGGATTAGGTAACAACGTTATGAGTATACAAAGTCAAACAATGAATTATTTTATTCTGCTTTTATCGATACGATACGGTGAAAAGTCCCTGAAAAATGAAACAAGAAATGACTTATTTGGTCAGAACTTTATTTCTCAACATAATCTCCTTGTATCCAAATGCACCTCGTCCAACGTTTTTCTAATTTTTCGATCCCTTCCAAATAATATGATATCGACAATCTTTCAGAATAGGCGATTGTTTCAGCGATGACCTCATCGTTGGAGGCAAATCTTTTTCCGCCGAGCCGTTTCTTCAAGTTTGGAAATAGATAAAAATCGCAGGGGCCAAATCTGGAGAATTAGGTGAATGACGAATCAATTCGTAGTGCAATTAATGCAATTTTGCCATTGTGACTGCGAACCTGTGCGCCGGTGCATTGTCCTAGTGTAACAACACTTTTCCTTTGCCAAATATGGCTCTGCATAATATACGCCGGTGATCGTTTTGCTCTTTTCAAGATAATCGATATGGACGATACAATGTGCATCCCAAAAAACTCTCGCGACTTTGTTGGCACATAAGCCCAGGTTCGCCAGGACAAGTCCACTGTTTCGGCTGTTCTTTGGTCTCTGGGGTGTTGTGATGGCTACGAAACGAAACGACGCAAAAAGTCCTTCTAATCGCGATTGAACATATTCAAACAATCCTTTAAATATGTCACACGGTCGCGTTTGTTGTCAAAAGACAGCAAATGTGGTAGATAGCTTTCTCATGTTCAAAAATTAATGCAAAATGTTCCGTACCCTTTCAGTTGAGATGCCCATAGCCACAGCAATATTGTGCACTTCAACTAGCCGATCGTCCAATATCATACCATGTTCACAAAAATCTTCCAGGTTGCTTGCTTTCGATAGCTGTCAAAACAGAACTGAATGACATATCAGTTTGGAAATTTCAATGCGTGCTAGTTAAAGATTTCACCAAATGGTGCGTTATTAACCTCATTCTGAGGTTGCCACTGTATGGTGGAAGAATGAATACCTACTATATCGTTCTCAAATTATTAATTTGTGTTTTATTCAGATTTTGATGTTAGTTTTAACAGTTTATTTTACAGCTACGGCAGTTAATTTTATGTGAATCTATAACAATATCAAGATATTTACCTTTTTTCATGAATTCTAATCCTCACATAAGGATATTGTGTATTGTAGAACATTATTGAAAATTCACTTGAGAACGATTCTATACAGAATTCGGCTTCATACAAAATGTTGTATATATTTGGTAGACCACTTCTCTTTATTCCTCATAATCAATTAATATTGATTATTGGAAGTTATTCCAACCTAATCCTCTGTCATCACCTAATTCTCTTCAGTAATTAGACAAGTTTCCAGACAGTTCATCCAATGTAAGACGATTATAACAATATAAGCATTGAACTTTTGATGAGTAGTTACTGCGTGAAAGCAGATTTTGTATCTAAACTATCATCACTACATTTTGCAGTCTTGCCATTTTCTTACATCAAAATTAATGTTCTGTAACAGTTAGCGTTTTAGGAAGAAATTATTGCAAATCAATATTTATAGTATGTTACATTTGCTAAATAGCACATAATGTATTTTAAAATATGCTTTTCATGAGGCCTTTGCACATGCGATAGTAACTGTAACAAATTCAAAATCATAACTTACCCATTTCAGTTTGAGTTTTATGGTGTCCCGGATGTAAGAATACAGGTTTCCGTAGTTTAACTTGCTTGTATATTACGAGTTATTTCAAATAAGTTTCAATTTTATATCCCGAAAATTATGAAAGCCTTGATTCTTAGTGGACTCAATATTGTAACAGGTTTCATGAATGTTCGGAATTATATGAATCTGGGCTACTTTCAATTAATCTCTCCAATAGGAATTAGTAGTAGCGGATCATTCGAAGGAACAAATTGAGTGATTCCGATATCGATTTAATAGGTGATACATTCCCTCAATAGAATCAGAAAAAAATTCCTCAACGTTCATGAGTTGATATTGAAATTATGTTCCATTACCGTTTTTATTAGTTTTGGAAAGCACTCCTCATCAACTAAGAAGATCATGGCAACAGCTGATCAATAACTGTATTGTCTGATCAATGTTCCTTCCAACTGGAAAAGCTAGAGTTCAACAAATTCCTACAAAAGGAAAAGGAGACCCTTCCTTATAACTGTACACTCATTACACTCCAATCTGCGATTCCTAAGATAATAGAGAAACCAATCAATATCGAATGCATCCTATATGTAGAGCTGAACAGGGGCCTGCTTTCCGTCTAGCTGTAGCATCGTATATCTCCAATGCATTTTCAGGAGTTCGACTCCAAGGTCTTCTTGGGGAACTTCCAGCAAATATAAGTCGCTTGGTACCAGCCAGTTTTTTTTTCAGATAGATCACTCCATGCGGCCTCACAGGGATCTGTTTAGGCACCATTTCCGTTTCTGCTCCATATCAAGAATCGTGAAGTGACCCTTTGTTTCATCCAAACTTTTATACCATTTTCTCGTTGACCCCCTATATCATCCAATGAAGCAAGATACGCAAAATGGATGCAATGAATGATCTAATAATGTAGTAGAGTATAATGCAACCAAAACTCAAGCTTGTAGCTTATTCAGGAAGATGGATCCTACAATTCCTAATATGATGATGTCAGGTACAACTATTGCTATGAAGTCAATACCCATGGTCGGTACCATCACTAACTGCTCCTTCTCGTGGAACGATCATGTCACGTATATTGCGAAAACTGCTTCACAGAAACTTATTTTCTATCCCGTGCCGTTCACACGTTTGATAGTCACTATCTTTCTCCTATCATTACTCGCTCGAAACCTATAAGGGGAGGGTTCAACGTTGCTTCCAATATATATTCCAGACCATTCCATTATTTATTTTTCGAAAAAACAATCCTTTCATATCCCTGGGACATTTTACTCTGAATGTCGTGAATGAACAATGGTAATCAACAGTTTTCTTGGCATACTAATTCAGCAATTCTTGAGGCGTATATTTCCTATTAATTCATCGAGTTCAGAATAATAATAATTAACCAACATAAACCAGTGTTTATGTAAAACTGTGGGGATCAGCTCTTAAGGTTGGGCGGTTTGCCCTAAACTGACCCGTGGTCCTGGTGGAGGCATAGGGATTGAAACACAACACTTATAAAAAGAGTTACCCTTTACTCAACGTAGAGTTCGACGCCATTATGGCTCAATGTCTCGCTGTATATAAATACAATTGGTACAAATCAATGACAATACCGTCAATATCTGAATGATGTATATCAATGATTGAATGTCCTACATAAGTATATATATATATATATATATATATATATATATATATATATATATATATATATATATATATATATATATATATATATATATATATATATATATATATATATATATTATGTCATACACTGTTATTGTTATTGTCCTAGTTAAACTAGTCTAAGATGTCAAGGTAGCTGTGCCAAACAATATGTTTGATATATTAACGCAACATTAAACATATTGCTTTGTGGGTCAGCTCCGAGATGTAAACATATACTTATAATAACATTACTAAATAGAAACAAAGTCGCATTCTATAATTTAGGTATTTTAGGTAATCTCGTATAGGGATGGAAGATTCCTATACTACAGAACAAGGAATTATCCATATTCACATGGTTCTCTAAAGAAAAAGTCGAAAAACTCAACTCATGTTCTTTTTTTCTGGAATGAATATCCTTTTCGGTGAAGAAGCTAGTCTATGGTCAATTCTAGATCCAATGCACTTTTTCCAAATATGCTAATCTTAGAACAACTTTCTCGGTTCAATTGCGGAAGGTCAGGCTGTTGTCACACCTTTGCTGTTTTCGATATAAGTATCATATCTTCATTGAGTCTTATAATTTTCAGGTGAGAAACTACTTCCCAACGATAAATATGTTATGGAAGAAGCTGTCCTCAATGAATACTCACTCCTTATGAATTTGACAATAAGAAATTTAGAAAGACGAGATTTTGGTGGATATGTATGTACATCATCCAACGCTTTGGGCAAAGCTGATGGTGTTGTTAGATTACAAGGTAATGAAGTACGGTTCAGTAAATTTTCAGCTCATTATAATTAATTATTTTAGAATTACATTTGGTTGTTAAATCAACAAGTACCGCCAGTACTCCACGATATACGGAAACGAAGCCTCGAAAACCACTTCATAAAGATAAACCGAAGAAGTTCAAAGGAAAGAAGAAAGATTCTGAGAACAGAAACGAAGAGGAACATGAAATAACAACCATTGGATTCCCAGAATCGAAGACCCTGTCACCGGAACAAACTTCGGTGGCCACTACAAGTCGTTCTCCACCGTGGATTGTACTGCATCGGAATCGTGGCTCAGATTTTTCTCAACCAAAATCTTGTTACATTTTTATTATGTATATAATTGTATCACGTGGAACTATTCTGATATGAAAATATTGTTCGAAAAAGTATCGAAATATTTTTATTTTCATTCTTATAAAGTTGAGTTTTTTCCAATTGGTGAAAGATATATATCTGGCAAGTCTTCCTTATATTAAAAACTCGAACTGAGTTTCATATCACCATGTCTTCCCATACTCAAATATCATTGATTCTTTTTCTATAGAAAATGGATTTGTAGACTATGTATCTATTAATAACAAAGGAGTGAACGTTTTGCGTGACAGGATTCTCAAGAAGCGACATGTAAATATACCCAAAAAGTAGTTGATATTTCAACACCATTAAGCTCTGAAAATCATTTGCTCGCATTATTCAGAACTGCAATGATTGGTTCAACTCGATTAAAGATAATTGTAAATACATAAACAATTCCAAAGTAACGCGAAATTGAGTCAATCATTGTAGAATATATTGCACGTCATTGAAAAATTCTGAATATGAGACATGATGAATCGGGGTGAAAATTTTTAATTATAAATAAATGAGAAGCACATATGCAAGATGTTCACATCCTACTAAAATTTGTGTTAGGTTTTTGAATTGTAATCATGTGGAAACCTTGAAAAGGTAAAACACATGCGTAAGACCTATCCAACAAGGATTTGAGAAGTAACCACAATGCGAAATAGTATCTAACAATCATTGATAAGACTTGTTCATTCCATTGAAGCACTAGCAATTATTATCCTATATTAGATTTCTGAAAATCTGAAGGTCTTATTTGTAGCAGGATATCTCGGACTTGCCTTGCGTCTAGATGACGCTGATGGTACATTATATTTCGAATTCGGAAATATGTAGGAATATCATCAAGTTTGTATCATTGCCTGAAAATATACTAGTACTCATATTGGGAATTTGAAATCAGGATTGAGCAATATGGACTCGTATTCAGTTTCAGTTGCAACCAGTTTTCGAATAACACATTTCTAATGAGGGTCCACGGATCGGAAGTATTGGTCGTTCAATTCCACATAATCAGTGCCATTGGAAGGAGGAGTTTGGGGGAGAATCATTGACATAGCTGTTTCTATCGAGATCGAGGGATTCACGGTTTTAGCCACTGAGTAGTACATTATATAAACATTGTAACTGACTATCAGAGGGAAATTTTTGCAAAGAAGTGGTCTAGTCTACTCCCTCCTGATAATAAAGACATGGAATCACAAATATTCCAGAAAGGTAGTTTCGAGTGCCTCTATTTGAAGACCAAATACGGTATAGCTATTGAATTATACAATACAGGTTTAGGTCTCGGTGCTATATCTTGATGCTAATGCTTTTCATGGTTCACATTATTTTCATCAAGTTGATATGCAGTATTGTTATTCAGATTCGGAATCTTAATTTTCGTATATCAATAGCTTGATTGCCTTATATTGGACATTTTCAAGATCATTACATGAACTCAACATCACAATTTATCCTTAGCTACATCTTCTAGAACTATATCGCAGACTCAAGCGCCAATCTAGCAACGATGAGCTCTCATGATTTTCCCCTGAACCAAAGAGATGACATGTCACTTGTTCAAAGAAGGTTCTGCCTACATATATTCTTGTGATCCTGGTCGGATAACACAATGATCCAATTTGAAAATATGGATTGAGAGGCATTGGGTGAGTTAGTTAGTACTTCCAAATCCAATATCCAATATCCAAAAGTATATCTGCTTTGAGAACTCAGGATCATGCATAGAAAATATAGATACTACAGAGATTTGACAAAATCGATGGACTTATCATTATTTTATGCTTATATTCACTCAGCTACATATCCTAGAACATTTGTAATTCTAAAAAAGATCTCCCAGTAGCAATAAACTATACCATGGGTGTTCCCCCAAAGAGCTTATTGACTAATAAGAATATAAATAGTAGGTAGGCCAGATTTTTCTTCTATATGATAATAATTGATAGTACTTGTTCCCGATTCGAATATCACACATCATGAAAGCTGAACTATCAAAAACTGAAAACAATTACATCATGATATCTACTGTATTGACCAATTTAATGTATTTATTCAAATCTCTCTTTCATTGGAACACTGTTTGAACTTAATACATGTGACCGAATGTATAACTGGTGCTTCATATTTGTCGCTTCTCTTGGTCTATTAAACATGTATAAGAAACGTAATACTATATTTACCAAAATGGCAGGCTATTTGAATGACAATATTGCTATGGAATTAGCATTCTCCTCTATAAAGACAATAGCATTTTCTAATATTTGTACCTAACCTACGCATATCCTATAAAGGAATTGAATTCTCTCTAGTGCTTACAGTTTTCAATAAAACTTATCATTTATTTCGAAGAATATCGTATTCATTTCAATCAGCTTAAATAACATCAGAATATGGAGGGATAACAGTTTCTCAATTAATAGTCAAAATTGGGTTATAGAGAATACGAGCACTGAAGCAGCATTTATTTGAAGAAACAATCATTCGAAGAAGTACTTCAAAGACTAGAAGTGAATCCGTTCTTTAATAACTGATATTATGAATCATGATTTGGTGGGAAGCTGTGTGTGAGTGCAATTTGCTCTCATTTTAGGAGATGAATATTACTTCAAATATCGATTCTGACGAGAAGTGTGAAAAATACTTGTTGGCAGCTGAAAAAAATTAACAGTTCATCATTTTTTTCCACCATGAAAAGGACTGGTTTCAACTAAAATCGTATTATTTTGTTATACCAGACCGAAATAATCAGAAAGAAGAGATTATCTTCTATGGATTGTGAAGTCTATGATGATTGAGTTTGAGATTAATATGGAATAATGTCACACCTTATCCCATAGCTAACCCCAAAGAAGTCAAACAAATTTTGCAGATTGACCGATCTCGATTACGGCTATAAGTAATTGCTTTCTAAGGTTTCACCAGAAATATGAAATAAATTTTTTGAAAATCATTAATTGATTTAATCTCATAGCCTCTTACTTAAACCCTTCAAAAATGGAACCAGATTGAATTCTGATCAGTTGCTACAACAAATGTATGTGCAGCCTTCGTTTAATTTGATTCAGTCTAGAGTTAACTGGACATAGTTTTGGTTCACCAGGTTGAGCATTGACAACATGTCCTATTGTCCCACACAGCTGTTTCGCTCGTCTCATAAGCTCGTCAGTGAGATCAGGCAGATCTGAAGTCACTAATCAACCATCTCCAACCAACATCATCTACCGGGAAGCAGGTGTCCCACTAAGAATGCAATTAATAATGCTACGAATTTACAAACGAGTTCTAGAGATTCGGAGAATCGACAGGGAACCAGAAGGAAATACGCCGCCACGTGACCATATGAGAAGAGCCAAACAGCTGTTTGGAACTATAGGACGTGTTGTCACGCATTGTAAAGTTAATTAAATATTATATAAAAATATCATGATACTCATATGATACCGTTTCAACTTGCATTGATTATCATTTATTATCCTTTGCTTTGTTCTGAAATGCAATCTTGCACGACTACACAAGCAACATCCACCACCGACATGTTGTTTATTCTAGACGTAACAAAACAATACGCCCGTGGATAATTTCTAGCTTAAAGAACTATAGTGTGTTACAGCACAATTACATTTAACAAAATCAGTATCTCAGTTTAAGAGAGTAACTTTTCTAAAAATGTAGCTATAGTATTATATGAATTAAGCTATCATATACTCACACATATTTTTCTAACCAATATTTGGTCATCAAATGCAACCATACAAGGAAATGTTGTATGTTGATGACTTCAAGCAGAAACTCGTAAGCACTAATTGAGAATTATCATACATTTGTAAATTATCATTCATATTATATAGAAGTACAACGATGGTTTGATCATTTCGAATTATATCCTCCATGTCTTCCGAATAATGAAAACCATTCTCATTAGTGATTTTTTTGAAAAGAATACATGGGAATGTATTTGAAACATATTTATAGATATAGTAATAAGATGTGTTAAGTTGTGAGATTAGAATGTTCCTGTAGCGAAAATCACATTTCGGAAGGCGAATCGGAAGTATTAAATATTCAAGACATCCTGTTTGATGCGATCAGACAAATCTAGAGGGGAATGGTTTTTATTCATGTTTTTTTCAATTTATGTTATGTTACAATCACAGGGTATTGTCGTTGAATGAAAGGATTGAGTTTCAATGAGCTTCGATCTGTTTCTCAACCGAATAAGAAATGTCGCTATTAACCCTTGCCTATATGTATACTGAAATGATGACAATAATACTATTGGAAATAGCAATCCTACAAAGCATCCGACATTTAAAATGTTCTAAGAATATTCATTAGGTTATATGTTATATTAGTATTTAATAGAATCAAAAAATGTTTTGGAAATATCACGGAATAAATGTTTTTTTACAAATATACTCTCACGGAAATACTATTCTGAAATACAAGATATTTCTTAAATTTGAGCATTTTTGATACTTTTTATATCGTCTATTACCAAATTTTTATTCATTTGACATAATATTGATAGTATAGATACCTAATTATAATTATGAGTAACGTGAATTCTTCCACATGAATTCTGCACCAAATAATTCACGTTTTCCAATAAGCGTATCTTGGGTTGAATACTTCCATACCGAATTAACCAGTATCAACAAATCAAATGTGATATTGTTTTTAAATGTATTCAATAGCACTCGGTGCTATATTCTGAAACCACATATTGAATGTGTATATGTAGTAGCACATGTAGTATTCCTCCATGGAAAATTCTGTTACATTTTAATATATATATTTTATGTAATATGTATTTGTTTCCTGGAAAAGCTCTCAACCACCGTCACATAGAATGGGTGTGTAACTGATTGAAATGAAATCTCATTAATACGTGCCCTCAATTATTCATTAATTCTGTCAGACTGAGATAACATTTTATTAATATTTACATAAGATTCATTCACGTATTATGTATCAGTGGGCAGTATATTGAAAATATTCAAAAATAATATTTACATAATATTTAATTACATATACATTGTATTATTAGGAGTTATATTTAAATACTTGAAAAGTGTATTTTATGAATATTGAGGATATAACATTAAGTATTCATTATATTCACTAATATTCTATGACTTCCACGAGGCTATTATGTTGTAATATTATCATCGCTAAAGACCAGTTTCCATACCGATGGTCAATTATTGTGTTAATTTTCCAATACTTCTCTATTCATCAGAGTTTTTTCCATAATCGCTGTCCGAAATATGTTTGTTACACTATTTGGAACGAAATCATATTAGTTCAAACTGTTATTTTATCTTACATTTATAATGATGATGTAATAGAACATTTATGTTGACCATATTTTATTTGATATCCATTAAATAATGCAAAAGTAATATTATAATATTTAAAGAAATCAACAATCATAACATTGTTTGTTTAGTGTAGTAAATATGTACTGAGAACTGTTAAATTTGTTATTACGTATTTAATTGGTGTAATATATAAATTTAAAATTCAGTGATGGAAGCGAACCTTATTAGGGAAAATAAATATAATAATATAAATGATGTAGAAGTTATTTTAAACAGGGAACAACCCAAATCCGTATTAAGATCTCTTGCGCCACTGAAGAATATTCGTTACCTCATACAAACAACTTGTACATTGATGACAATAATATAATTCAATAAATAATTTACATAACTAAATAAGTTTGATTGAAACTACTATTATCTATTGCACGAAACCATTGAATATGTGAATTCTTCAGTTCTATAAATAGTCCATGTGGTGCCATCTAGTTTCGAGGGTTGAATATTAACTGTTGAAACCCTCAACAAGAAGGGCACATTAATACAGATTGGCAAGGGCAAAGAAGCGTTACAGGGGTTGTACAATACGAATTATAAATAATTAAGCATAGATAGAGCTACCTAGCAATCAGCATATCCATTTATACTTACGAGTAATCATGAACAACGTAGGGTCGGCCAAAATATCATGAATGCACTCAATTAAATTTACATAATGTGCATACATTGTAACTATGAATATAAATTTAGAAAGACATATTTAACAACTTTTCATATCGTCAATATCAGTGAAGAATCGATTCAAAAATAAAAATTCTTTGTGAGGGAATAGCAGAATAGATGATGATAAAATAAATTAACGCCCAATGAGCCAACATAAGGTCCTTGCAAAATAAGAATAAACGAGAAACAAAGTTCAAGAAAGTAAGTGTCGCTATTTTCTTGCGGTGTGGTGATATTATGTTCACGCCGATTTCAATTACTTTCACCTAACTTAATAACTGAAATGCCTGAAGTACTTCCTGTTCCCTTTCGTTCGTGTAACCGAACAAACACAGTTTTGATGGTTTAACTAACAGTTTGGCGCAATCTACTCCTCCAAAACAAAACCTGCAGTTTTACGCGAACGTTCATGCAATATTCTTGTATTTATATTCTTGAACCGTTTGTAGATAAAAGTTACGTTTTCTTGGTATTCTGGTTTTTTAATATTACTAAAATTAATATAAGATTTCACTTTTTTATATTGAAGCAGATCTACCAGCATATCCTAGGGTGCGACGCAACAGATCTGGTAGAGCAAACCTGTTCCAAAGCACCGATTGATCAGAGAGCTAGGAGAACCCGATTCAACATCAGAGTTTCCTTACGACCACACGAGCTGTCAGAATTCGACACGTTGATTAATGACGAGCTTCCGGAGTAAGCAGACCTTTGGGAACTCAACAAGGCCTTGTATGGTGCCGCAAGTAGACTCGGTCCGGAAGGATTGAGTAAGAGACCGCCTGACCAGATTGTGAAAACCGCACGGCGCCTACAAAAAGTCAGTCGACGAGGCAGCAAGCGACTCGGATCCAGTTTTGGAAATTATTTCTAGCGGCACGGCTTTCACGCCAAAAATCAGACGTATTGCTGCCAAAATACGCCGCCACCATCACACTAAAACGTACAGTGTTGCAGATCATCAAGCAACACTGTGCGGATAGGATTCGAGTCCTGGGCGTGGTAAGGAAAAATCTAGATGGGTTAGACGCATCGGGGAAAATTCCATAATTCGCGGTAGCCAGTCTCGATTTTTCTAAGCTCCACCGCTCAGAATTGCTTCCCCTCCGAATGTAGAGAAGTTCAGCAGTTCTGGAAAGGAGTAATCAAGTCACCGCGTCCAATCCACCTAGATACTTCAGTCCTAGCACACTTCGGAGCGTTTTGCGGTGAACATGAACTTCCGCAAGCAGAAGTGTGAGATGCGGTCAGCGAGGATGAGGTCCCACAAGCTCTTGCCGGTACCAAAAACTTTGCTGCTCTCTGCCCTGATGTCAAATAAGCATATGGTGGTGAAAGAAATTTCCTTCCACTCACCGTCGTCTGGCCAGAGTCTTTGACTTTTGACTTGAAGAGGAGCGGCAAATTCCAAGCTGGGCTGTCGAGGGGTAAACTGTGCTGCTTCCAAAGAAGGGAGACTGAACCCAAAAACTACGGGCCGATCACTTGTCTCAACACTTACTACAAGTTATCCAGACTTATCTTTCATGTTAGGTTAGTGAGATTGATCAGTCTATTGAAATCTTTACAATCGATTAATATTTAACATTGATTTGATTTGAATTTTCTGGGATTAGAAAATTCAGTTATATGCCAAGTCAATTCTTCGGTACGCATGATAAACATAAACAATCTTTTAGATTGTAGATCTATTCAAAGTATATGCGCTCCACTCCTTAATTATTTTGATATTTCCTGAACCGAACACATTTATTCGGAAGTTACATCGATAATGATTATTGATTATTCATATAGCTGAAATAAGGTCACAGGACATAGAAGATTAATTTGAATGCTGAAAAGTTTGAATGAAATGGCACGAGTCTCATCTAACACAACTATTAGAATATACGAAGATATTGGTGTACGTTCCATGTTTGATAAAAATCGATTTTCTATGAAGTACAACATTTGAAACTGTGATTAGAAATTGGTTCCTGATTTTCAGGATGATTGATGTGAATTGTGAGCACCTTCATTTTTGCAATTCATCAATGAACCGTTTCCAAGACTTAATAAGAATTTGTTTTATCACGTGTTAACTGTTCAATGACCACGATAAATACTGTATCGTGATTCAATTCAGTTCTTCGACCAGAACAGAAACCATGTTGCTAAGGAGCAATTGAATTTTCGAAGGTGGTGAATTGTGAAGGTGGTAAATATGGAAGTTTGGTCAAATATTTAAAATTCATTTGCAGTTGAAGGTACGTAATATATCTTGGACCACGCCCATCCTATCCTTATTCTTATCTACTCTTAAACGCACTCATCAACTATCAATACTCCGATCTCTTGAACTCAACCTGCATAGCTATCAATGTGCAAATCCGTGTTTATCAACATTTTGTAATCCATTTCGAACTAATGCAAATGGTTGATCGCCAAGACTATTGCATGGAATGTTTGCCCCAAATTCAACTTTCGATCCACGAGGGAAGTACCCTTCTAATATTGTTGCCAGCGATAGTCATATGCCTGAAACTGTCTTTCGTCAGCGCACAATTAGGCGCATTCTGCTTTCTCATCTAGAACCCCTACACCATCCAATGAAACCAGATGAATGACTCAATTAATGGAGATCTGGCAAAGATTTTGAAATGGAGATCTGATAGTATAGAAGAGTTTAATGTAACCAAAATTCAAGCTTGCCTCTTCTCCAGGAAGGCAAATTCACAATTCCTAGTATGATGATGTCAGGTACAGCTGTCCATATAGAGTCTTCTATAACAATGCTCGGGATCACCACCAACAGCACCCTCTCATGGTCCATTGAAAAAACAGCTTCACAAAAATTTGATTTTCTGTTCCGTGTCAAGAGCTACTCTACATCCCTGCAGCTCCTCATAATCTACGAAGCACAGATTCAACCTATCTTGGAGTACTGTTCACATGTTTGGAAATTGGCTCTCAAACATACGCTGGAGCTTTTGGATTCTATCCAGAAGTGAGCTATTCCTTTGATTGATGACGTCACACTTACGAGCTCATTGACCTTTCTAGAAAATCGTACCATGCTCGGTGTTCATCAGGAATCTCATCTGTTGTTCCGCCATGAGAGATTCCAGATAGGCAGATTAGATGAACTCAAGCTTTACTGTAATGTTCGAGACCTGCCGAATTTCTCCCTATCAGACTTCATTTTTTTATCAAACAGCGAAGCTGTGGAACTCTTTTTCTACTGAGGTCTTTTCCTATGCCTATAACCTCCAAACCTCCAAGAAAAATACGGATGCCTATCTCCTCTACCTACATTCCACTGCTGGCGCACACGATATTCTTCGAACATTATGGCATAGAAAAAAATACTTGTGAATAATTATCACAGTTGGAAAGATTATTCATATTATATTAAATTATCTCATTTCAAATCCATATATAATTTAATCACAGGCGAAATTTACAAATTACATGTTTACCAAAATTGTTATAATGAAACAGTATGTAATACAATAATAGTGATCTTATATAACAATTCTTTATGTTGCGACGAAGGAAAGGGAATCGATTCAACTGTTTTTCATCTCTTCGAAATATCGTCGCTTGTATCCTGAATAGACTTGTTTGAGTCCTTTCTTCAGTCTATCATAATAATTTGTCGGGCCAATGATTTGAATAACAAAAGATGAGGAGTGTGCTCATTATGGAGCGGAATGTTCCTTAAATCAGATTGCTGTTTAAGTCAAGATTATCTTGGCTCTTTTAAATATCAATTTGAACTGTTCACACCTCATTAAATTTCAATTTTACAGCTATTGTCCCATCTGGGTTACAGCCCGGAGTAGCATGCATTGGAAATCTAAGCACGGTACGGGTATTCTATCGTCTGTCATCCAATAATTATTTTCACTGAACTACTCAAAGTGTAAAAGCTGTTACAATAAACTTGTTGATCACTTATATTCTAACTAGACATTATTGAGTATTACCTTCGTCAATTTCTGTGAAGTCAAAGTTTAGCCAAATAACAATGAAGTTTATACGAGGCTTGATAAGTAAAGATTCCATACAATACGATTTCCTAAGACCACTGAATTTTGTACCCTGGTAGAAAATGGAATAAAAATTGGCGTTTCCCATTTTCGAAGCTTAAATATTTTTTGCAATAATACATATTCTCTAAACGGTATGTAGATGATTGCCCAATCTGAATTCCCAATAATTCAATTGTGGAAGCCGTTACTTTGTGATAGTTTATCATTTTAACGAAATAATAAATAAAACTACTTTGTTTTACTATCACTGATATTTAATATAACGACTATATTAAATATCAGTGATAGTAAAAAAAGTAGTTGAATTCCCAATGATTGAATTCTGTACGTGATTGATACATTCAACAATTTCCAGTTTAAACTTCAATTTACTTCTGGAATAGAAGTGAACAAAAACATAAGTTTCCTAGATGTGAACATTAGGCATGATTCAGACTGAAAACTAAGAACATCGTGGTCTACTAAAGAAGTTTGGTATCCACGATATCTTTACTCTAACTCAGTTGCATCAACATGTTATTAAAAAAGTGTTATAAACAGCCTCACAAATAGCGCTGTTGAATTGTCCCACCCAGAGGACCGTCCCAAAAATTTGAAAATTGTTCGTAATACACTGGAAATCAATGACTACCCAAAAACATATTTCAACCCCATCATTGAAGAAAGAATAAACAAAATCTTCAATGGTTCGTCATATATAAATAATATAAACGGTAATATCGATAATTTTATAACATTACCATGAATTCCGGAGACCTCAGAAAATAATTAAGAAATGTTAAAAAAAGTAAGACATAAATGTTGCACATAAACCAACTAACTGTGTTGGTGAATATTTTTCAAATCTAAAACCTTCAGACATCTTCAGTTTGTATCTTCAGAAATCTTTTCTAGAATAGAGACAGATACCTCCTCTAAATCTGAAACGAGTGTGGAGCTCGTAGCCAGGGCAGAGCATTCCGAATAATTGGGCAATTATTAAGTTAATTTCAAAAGGCAACTGAATCTTTGGTTTTATTTGTGCAATTTGGTATAATTCCTCAAGTAAATCTTCCGATTCTAATATGGAAGGATGTAAACTCTCTAGTTTTGCAAAAGTGATTGCAGTTAGTAATGTGTCTAATATATTTCTATTAGTATTTGCTGTTGTTATCATTTGAATAAGTAGCAATTGGAATAATAGCTTAGCTTCAAGTTTATCTTGTTGTAGTCGAGTTCGATTCAATTTTTGTGCTATGAATATAAATTGTTTATCTAATTTTAATTGATTGTTTCTCAACATATTCGTGGTCTCATTGAATTCCATCACTGCTAATTCTGTTTATGTTGTTTGTTCATCGAATAAAGCTTTCATGTTATTTTGTGAATTTGATAATTGAGCTAAAGCCGAGTCATATCACTCAGCGTCACTTTGATCAAGATTTCCGGTAATGGCGTTGAATACTGAGCCAATTCCATTAATTAATCCTCTCTTCTTATTTGTGTTGGTGGTATGATTCTTTTTAATATTTCTTCAGTTTCGCTTAATTCGTGGTTTAAAAGATTTTGGTAATTGACTAATTCTGAACGATATGTATCGCCGTTTTCTGTTTGATTAAGATAACTTTCAATTTTGACTAATTGTTATTAAAGGTAGTTGTAATTGTCTTCTAGGGGTTTTAATTCGAAAGTACGTATAAGATCACAATAATCGATTGTATTTTACATATTTACTATTTTGAGGGTTAGGAAACCAGGGTTGTTTTTTATTTTTGTAATTTTGATTTCTGGGTTTGCGATGGAGTTGTCGGTCGTGATGATGAACATTCTGCAACAAAATTGCCGTAAATGCGATTTTTGCGATGTTCTTTTCTCTATGTTAATTACTTCCAAAAGACACCGAATGTAGGTGTCATTTTAGAACGACTATCCTCCTTGGTATAAGCTTGTTTTACATTTCCAAATAGGATATTGAATGTATCTTTATCCCTTTTTTCAAATGTTTGTAATTTATGTTTCTCAGTTTTCCCTTTAACTCGTCGTAAGTTTGTGCTAACTTTCTTTTATGATTATTCAGATATTCCTGTGATATCTTATTCTGGTCATCTACGACAAAAATATCTCTATTTTGTGCGTGTCCTAAAGTTCATTCAAAAGGCGTAAAATTTGTATTAGAATGTATGCTGATATTGTATGCTATGAATGCATGCTTTATTGAAGATTGGAAGGTAGTGTGTGTGAATTCCTGTTTTATGTGTTCAAGTAGTGTAGGATGGAAACGTTCTAAAATACCATTCGATGCCGGGATTCTCGATGTTGTAAAATGTGGTTCAATTTTATGTAATTCTGATAATTATTTGACAGTTTCATCATTGAATTCGTTATCGGTCGTAATGGTTTCGGGAGTTACGTAAAATTGGAAATAAGTTATCAAAGTGTCAGTCATATCAATCGATCATTTTGATGTAATGGATATTGCTGGTCCTAACTTACTGCAATAGAAATTTTAGGTGAGTCTCTGTCGTACTTTGCGCGTCTCCACTTTTCGCATTCGTTGATATAATTAGTTAAGTATTCTTTCATGTCAGGCATAAAATATTTATTTGATGGTTGTTTTATGGTTCCGTTAATTCCTCTATGATTAGTTTTTCCTTCATGATATTTCTGAATTATTTCATGAATATCCTCTGGATGAATTATAGGTATTCTATGTTGATTACAACTTATTATTTTTGGACCTTTATCGTTTAATAATTTAGTGTATACGAAACAAAAATCTTCGTATATTTGCTCTTCGTCATAATTGAAATAGTCGGTTTGTTCAGGAGTAATATATTCTTCCAGAAAATTTGTTATTTCATGTTCATCATTATGTACTGAAATCTGTACAACATATTAACGTTGTTTGCCATAAATGATTTTCTTTACTGTCTTGAATAATTTGCTACTGTCATTATATAGTATTGGTTGAGTTTTGATTGAATAACATCTTCCGATATGGGAAGAACCCTTTTTGTTTCAGTGTTTACATTAGAATGAATGATCTCTATCAAATCGTGCAATACAGTAGTGAAGTTAGGATTTTGTTAAATTTGGTCAAGATTTTGTGTTATGTCGTTCAAATTTTCTTGGTATCGTTTACATTAGGTATGATTGATTCATTATCTAGCGATTAAAGTATTTATCTCAACCCGTGACAAGGCATCAACATTTGTATTGTACTTTCCTTTTTTATACATTATCTCTCAATCAAACTCTTCTAATTTTAGGCGCCATCGAACTAGTTTTGAATCTGGTTCTTTCAATTCCATGAACCAAACTATTGGTCTGTGATCTGTATAAATGAAAAATTTACGTCTAAAATATATGGGCTGAAATATTTTACTACCAGATTATTGTTAAAAGTGCATTTTCTATTGTTGAATATTTTTGCTCGCTTTAGTTCAGTGTTCGTGAAGCAAAACTAATTGGCTCATCTCTTCCGAGAGAACCTTGTGATAAAATGGCTCCTATAGCTACGTTTGAAGCATCTCTGGTTAGTATGAAAAGTTTTGCAAAGTCTGGGTATTAGAGTATTGGGTCGTTCGTGAGTATATGTTTGCATTTTTCGAATGTGTTTTTGAATTCTGTTGTGTGTTCCATCTTAGCATCCCTTTTAAGAACTCAGTCATGAGCTTTGTTAATTTCGCAAAATCCTTTACATATTTGCGATAATAAGCTATGAGTATCAGGAAACTGTTGATTTTCTTCCCGGATTTGGGTATTGGTATTCAAGGTACCTTAGATTTTCACAGGATTCAGTTTTACTCCGTCTGCGGTTACAATATTTCCGTACTCTTATCTAACGGACTTTCAATGTTCTAGATGTTCTTTTAGTGAGTTTTCGAAAATTTCCCACTCCGTAAATGTTTGCAGTTTGGAAATAATGCTGAGCTTATAAATGTGCCCCTCTAGCATAAAGATATTTTTAGGGAGTCTAATTGATGACATTAATTCAACTTGATAAGATTACAAAGACTGAGTAATGCAACAGCATTAATGGAAGCACGCCTATTTAGGTTCCGAAATATCAATGTAGTGTAGGCTTTATTGATTTAGTGCTGTTAGCAATAATAGTTGCACGACATAGCGAGAAATAACGTTTTATTCATATTATAATCTCCATTTTAATAAGAGCGAATTCAAGGGAACAAAGTATTGAAAAATGGATATTCCAAAGTAGACATGTCGATTTCCCTCTTGAATCCCACTCAACTTGTTACGAGTTGAGGGAAAGGCTAGCATGTGCATGCTCAACATTCACGCTAACTTCCTGTACCAATGTCTTGCAAACCGTTAAAGACCTTCAAGACGGGAAATGCTTTAATGGGTCTACCGGCCGACGGATATTCATCTTCAGCAGTTACAACTATTTCTAATGGAGCGCGTAAATTTCTCTCGATGACACGAAGACGTTATATTGATTAAACGGAAATTCACAACCTTTTTAATTTATTGTCCTCCCATGTGTAAAAGTCGTCTACTTTCTAAACCCATTGATAATCGATTCTCCATATCATAAACCAATTGCTAAGATTTCCGGACATGTGATCTAACAGATTGATGATGATCATTAGCCACTTTTTCTTCCAGAATTAATTTGCTTTATCTCACAATATTCAGTGTTTTCATTTCAAAGCCAGCAATCACTAATGATTGTTTACATGTAATGAATACAATGTTGTCATTATATCAGCCAAAAATTGATATTCTGATGGTACTGAGTATGATCTTCGCCAAAAACATGCGAATCCTCATTGTTTCAATATCAAAGAGTATGTTTGTTGACGAAAACCTGTAAAAAAACTTGGATTGGTTGATAAAACAGATATTTTCCAACAATTTTAAATCATTCCTTATTGAAACTGAATTATCCATATCCCTCATTGAGAACACCAAAGAGTCTACGAGAGAACATCGATTTTCAGCTCCATAAATCAATATTATTTATATTATTTCCACCAAAGTTATTTGGATTTAGGTACGTAGAAGTTTGTCTGATACCAATAGCAGGAATATTCGAATGATAATTATTTGTAGGATTGAGGTGAGGAGAAGAACAAGTTAACGTGAACAAATATGTAATCACCTATACCTACATTCATTACCCAAACGCCACATCCACATCTGTATTCAGAAATCAGTGTGCACATTCCGGCAAGTAAGTTAACTCTTCTTAGATAAATAATCATTTGGATGAAAACTTAATCAGATATGCCCACTACGTCCATAAAGGAGTATTGTACCACTCTCTTGGAGCTACCCTATGTTAGTACGCCCCTTTCCCAGACTTCAATTGTGTTATTTCGTCTATAGCGTTGTATGTCCCAGAGTATTAATTCCTTGCGGATGAGTGTAGCTCAGCAGTCAATGAGAAAATGTATCGGTGTTTCATCCGCTTCCCTGCAGAATGTACACGTTCCTTATTTTTCTGGGGTAATTTTCATATTAAGTTTTCAGTGTCTCGATGAATCATGTTATGATTCTTATGTTATTTCTTTGTTTTACGTATTGACTAGACGAGAGGAAAACATGTTCGTAACCATGAGCCAGCGATTGAATGTTGGAAGAGGAAAGGCATTTGGTATTTTTCTTGATTGTTTGGAAGTTATAGGCACCAGGAAACACCTCTCTGGACGAAGAGTTTGATAGTAGATGAATGAAGTATGGTGGAGATAAGTTTGGCAGGTTTCGAGCTTGACGATAAAGATACCAGCTCCTCCGAAGAAATAGCTCACCTTTCTACGATGTTCTAGAGAGGTTAATGAATTCTTGAGTATGACATCATCAATGACATGAATTCTGCTCCCCCTTAGGCATTCCAAGATGTCCTTTTCCCTAGATTTATCTAGGAGAATCTTGGACTGTCCGTGTCCGGAACGAGAACATTGATGTTAACTAGTGAGTTCCTTGGCTTCTGCTCTAAGAAGTTCGTGTTAGTGTGTGTTTCTTTACTTTGGAATGGTTTGCCGGATCATTTGCACTAAGTTGTCGGATTAGGTATTTAGATATCTGAAAGTTGTTGTGACGTTTGGATGCGTTGATTTGGTGAGCAGTTTGCGTGACATTACTCAGCTGTGACGCAATCATTCCCAGGTTTAATACTGTTTCATGATTGTTCGTTCTTCTATAAGTATTTCATAATTTCAAACAAGCAATTGATTGAAGGAGAAAGAAGAGTAATAATGAGAAAGTTCTAAACAGCAATGTGGAAATGATCCATTTGGCCTACATAATGCGTTATAGGGACTTTAATCCATTTATCACTCCTTGTTATGTATCCCATCCGCTATATTTTATTAGGTTATATCTGCCGTGTACTGTGAGTTTTTCATCGCAGTGCTTAAAAGTTTAACATCTACCCAAGCTGAAGGGAATTAAAATGAAATATTTGAACATGTCATAAAAAATCCATAAAATCATTTTTTGCATCTAAGATGTGTGGCGCATCGTTGGATAGATAATATTATTCAAAACAATTTCTGAATATTTTTATGAGTAGGGCATTCAGAATTTTTATGGGATAGCATATAGGATGTTACATATTAGTAGAATTACAACAACCAGAATAAAATATTCCGTCCATTTAAGCACGAGAAGTATACTCCAGACACACTTAATGTTGCTGGTAATGGGTTTATGTTAATTTAATATCGCCTCATGATATAGTAGAGGTGCATTTGTTATTTCAGTTCAGGTAACCATATTAATGGGGGGTGAGTTACAAATACTGTGTGGAAATGGAAATTAATTTAGTGAATGTTTGTATTACGGAACTGCTGAAAACTACCTACCTATATATTCATCTATTTTTCATTTATGCATGATTAAAAATTTGGGAGAAGTTATTCCAATCACTCAAAGATTCAGAATACAAATCTAATACAGTTCCCTATTCCGCAGCAGAGGAAATTAGTTTCAAAACAACAAAAATTCTTCGTCATTCCAACATTCGCTATACCTTTAATCTAAGCTATTAATTCCCTCAAAGCTAATACTGTTTCAGCCATTTCAGAAGTAGGAGAAGGAAACTTCACTGTAATCATGAATCTTCCACATTATCATGTCAGGCCTCCAAGCTATTACCCATAAACTCACAGCAAAAGATCCCGTCCCCTCTATCGAACGTTCAGTTTCACACGTCATTCGTCATTCTTTCCTTTCTGATCCAGATGAGAGAATTATTATGCCTCATTGTTACCAAAGTTCTAGACTATATGGTTTGCCTGCAATTCATAACCCCTCAGTTCTACTTATGAACTCTCTCGATTTCTTGCATACATCCTCAAACCTTTTGTAAGTATTCCGATAGTTTTATCCTAAATTCCTTCCATATCGTTGAAAAACTCCAAACCCTAAATGTTGACCCAGGCGATTTGTTCAGCCTCAACCAACGTTCCTATTCCATAATTCCTCAATTGTTACCTGCCAAAAATATTCCAATGGACCTATTTCCTTCAATTAGTTTTTGTCTTTCTACCTCGTTTTTCCTGTTCGATACCAAGTTTTACTAGCAGTCCTTAGGAGCTGCCACAGGCTCCCGACATTCCCAGGTAATAGCTAATATCTTCATGGAAGCTTTCGAGCCTGATGCTATCGATTCATCCCTTTTCAAGTCAAAATATTGGTCCGGATATGTTGACGACAGTTTTGTTCTTTGGTAACATAGTCTTGCAAAGCTGTTACCTTCCTTAATCATTCAAGTTCATTATATTATGATATCCACTTTACTATGGGAGTTGAATTGAAGGGTTCACTCCCATTCCTAGACTATTAGCTAGTCAACAGACTTACGGTAAATTTGGACATTCTGTGTATCAGAGATCATGTCTGAGAGGTTGAATTTCGTTCCGTTACATTACCAGAATTCGAGTAGAAGAAGATTTTCCCAGGGGGAGTTACGTTTTTTCGTTCGGAATGAGATTTCAATATAATTTCATGATGAGATTAGAACATGTGCTATCACAATACAATATGTTTGAATTGAATAAATAGGAAGAATTGTATTACCAGAATATCTATGTAATTGTGTTGTGCTTGATGCTTGCTATTAATATGTTGAATCAATTCTTACAAGCAAATCCGACTTTTGAGTCCATTATACCTCTACGAAATCTAAACGGATGGGACCGTTATTGAGTAGAAATCAGAGGTAAGATATTTGAAAATTATACTAGATAAGAAACTTATCTGAAATAAACACGAAAATGTTACAAAATTCCTAATGGTGTCCAGAAATTTTGCAGGAAAAAACTGGGGCTGTAACTTTAACACCCTGTGGTAGATCTGCACAGCGATAGTGAGACCAATCATCACATATGGATCAGTGGTCTGGGGTAGCAAAACTAGCCGGGCTAGTTCAAGGATAAATCTATCGGAAATTCAAAGAGTAGCCTGTGTATACGTAACAGGTGCTATGAAAATATGCCCAGCGACTGCTATAGAAGTAATCCAGAACATATAGTAGTGGAGAATATGGCGATAAAGACAACCTATAGAATGAATGGAGAGGGAAACACCGACGTAAATATCGAACCCTCCTTGTAAATTAGCAAACCTGGGACATGCCCCAAGATAAGATGGGAAAAAGTTATAGCTTCACAAAAGAATTTGAAACGAAACTGAGTCGCAAAAGTGAATGGGACAAAAACACCATCTCTATACTCACTAGAAAGGCCATCATCACAGATGGCTCCAAAACAACAGAAGGAATTGGAATAGCAGTGTATGGGCCTGGAACCAAATGCTCTGAAAGCTCAGGCAAATCTTCGAACATTTTCCAAGCAGAGATTCATGCTATGGGAAAATGTGTCCAGTTCAATACAGAAGCCGACCTCCGCAGACAAGAAAGAGTCATCATGTCGGATAGTCAAGCAGTGATCAATGCGCTGACATCTCACGTAATCAGCTCCAAGATGGTCTGAGAATGCTTAGAAAAACTAAATGAACTAGGCAAGAACAACGCAGTTCCCCTCCTATGGGTTCCGGAACATCCTGGGGTGGAGGATAACGGAAAAGCAGACGATCTGCAAAAAAGGGGCCAAAAAATCTATCTGTAGGACCTGAACCCTTCAGCGGGATAAGCGTCAGCACAATACTGGAAGAACTTAAAGAAGAAGTAGACAACAAAATATCCCACCACTGGATAAATCTGCAAAGACTGAAGCAAGGAAAGATACTCATGGGAAACTACAACCAATAGCAATATAATCAAGTTGAGTAAAACTGAACTGAGACTACTAACGGGAATGCTGAAAGGGCACTGCCGGTCGAAAGGACACCTCAAGGGGCTCGGATTAGTAGAACAAGAACAGCGCATGTTCCGCGAGAAGAACAAAACTTCCATCCACATCCTCGCAGAAAGCGCTACCTTGCAAATCCCAAGGGCTCGATACCTTGAGGCATAACAAATAGAAGAGGAAGACTCACCTAAAGCGAACTGAACTTTCTTAAAGCCAAAGGGCTGGTGAAACTGCTATAGCCGCTGAGATATCCTGAAGGGCGCAGCAGCAGAAGGCGACACAATAGATCTTCTAAGTCTAGTATTCCAATCGGCCCAAAAAATGTGAAGTCATAGCTTATTTTATGCGTTCACTCATTGGCAAATTTTGATAGATCATGTGACAGCAGGTGTCAGTATAAAACAAAGTTATATTATAGTGGGAATAATTTGAAAGACAACCTGGCAGCAGGTGTCAGCCTAAAATTTAGAGTAGTAAAATACCTTATGTATCATTTGAATAAAATTTCAATGTAACACAAAGAATATTTTGACATCTTCCATTGGAGGCTTAGAGGTCATTTCAATATATTTTCTGTTCCTACAATCATACAGTTGCCCCCTAAAAGTCGAACACTTTTTTTTTTTTTCAAATTATGAGAGTCTCACAGATTATTCATTTTGGACAGATGGCTCTAGCTTAGTGCTCGTATTTTTTCTGGCGCTGGTTTGGTTTATCGATCCGCGAAAATTCGTCATCTTAGTCTAGTCATTCTTCAAAGAAACACAATTAACATTATTGATGGATTTCGGCTCACCGTTCCTTCAGAATTGTATTGGTCTTTGTTGAGAATGACAAAAAATCATCTGGAGCACACTCACTCATCTGGTGATAGCTATCTTACTGATATTGTGAATGAAACTGATCGTGTTTATTACGGAACGCTACTGTTTGAATCGAGCATGGAATGGTGTCAACCCAGCAATTTATGGGGCTTATCTAAGTTGGAGCGTTATAATATTCTGTCTGCTACAACTTCCAATCCTAATATTTGAAGTTTAGTCCAACCGTGTGGTAGCAGCATCTCAGGATTTACAAACAAACTGGGATCGATTTATTGTCTTGTAACGGGCAGAAATAATGCGATTTAAAATTAAATTTTCAGCCCTTGTTCTGGCATGCGAATGATGGTACGCTATTGGCTACGAGGCAAAACTACGACAAGCGAGCAGAGCTTGGGCTTAATCGAGCCGCTAAATTCTAACAGAGTGAAAAGAATAGCTAGATTGCTTACCGCTCGATTCTGAACTGGGACGCTTTCATATATTTGTACTGGATTTTTACACTTTTAAAATATGGCTTTACTCGGTGATGTCCTTTTTGCATTCGGATAAATTTAATACGTTGCTTTTAATTGCCACATATACACTATATAGGCTATACGCGACTACCGAAATTATTCACCATTGCCTTCACAATTTCAGACTGTAATTTTTGAATATTCTATTCAAATTCTTAATCATTGCTTCACATGTTTGCATCAACCATCATAGCGTTCATAATTCCATATTCCTTTGTATTATTGATTGATATTATATAATAATAATAATGATAATAGTTCATTCAGACACTAATAATAGTTTGTAGTACATACAGTATATAGAATACACTTAAATAGCCCATGAAGGTTAGATCTTGTTTACGGCAGGTATGAGCGTTTCCACATAGTGAGGGACCAACTACAAACTAACTTAATTATTATTGAGAGATATAGGATTGATTGAATTCTCTGTATTATGATGATATGATAACTAAGATAATTTAATATAGGATTATAAAGAAGAAAAGACGTAAAATATTAAACTATGAGCGGGATTCGAACTCACATTCCTAGATGTCTAGTTCCGCATGTTTCCCAATTACACCACTTTGGTCCCGTCAGAGTATTATATTTTTGTAAATATAAACCTCTGAAAGGATAGTAGATCATTGATGAGCATAATGCGATTCGATGCTCCGCTATAGATCAACTATTGATAGTTTTGATTTGAGGATTGTAGGTTAGGGAATTACTATGTTTGTCAGAGTAATTTTCAACCATAGTAATAGTAAAAAGCAAGTTGGAAAAATGACGTCTGCCGAAAGGGGTCAGTCCATGGAGTGACATGACTGAACTTCAAATATCTCATAGTATTTATAACTGTTTTGTAGATTGTCATCAAACATCAATTCTTCAGAGGAATGACGTTTCAGGAGCTTCTGTATAATGAAGTTCATATCACTGGCGCGGCACCAATTATATAAGTCGTATTTCTACTTAGGAAAAAGGTGACTTTTTATTTTTTTTTAAATATCGTGCGACATACTAAGATGTTAATCAGCATAATATCATGTCAGAAATGTTACGAATACAGCAGTATTATGTATGTGTAACCTCAAGTGTACATTGCAAGTCAGCACTATATAGATATATGATAATTCCAGACTATTAATGCTTATAATACGACGATGTTTTCTTAAAACATAACTAACGTTAAAGTGATTTTTGAATCCATACTCCGAAATGATAATACTGATTACGTTATTTCAAAAAGCAATACAATTTGATAATCAAGGAGAACCATGTAGAAATGTCGTTATTAACATTGATTAATTACTACAATTAGTACTGAGGATTTCGGGATGAAATTCCCATGTAAACCAATTGTTCACTTCCAATATTAGCTGATAATCGGAGGGACTCTTATCCGATAAGGTTAGTTGAGCATTCTAATGAGAGGTCGAGTAGTCAACTCGGGTCGAATTCAGAATTCAAGCCTCTTTGATAATCTCTCGAATCATTTCTACATGCGAATCGAGTGAACGAGATTCAACAGGTAAGATGTGCGACACGATGTTTTCCTCTCCATTCCCGACATGATAAAGTGCGATTCTAACCCGCTGGCTATATGTATCGAACAACTTATAAGTTGATTTGAGACATCTCGTTAGTCCCAGAACCAGAACACGGATACAAAGAAACTTTCCAAAGTTAAATTTATTACAATGTGCAGATAACCATTTTAAATGTGTATCCAGAGATTTGGAAGAAGACTCGAACGGAATTCAAATAATTACCTTACTGGCCATGGAACAAATGTTTGATATTCTTGAACATTCGATTTCGAATTATGACAGTTGTTTCCTAACTCCACCAACCTGGCTCAGTTCATTACCTCCTACTTCTCTCTGTATATAATAAAGAAAACGCATTCATGGATAATTATTATTATTCGATGAAAAAAAGGAAAAAGAACGGAAAAAGTCACATTTGATATTGTCACATAAATGAAACAGAAAAGTGAAGTAGGATTCGAAAAAAAAACGAAAAAACATACTGCAGTATAATATAATGGTAAGCTATTTAATGACAGGAAAAACTATGCCTAGATATGTTACAGGTGAACTGAAAACGGGATAGAGAATCCCGAAAAAATGAATTTGGTGAATAAATATCTACGTCTATTCAGATTTCTTCATACCAAATTCGAAGGAAGAAGCATAAATGTGGAACAGTTGTAGTTTTAATTAATTGTATATCAGATATTTGAACCTACATTTTTTGTATACCTACAACCGAAACTTGTTACATAAGTTTCCGTCTAGGCAAAACACAATATTTTGTATATAATCAGATCACGCCACATCTGAATTGGCTATTCTTTTTCCATATAAATTTTGACCACACGAGAAAAAATCTATAAGGCTTATGGTAAATCGTGTGACCTAGTGGTCGAATAGAAGGAACGGAGGTAGGTATTGAAATGTTTCTTGAAGGTTTGTACGTGAAAGGCTCTGTCGAAGACCTCACTAGGCAAAGGGTTGTACAACTTTGCTGTCCGATAAAAAATAGAGTGGTGAGAAGAAATTTGCCAATTCTCGAGCCTGAGCTCGTCCAGTCTGCCCACTTCGTTTCACTCGAGGTGGTATAAAAGACGATGTTTCTAAAGAACACCGCCCATGGAAATATGTATAGAAAACAAAAGATGGCCCACTTTCTAGGACGTTCTAGAGAAATCATTGAATTTATAAGTCTGACACAACAACCAGACGAGACGGAAAGAATCTAAGAGAGCTTCAAGTTATGTTTGGGAGCTAAAGTACATATGTGTGAACAGAACTCCAGTACAGGTCAAATATGTGCTTTATGGATCATGAGGAATTGCTGGGATGTGAAAAGGCTATTGACGTGGCTTAGAAAACCAAGATTCTGAGAGGCAGTTTTCGCAATGGATCTCACTTGATCGTTTTATGAAAGGCTAACATTGCCATATCAAAATTTTTACCAGATCCTCAGTGTCTGCAGCGATCTCTCTCTCTCTCTCTCTCTCTCTCTCTCTCTCTCTCTCTCTCTCTATCTCTCTCACTCTCTCTCTATCTATCTCTCGCATCTCCGACTTCATTGCATGGTAAGAGGCTCTAAGGCAGGGAGAGGTAGTAATTGTACCATCATCCGCAAATCTGTGGAAGAGACATGAGTTCACTTCCAAAAGATCGTTGATACGAGGCAGAATTTGGGGGCCAAGACAATCCCTATAGAATATCAACGTTGATAGCCATTGCATCTGAGGAGAGTCTATTAACCACCACATAGAGTGGATCCATATGAGAGACAACCCGATATTGAACGACCGAATAGGGGAAGTGAACCATATGACGGCAGTTTCTCAAGAAGGACTTGGTGTCAAAATCGAACAAATGCTCTGGAGATATCCAAGTCAGAAATTCCCCTTATTTTCCAATGGATGACTGTCATAATATAAGTTATGGCCTCCTGTTGATCTCTGGTGACGAAAGCCATCTTGTCGATCGTTCCCGCTCGTGTCAACACTACAATAGTTCATGAATTATATTCAAGGTTACAAAACAAGTGTCAATGCAAATCTAACAGCGATGAAATAACTTTTTGGGAATTCTTAAGCTGCCATTAAGGGAACAATGGAAAAATAGTTCAGTTCAAATCTAACAGCAATAAAAGTGAAACTTTTTCTCACTTCTTCAGGATCTACTGAATTCCTCCTCATCATTACAGAAGTTCTATGATGATTTGGGATTGATATCTACAGAATCGCAACTTGCCCTGACAAATTTATTTACAAACATGATTCAACTCAAAGATTATACTCCTCACATCTAATTTATTTTTAAAGGAGACCTGCGTGATATCTATCCACTTGAGTATGTTATTCATGGAAATAACAAAAGATACGCAAGCACCACATTCGTCGGTACATTTATTTGTCACTTTCATGTTGAACATCCCCCATAATCGTATTGAGATACTATTCATGTAATCATAATAAGAGAAACTGCCACAATCGTTTGTTATATGTGGCTTTTTTTCAATGAAGGGACGCAAAGAAGACTAGAAATCATTAATTAAAATTATCCGGGCAAATATGGAAACAGTGAAATGTTCGGTACAATTGAAAATGTCATTGCAAGGAATTGTGACAACCAGTTCTCAATATTTATGCTCAAAAATAGTAACGTTGTGATTTAGTAAGAGTCCTCTAATTTTTGTCCATCATTTTAATGAATTTCAAAGTTAGTAATAAGTTCTATTAATATGTCAAGTAGTTCGTTCATTAAACTAAATTGATACTTGTTTGTACTTGTCGTCAGGAAATGTTGTTTAGAATACCAAAATGGATTATATTAACACCGTTTCCGTTATTCAAATGTTTATTTCCATGTGTGAGCGTGGAATACTCGAGATTGGAAAACAGCTCAGCAAAGGACTCATATATTTAAACTACGGGACATTTGGAAGCGAATTCTCATTCATTTACTTACCGTCAAGATTCCGAAGCCTCATTTGCCACATCCTTTCAGCTCTACATATTTTGTTCCACGAAACATCTAAAGACGCTTTGAATTAAAAGAGGAATAGTTTCAGAGTGCAATTTATCCAATTGCGTTTACCGAAGATGAGAATCAAGTTCATGCAATTAATATTTTAATTGCCCGAATAGGTATTCATCGAGCTGAATGCAAAAGCGGTACTAAATAAATCATCAGATAGGAGACTTAATTTTTTCATTAAAATAGGGAAGTCCGGACCAAACATATAAGAATTAATATGTTAACGAAGATCCCTGGAGAAGACCATATAGAACGGTAATGGCCAGGTTGAAAAGTAACACTGTGATTCCGCCATCCTGTATAATTCTGCTCAGAAGGATAGCACCCACCTTGTTCCCTGAAGAACCAGGATTCACCCATTCTGTGGATATGCCAGCCACTCGTCTCGTCACTTCGACGCCATGCCAATCACGAGAGGAGAGTTTATGAAAGCCTGCAACAAGATAGGTGATGCCAAAGCTCCGGGCCCAGACGTCACTCATAAAGCAGCCATCTAAGCACAACCGAATGTTTTCCTTGAGACCTATAACGTGCACCTTCGCGAAGGAGTTTTTGCAAGTCGTTGGAAGCAGCAGAAGTTAGTTCTTCTACCGAAGGGCAACAGGCCTCTGAACGATTCATCATCCAACTGACCAATTTGCCTATTGGACACAACAGGAAAGGTGCTCGAGGGGATCATTAGCAACCAGATAGAGGAATTCAGTGAAGGTGCTTGGGACCTGTCGGAAAACCAGCACGGATTCCGGAAGGAGATGTCAACGGTGGAGGCCACTGGAGTCGTGATAGCCATTGCTCGTGAGGCCATCGAAGGGAAGCGTTGGAAGGGTGGTGCCAATTAGTCCCCGCAGGATCTCAGCCTTGATATTCATCGTATCGGAGACTTCATCAACGATACCAAGTTTGTATGGCAGGATGAATAACTTGCAAGAAACTGGTGTTAATTGTGGGACACATTCCTTGAGATTAATAAGAGGAATTTCATCTAGCCCCACGGCCTTTTTGGTGTTAGGATCACCCGCTGTATGTAGAGATTGTAAAGTGATTGATTGCACCAGCAGGCAATGTAGAAAAAAGGAATGGAACTGATACTGAAACTGCTGGTCAGTACAATTGATAATGTTCAAGAAAAACGTCATGAATGATGTAGCTGTGAATATAATTACTAAGATTAAAATCATATTTTTATTACAATATAATTATGTATAATGGACAATTATGAAAAATCTGCTTGTCATTTGATGTTCTCATCCATTTAAAACTCGTAAATTCATCTCTTCAGTGATAAAAAAATGTCATGATGATTCAAGTTTAGATTTTCAAATCATTCTGATAAATATCCAATATCCAAGTAGGGCTTCAGAACTGCATCCACACATGCATTTTTCCATGTCATCTAGTAATTTTACTTTCACTTCATATTCATAATCGGCAACTTTTAAAACCCCTCCGTTTGACAAATATTAAACGAGTGCAATAAAAAATGCATTTTCTATGCGATTGAATAATTTTATGTTGTTGTAAGATAAATTTCAGAGCCATTAAGAAACGCAGCCGGAAGAAACTGAATTTGCCCAACGAAATATCCTATCGAGATTACATTATTTATTTCAACCGTGTCTTTCGGCTCAGGAATCGAAATATTTCAAGTGACCGAAATTACATCTGCCCATTTCAGTATTGTTATAACCTTGTCAATAGCACAAAATCGAGGATTAAGTGATAAAAACAACGAGTGCTTTTATGAAGACATGCATACTGATATTCTGTTTTGAACGAAGTTCAAGCAAAATTTCAAACTATTCCATAACAATATCAGGTCTCAACCGTAATTTAAATGAACTTGAAATTATACTGGAAAACGAAAGGAACTGCTTTCACTTTACGGAATGTTGGAAACTACTTGTTACTCATTTATATAATACCCAATGTTATAACAAAGAAATTAATAAGTTTTCAATAAAGGATAAACACTCATTCAGTACTGAATTGCTCCACCATGATTGATTATGCATTCATTTTAGAATTACATTCCTGACAAGAATTATCTCTATGTCCTCCATTAACATGCTCGGTATCATCACCAATAGCACCCTCTCATTGAACGATAATGTGTGACTCGGTGAAGGACACCCTGAATCAAATCATCAATGTCGCCTTTGGGTATATCATTCCAAGCATCTTGTATGTAGATCCGAAGGTCGCTGAGATTGTCTGGGGGATGGAAGGAATTACCTAGTGTGTTCGATGGGCGAGAGATCGGGGAAAGTGCAGGTCATGGAAGCACATGTAATTTGTTGAATAATTCAACTGTAGAAGATATAGCACTGGCTGTTTTCAAATAGTCTATGAGAGAGCTGAAAGTGACCTTGGTCCGAAACATATTGGGCTTCAAATTCATTATTTCAAGCTTAAGAGCATTATGGCGTTCAACAGCTACTAGTAAATTCCACTCTTCTTCGTCCTCATGGGCTGACAAATAGAAGATATAGAAGGTACAGAATACAATAATAATTTATAAAATATATAATATGAAGAAAACATGTTAAAAGACAAGGCAAGTTTAGTAAGAGTACAGAAGAATGAATAACGTTAAGTAATGGCCAAGGTGAGAAGTCCCTGAAGAATAGAACAGAAGGCGCCAAAATTGAAAATCCCATGTGAATTTCGCGTCATTATTTCTTGCGTGGAAAAAACATTACGCAAACCAAAGCATCGCTTGTTAAATATTATGGAGAATCTTCACCATCCATTGGAACGATTCAAAAGTGGCTTACTGATTTCCGTTGTGGTAGTATGACCACAAAGGATGCCGAAAGTTCTGGTCGTCTAATTGAGGTTACGACGCCAGAAATCATCGATAAAATCCATGGTATGATATTGGACGAGCGGCGGGTTAAAGTGCACGAGATTGCTGAAGGCTATGGGCATCTCAACCGAAAGGGTACGAAACATTTTGCATAAATTTTTGAATATGAGAAAGCTGTCTGCTAGATAGTTGTCGCATTTGCTCTCCGTTGACAACCAGCGCGACCGTGTGACAACTTCAAAGGAGTGCTTGGCGATGTTCAAACGGCCGCATTTGGCAAAGAAAAAATAGCTCTTACACAGGACAACGCACCGGCACACAGGTTGGCAGTCGCAATGGCAAAATTGCATTTACTTCAGTATATACCCAAAGATTAAGATACAAGAAGAAAAGAAACTTGTGACTCTAACTTATTTAGAGAAAATCCGAAACATTTTGAAACATCATTACTTGAATATTGAATTTAGGCTCAATTACAAATTAGGACATATCTCATTCAATAATAAAGACAAAACAAAGACAATTGATGAATCTGAAGCTTATAAGTTATCCTGTCAGAAATGCGATTCCTTTTATATACGTACGCCAAACAGGACGCTCATTTTCTATTAGGGTTAATGAACATAAAATATGCTTTAGACTTTCGAAAACAGGTTCCACATTCGCAGACCATTCTTTCGATAATAGTCATTCTTTTCTTGAAATGAACAGTTTACATATTTCAGATATACATGATAAAGGCTCGTAGCTAAGCTTGCTGGAATCTTTGAAAAATGACAAACACAAAAAGAATAACTTACTACAGATCTAATTTTTTCACCGTTATTTAAAGCTATGTAATGTATTCATTTCAATAATGTTTGTCCTCACTAGCCGCTATACTCCGATGTTATACACAATTCGCCATTATTAGAACGTAATAACCCACCATGTACTCCTATAGTAGTATAGTTACTTAATGACCGACCACAGTAATCTTTCGTTACCTACCGGTAAGTATTTGTATCAACAATGAATTAATATACACGCTTCTATTAGTTCCATATTTGTTAGCGCTTGAGAGTGTTTGAGTCACTTGGTCGCTCGTAATCTCACGCTTCGGCATTCGGACCTACAGTATGTGATCTAGGTAACGGTGATACATTAGATGAAATGACCAGATTAGAAATAAAGATGATTGTGAGTCTTGTTCTACATCAGACACAAAAGAAAGAGCATCAAAAGTAACTAGTTATAGCTTTAATTTTGACTAAAAAGAAGAACTGAAAAACTCGTTTTTATTAGAAACGCACTAAAAATCAGAAACAGGAGGTGGAGAAAGAATGAGCGGCTTGCAGTAGCGAGATCGAAAATTGTCCGAGTACTACTCCCAAACACTACCTACTTACCATATATTCATTCATCCACATGTCGTGCATTACAGATCTTCCGCCATTCTTGGCGTCTTCCAAATTCCATTCCCAAACTAATGACAATGAGGTGTAAATGAAAATAAACAACAATAAAATCCAAAACAATCTATTTAGCTTAATATGAACATTTTTTGCAACAAGGAGATAAAGATATATAACATAATAACAACAGAAATTTCTACTTAAACATACATTATTGTTTTGATATAAATTAGATAGTATGCATCTAACAGCAAAACAGGCTTAAAGATTTCATACAAATTACGATTTTGTCAGTTTCGATTGCACTTCTTTACAAGTAAACAAATGAATCGTATGTGGTTAATATGGATTGTTCATCTATACATGTATCACATGGGAGGTAAATACACTTTTATAAAGAAAGTTAAATCTTTATTCAGAAACTAAAAAAGTTGTTGGTAGTAAATTTACATAACTGTCTCAGGAAAAACTATAAGATTTTATGAATAATTACGGAAAGGCCCATTAATATAACTATAATTTTTCTATTCCAGGATATAACTTACGATAGTTGAGAACTATAAAGATTGGAAATAATAGTTTTTGGTCCGGAAGGAGGTCAAGGTGAAAAGTATTTTCCATCATCTTTCTAATTCTACTGATTCAAACTAACTCTCCAATATCCGAATGAAGAGAGGAATTTGGAGCAAGAATATTTATTTCTATGTCATTAAATTTATATCTATTCTGGGGTAATCACGATAGCCAATTCTGAGCGATATGAAGAATATGGATTCCTCGTTTAAATAGTTGGAGTGCTTGATAATTGAAACTTTTTCCTACTAGAATACTAGGATACTATCACTATTCTGAATTCCAACCTTTGCCAATCAGATTTTGGGAATATTTTCGACAGTGGACGCTGGGTTATGATTCTTGCACACATGGATGTGAGTCGTCAACTCCTAGTGTGAAAAAGTCAATAGCTTGATTCATATTTTGACCTTACTAGTTTCTGTACCTAGTAATTTACGACACTATTGGAGACTGGTTCACTTATCTCACCATAAAACAGTTAGCGAAATTCATTAGCAACTGAATAAATATAAACAACATTGGAAGACGATGAGAAAAATCTGATCTAGGATCTAGTGGGACAAGATATAGGAATGGAGAAATCTGATGGGCTATTTGATATTACGTGGAATAATTGCAAGACCTCATGCTGTAGATTCACAGACCTCATCTAATATCACAGTACAAAATCAAATATACCCGAATGCTTCATCATTATTCATAAATTTTATTACACATTCCGGCTACTAACTTGTGATCTTCATTAGACAGGGGAACTTCAAATTCAGAGGTCACGATATACGCAACCCGAATTCTAACAAGAATCGTTGATTTCTCTCGACTTCTAATAGTACACCATGGTGGATATAATTGCAGTTCATAATAAATCGTGTACCGCATGAATGGTTTAACATTGAAATTATTAAAATTGCTGGAAATAGTCAAATATACAAAACAATATAGAACATGTTCTGCTCACTGACCACGTACTCCAATCCAGTCAACTGTACAACAAGCCATTTCAATAGGATCGTATACAACCAAGTTTTGTAAATATCAATTGTTCTAGGGAATTCATAGTGGAGGCAATATTTTAGAATTGTAGAATACATTGTGAATAATTTTCATATAAAATATTGATATTTCCTGTTTATTGTGATATTGTTCAAATACGTAGGGTAAGAGACCCAATTGTTGGCACTTCATTTATTTTCTCGAAATTATTTTCGAGCTTAACTCGTCCATGAAACTGTTGTTACCATTAGATGTCATCATTCGTCCTCTAGAAGAAATACCACATTGCCGACAGAGACATTTGAAATGGTTGTGTCATCTGAGCTGTTTTTGGAAGATGTGTTTTGTGACTGTCTACTAGTGAAAATCTTCCATTTTGAAAGATCCAAGGTAATCAAAAACGGTTCTTATAATGTTATTTTTGGTAGCCTTGACTACGTTAGACGCCCCCAAATCGTACATAACCTAGTATTCTTTGGCTGGAAATAATAATTCAGCGGGTGTCAACCACTGAATTCTATAAAGCGGCGAAACAAATAATTGGATTTTAATGTAAATTGTTCTAGTTGTTGGCACCGATGCATAACAGGTGATCATTGAAATAATTTATTAATAAATACGACATTTAAAGACACAATAGGGAAATATTTTGCTCCAAAAAATAAAGTTTAACAATAAATTTTAAATTTCGAAAATAAAGGATAATCCTACATTAATATATTCGGGATTGTGATTAGTTTTTGGAACTAATATATATATAAGACCAACGTAGGAATTAAATGTCACAAATGTTTCCGTACTTTCCATTATAAATGATTAGAAAAAACAAGTAAATAAACTCGTACCTGTTTTATTGCACTAAATCAGACTTTCTAATTAGGTATTCTGGTGCCAATTACTAGGAAACCGTGCCAACAATTGGGAAAATCACATATCAAAGATTTTTATTGTAAATATGGATTTTAGAGACTTTAATCTAACAAATTCACCTCAAGAATTATAACAAAAATGTACCTGGAGCCAATAAAATCGAATTTCTACCTTATAGCCCACTATCATATATTTTTAATTTGTAATAAACGTTGAAGGGTTCTTCAAAGTGCCAACAATTGGAGGTCTTACCCTAGTTAAACAGTTTTTTTGTGATGAATTAGGTACCGTAAAGTAGTAGCGCCTGCAAATATTTGAATAAGAGATTATTCGTTAACAAGTCTCCGAAAAAATTAAAATATTGGGTAACAGCCATGGAATTACTAGATACAAATCGGCGTTCACTTCAACCAATGGAAAGAAAACTACCGCCAATTGTAATTCAACTGAATTCAGTTCATTTGATGAAATCTCCTACTATGACTTATTTAACTCTCAAGTATCAAAAAACACCAAGTAACAATGAGGGCTGTTGCTAACTATTTCTTTCTTCAAAATGCTGCAATTGTTCAGTTCGATTCATGTTCGGAACCTATACCTTTTGTCAACTCATCTGTAATTTGCAGATGATACCGCTTTCTCCTCTAACGGCCCTATATCATCCAAAAAAGCCAGAGGAATGAGACGAAACTCTAGTTCAATGCAACCAAAACTCAAGCTTGTATTTTTTCCAGGAAGGTGATCTCACTATCCCTAATATGATGATATTAGGTACAACCATTCCTATGAATATTCATGCTCGATATCAACCAGCCACCCCTTTCATGGAACGATGATGTGAGGTCCATTGTGAAAACAGTTTCATAAAAACTTTTCTATCCTGTGTCAAGAGCTACTTCACATCCCAGCAGCTCCACATAATCTACAATGCACAGATTCGACCTGTCATGGAGTAGTTTCCACATGCTTGGAGTTCAGGCCCCGAACAAATACTCACGCTCTCAGATTCTATTCAAAAGAGAGGCTAGTCATCTTGTTGGTGATGTTAAACTCAGGATTTCATTGACATCTCCTAGAACAACGTAGAAAGGTCTTCTATAGATATTTCCATGGTCGGTGCACATTATAAATCTCGTCTACTATTCCCTAGCGAGAGTTTTCATCTATGTAGGTGGACTAGACGACATCAAGCTTGTCACCCCTATATTGTCAAGCTAGAGATCAAGTGACTATACAATATCATATACCGCTCTAAAGGAATCTTCAACAAAATAACTCAACGTGGGGTGGGAACTTGTATTCTTACTTACGATCAACCCTTATACCACAGAACTCATGATATTATAAATACTATGAAAGTGGATGATATTTCTTTAGCTCTTATATGGGAATTCTCCACGCTCCACACTGTGCAATATGAATTGCAATTCTAAAAAACTGTTCTTATTCTCCAATTATGATGAAGAGAATAAACTTGGAAGCTCTATGAGATTTATTGTGTTGGATGAGACGGTGCAGTTTTTTAATTAAAATTGCAAAATTATAGGTGTTATAGTCTCGCATTATACATGAAAACTTCATAGCTGCAAAACAATCTATTGATTGTGATTTAGATACAGATTTTCAACAAGTGTGACCTCTTACCGCACGCTATATCTGCCCAAATATATTTGCAGGCTATGCAGATTCTAGAAAATGTCATTCATGTAGACGAGTACACGAGGTTCACGAAAGACTGAAACTATTTTGGGCTGGTATTTTTTCAGGTCAACCTAATGAGCAAACTTTAATGGTATTGCTTTGCATCGACGGCGGTCAATTTAAGCTCTAATCACTAATAGTCTAGCTTACAATGTGTTATTCATTCTGAAGATATGATAGACGGTTTTATGGAAAGTTGTGAATTTCAATGGAGAAAAGACATCAACACAAAGAGTCTTCGAATGCAAAGTTGATGGTTGAAGCAGAAGCTTTCGTCGAATTAATTTTCAATACTTTTGAAGAAGGTCGAAACACGATGAAGAAAATTTGCAGATAAACAAGAAACGACAAAGTTCTTACACAGGAGATTTGAATAGCACCATTACAATCGATGGCATTGTCGTGATAGAATTCAATATTTTAGAATTTAGAGGACGTGCATTCTCCATATAAATTCGCCAACAAATGTATTCAAACCTTATTTCAGTTACGAACTATCTGGCACATCCTTTGTGAATCTTTGATGGACTTGGAAATCAGAAATCGGATTTATGCGGATCTTCTAGAAATCGCCACTGCATGTTTTCGATCACGCGAATTCTATGCATTTCGATTATGGACGGATGTGTTTTCATCGAGTCATATTTATCATAAGCTACTATAAAAAATCTTATATATGATATTCTTGTGTCAAAAAAGAAAAACATTGATCGAATTATACAATTCGTTGTATTGATTTTCCATGAAATATCAATAATCCTTAACTTAGCTGGCACCATCGAAGATTTGGCTTTTTCGACCTCATATTCGTTATCAACCGCCCAAAAGATATTAGAGTGTAATTTTGGTAAGAAAATAATAAAATTCAAACTGTTAATTTATTGTATATTAGAGGGTAGAAGGTTTTATCGAAAAACATTCTGCATCTACATTTTTATTAATAATATCCTTATTTGACTCGTCTAATTGAAGCTTGAAGCGTTTTGAGCCCTGAGACTTCTGTTTGAACAAAGAAGTATCACTGTAAAATAGTTGATTCTAGAGAATGTCTATAGTAGTTAAAATTTGTGGTCATCTATTTTCTTAAACGACCTTTCAGAACGCTTTACAACAATTATTCTGGACATATTTGATGTTGGTTAGTTATGTTAAACGTTATATTAGAGAAAATCGTAACCTATTTGAAACTATGTCTGCCAACGTTTGATAACATAGTAGTGAGATTTATGCCACACCTGTTCTAACTAAATTGTATTTCTAAAATATGGAAGTAGTCGACCATATAATACACTCAAATTTAGTTACTTTTGATTAAGCGTAAACTAAACTCCTTGGGCAATGACATTTCATATAATTAAAGCTACCATTTATATCATTTTGTAAAATGTAAGTCATTGTTATGGCGAACAAATCATTGGAACTGCAGTACTGCCAACTGAATCAATAGGCCATCAAATAGAAACAGCGTCTAGTGCTCGAAATATACAGTTTGTTTCATCGTATTGTTATTGGTAATATAAAATATAATGAGAGCTGATGAAAGGAATATTATTATCTCGATTCACTGACATTCTAGTTTGGAAGTGATGACTCCCGACGTGGATTTCAAAAACATGAACCACGCATTGACTGAATCTTAAAGAAAAAAGGATATTAAAATACTGTGAAATTTTTTCAACTGTTACACTATACGCATTTTTCTGTGTTACATAGTTTGAGTTTGAATCTGCCGCTGATTCTGAAATGAAATAATGTTAGTTCTCTCAGATCGTATTTTTATTTTTATTCTATTTTTTTACCAATACTTAAGCTCTTCGGCCTTCTTGGGTCATATAGACTTTGCCTCATAGATGATTCGGCCCTGGACACAAATATACATTCTTCGCCCAAAGTAATAAACATGCTAAAATGCTATCCAAGGTCATTTACGATTTCAGGAATTCGATTCTCTGGATTTACATGATTTTCTATGACATTTATTGGACGTTCATGAACGAGGTGGCTCAAATGCAAGCCTCATCATAAAGATCTCAAAAATGGTAACATATACAGGGTAGGTTAAATCATGGCAAAGTTTAACAATTTGATGCTTGATCAAAGAATGTCAAATACTTTCGGAGTTATACGAAAAAAAAACGATATTTCATAAATCATTATTTTTTTTTGACGCTATTGCAAAAGATATTTCAAAACGAATGACACCTTGTGATTGCTACTTTTTATGACCTGAAAGATGAAATGTTTCGCCTTTCAGAAACCATCCTCAACTACGGATCTGAAGTTTTGATTTAATTTTTTGTTACTTTTGAACTCTCTAAAAGCTATTACATTTTTCTGTAAAATAAATATTTAAATCTATGATACTGATGAAATTCTATATTAAAAATTAATATACGTAGTCATAACTGAAGTACTCATCATTAAATGAATGAATAGGATATTAAAAAACAGGATTACATCATTTATTTTAATGCAATGTTTCCACCGTTTATATCAAGCTAATTTTTGCAATATTGCAGTAATCTATCGGCAAAAATACCTCCGATTATGCAGATATTATTTGAGAGGCGGGACTGTATAATTGTAAATATGCATAAACAACATAGCAGGTAAAAGTTTAGTTTCATCGTGAAATTAGTCAGTCTTTACTTCTTACGAGAAGTGTTCAGCTTATCACTCGTTATTATTTTACCAAATTTCACTCACGCCTTTTGTATTTAAAAAATGTATGTTTGTGATACATTGGCAATAGTGATGGGACGTACAATGCTACGACTCCCACCCTATTGTATTTTTAATATCATAGAACATATGTGGCATCAATTAGAAGCAAATATTAGGTCTGAAAATATTTCTCCGACTTTAAGTGGTACTGTTGTAGAATCAATAAGAAAATGTGGCAATGATATCATCCCAGATGGTATGATTAGTTGTTCACTTGTTTTCCTTAGAATTTTTTCCAAATTACGTACAATAAATACATAATTATCTAAAGTCCGGCCCTTTTCGACCATGTGTTCATTTTTTGTTAATTCCAAGCTCTTGCATAGATAATGGATATTTTTACTGGAGGCATTAAGTCAGAACCATTTTTCGTGAAAATAACTTTATCATCCTTATAAACTATGTCAGCCAAGAATTAAGATTAGGCTACAATGAAAAAAGACTTGAATTTTGCAATTGGCTTGACGGAAAATTGCAGCAAGATGTTAATTTTTCAAATAAAATCATCTGGACTGATTAATGTAATTTTTCTACATGCGGCAACTGTGGTGGCAATAGAATGGCGCACTATCCTACAATGGAAGGGCGGTCACTCAGTTATTAATGAAAGCCAGGGAGTGGTGCGCTGGCCTGCCAGAAGCCAAGATTTGTTCCTGCTGGATTATTTTCATGAAGCTCCACGAGCAGCGGAAAATACATAGAGATGCAAGAGGGTTATTCAAGTTTATAGTTTGCTTCTTTAGTTGTTAATTAATTAATCGTTATTAACTCCCCTAATGATTTAGAAGGTGTTTCATTAAGATATTGCCAATAAGTGCTTCAATGACAATCATTTTATATTTACAGTTATATAGATTGCCATAATTTTAGATTTACTTATCTCATTTTGACCGATTTCAAGCAATAATTTGTTTTAAGAACAGGGTTGTTATAAGACAGCAACATATTCATATCTGGAAATTGAAACTTACAATACCTTTTAGGGAGTCCAAAAATAACAAAAGAAGAAATAAAAAAATGTAGGTCCATATTAGAAAAAGATGATGATGGTTTCTGCAGGACGAAACATCGCATTTTCAATTTGATAGCACCATATTATAGACCATATAAGGTGACTCTGAAAAAGTGTCATTTGTTCCAAAACATTTTCCCCAATAAGGTCCGCAAGAAATAATAATGATTTTAAGAAATTTCGGTCTTTTCCGAATATCTCCGGAAGTATTTGATATTCTTCTAATGTCAATACGTGATTGTGTTGAACATCAAATTGTGCAATTTTGTCATGATTCAACCGACCTTGTAGCTCTTACCATTTCCGAAATCCTAATGATGCGGCTCGATGTTGACCCATCCTGTATTTGAAAATATATAAGTCCTGTTCAAATTGTGTTATATGCAGTCAGGTTCATGCTAAATTCTTACTTAATTTTCACTGGTTCTCAATGAATCTCAAGTTCATCACCGTGAGTACTATCATTGTTCACCATGAAGTGGAAAAATTGGAACAACTAAGCTCTGATTTTGGTTGGATCTTGAACTGACATGAAGACTGGGGCAACCTCACAATTATTGAGTGAAATTGAAGATTATCGCGAACTTAATTTCTTGTTAATTTGTACCCAGATGTATTGTCCTTATTCAGAAGTAACAGCTAGGATCACGAGCTTCTGTAGAACACCACCACAATATTCGACAAATTTCTGGATGACATTCAATGTCAGCGAAACATTGTCATTTAAAGAATGACTTCACTCTTGGAATCAAAGTTCTGCTAGAACGAATGACAAAAACTTATTTCATTGATTTAATTTGGACATTCTTACGACTTTAGCAGATTTATGTTAAAGTTATTCACCTAATCTTAACAACGGAGAGTCTACCTCTGTATTGAGTGGTTGCTATTCAATCTTTGCTTATCAAAGCTGCACAAAGACGTAGAAGTTTAATCTTTCCTTTGATGATATGTTTTGGCAGCGAACATATATCAAAACGTCTTAAAATGTGAGTAGCCAACGATTTATGTCTTCTAGCTTCCCTCTAGAGACTTCGTTGTTACTCAACAGCATGCGTTCTCATTTTAATGATAATCACAACTTTATCAAACAATCGCTAGTATATTATAAATCAATGAACACATATATTAACATAGAATAGGCATTTTTTGCTGTTATTTCATGTGTGAACAATTATTATAGAGAAATATTTCCCTAATTCGCACAACTGTACTCCAGGTGACACCTGCTCCAGGTTAGGGCAAGTGTTGTTTGCCTATTATGGTTTGTTAAATCGCATCCAGGATCCTTATTCCAAAATATATTCTATAGGATGTTTTTCGAGGAAACACTCATATGGTAGAAAAAAAAAGCATTAGTACCCTCCTATATCACCTTTCTTAACAAAAAAAAATGGATGATTCGTGTTTTCTCCTCAAAATGTCGAGTGGGTACCTAATTCAAGGAACAAATATCGCTAGTAAAGGCAAAGAGACGTTTAGGTACTGAAAATAGTAGTAAAATTTGATTACCTGATCAAAATCCATTATAGACTGGAATAAAATAGTTAATAAGCTTTTGATTTTTACTAATTTGATACTCAAAAGCTTATTCTAGCAAATATTATAAAATACTTACTGACAAGCAAAATAGCTTAACTAATAACATATAGATAACATTTATAATAATTCCGGACTAACAAATCAGATCCTATATAAGAGTTAGCTATCAATCCTACAATCATGTCGGGATCACCCCACCACTAAATTTTCTTGGCCTTTAGCTATTGACGTAGCGTATACTATGCTTAATAATGTAGTTGATTTTGTCGAAAATGATGAAGATAAATCATTTGATAAAGACAGATGTGGGACTAACAAGCTGACGTGTCGCTCTTACCCTAAGATATACATTGGCCAGACAGTAAGGATCTTTAAAAAAGAATCAAAGGAGCGTAGTTATATTGATAATAAAACTGATTCGGCCTTCGCAAAACATTAAATTATGCAAAACCATAACTTTAATGATAATTAAAAATTTTTACAGATTCACAATAAAAATAATAAATTAAATTTGCTAAGATCTATAGAAATTAATGATATCCTGCTCAATGACCAATAAATGCCCAATAATTCTCCTTTGTTAAATGTGCATAACTTGATTTTCCGTTTGCTATTAGTTTATGGTGTAATCCCTTGATTGGTTGAACTGCAATAAGATAAAATTCCACTAAGCATCTATGCTGAGATTATCATCGCTGCTATATATCAGATTAGCTCTTCCGTTGTTAGTTAGTATTTTGTAATATCTTCTTGGAGGTGTTAGCGGTACTAGATGCATTAACCTATTGAATTATTAAAAATCAAACTTTTAATACAAATTTCATGTGAGTTTAAATATGTTTAACTTCTCAAAGTTATTATAATGACAAGATCCCGCCTATTATTTCTGGGGGCGCCATTGAAAGTCCTTCGCGAATTTCGAAGATATTGCAATTTCAGGCTACTAGTTGGTAGGACATGAACAAGTTTGATTGAACTATTAGGCCACTTCATCATAGAGATAACTCAGAATATCTAATGTAGAAAAATTTGAAGAAGATGAACACAAAAATGTATCATTAATGGCATTCGAATTTACATATTCTTCTTTTCTGGCGAGTCTCTCAGTTTGATTGTGATTATTCTTCATCATTGGTTTCCTCTCCAGTTTCAAATTGAAACTTATTTTCATACGTTGTAAGTGTGATCACATTTCAACTCAACAGTCAATCGACATATTCAACTGCAATCAGTTGGGATAACAAACGAAACCATATGAAAGTTTTATATTGCTTACCTTTCTAAAGCCATGACGGAATAGCCAACATGGAATGAGTACAAAATGAATGATTACAATGAATGACACTGCAGTCAGAAAGAAGACTCATAAAAACAATTTACAGTTTTCCCTCAATGTAAGGCATCATCCATTACACATATATTGTGAATGAATCCTTTAGCAAAACTCGACGACAAGAAAATCGCGGGGAAGATTTGAACACTGGTTCCTCCGAATGATAAAAGAGCTTATGCTGAAGGCACACAAGACGACCACCTTGATTGAGAAAATACGTGAGTAGGTTATTTGTTATATAAGCGTCCAAATATACCCTAGTTTCGATCAATTCCACCTGAACGCTGTCCTTATCTAGGACAGACGCTGGTGGAACGTTGACTTTACATAAAGTAAGTGTAAATGTACCTTATTCTAAAAAGTATAGCAAATAATTACCCTTCCTCGTGGAGCATCGCAAAAGCATCCATTCAAATACGCATTGTGTATTAGTAAATTCCTCTCACAACATTCTTGAAATATAGACGATCCTAGGAATGAAAATAATTTTGGTAGATAATTTTGTATAAGATAGATTGTAGTCCTAGTTCTTTTCTACCATAAGTGTGGACGCATATAATATGGAATAAACCAACAGTAATATTCATCTGACAGATATAGTGTTCCCTAATTTTGCAATTATGCATGCAATTTTGAAGTTTTTGTACACTACCCAAGGAGTTATGTCATGAGTTTGAATTGAAATATGATTTCAATTATAAAAAATATATGCATTGTTAACTTAATCAGAAGTCAGATGCCACTGTTGAGTTATCAAACGCTTAAAATAGAGCATATAACATTTACCATGCTAAAATAACCTGCTAACTTCTTATACAGACGACACTGAGCGTTAGGTAGCAAAGCACAAGTAGTAGATTTGGCACATATCACATCACACTGTGTCCGCACACCACTTTTCACAGCGTCATATTATCGCGAGAAGCAACAATAAGAGACTTTGTGATTGTAACACTATACTTGCTGAACTTTGAGAACTTATATTTGGATGCAGACTGTTTTCTTCCGTTTCTGTTAGGGGCCCTTGAAATCTGCTATCCAAACGATTCTCAGCATTTTCGTTGAAGTTTTCCTGCGAATTTTCTACTTCGGACTCGACCCGTTCCTGAATTTCCATCTCTGAAATATGATAGAAAAATAATTCAGCTCAACTTAATCACATTTTCTTACAAAATTCAACAATCAAATATTTATCTTGGAATTACTCTTCGCGGCCTAAGTGATAAATCCTCCCGGAATATGCCACAACGTCTTGTATTAAATACCCTGTGTAAAATATTAGGTTCAATATTACTAATTTTGCAGATATTTTCACCTCGTAAAAATTTTCATGCAATGAATTTGGCGAATGGAAGGCATTAAAAATGATTCATAATATAATTATCCCAACATTACAAGTTGGGGAGTAAAGATTGTCATATCAAAAACGGTTAATCTCATATTTCAGGAATAATTCTATTTTACACTCACAACGAATAAACGTTCCAAATTTCAACCAATTCTCCATTTTCTTCCGTTAGAAAAACCTTGCATTCCATAGGCAGACATTTGATTGACTTTGACTGTTGTCTTGATTATTTCTTACAAATGATATGAAAATGTATCGAATATCATAATATAATTTGAATATACAAGAAGTACATAACATACTTGGAGACATGTTATTCCACATTGATCTTCAAATACATCAGAAATATTCGGAAACAAAATTCAACCAGAAAAAGTTGTAATGTACCACAATATGAAATCAATATTAAATTTCATATTGTTGTACCATTGTTGTTATAATAATCATAACAGAGATACAGTTCGAGACATTAGAGAACGCCTAGCAGTGAACATTCTGCCGAGCTGCCAAATTCTGACTGAATTTGCCTAGTGTGGGTAATACCTACATATTAATGTTGATACGTCATTCATTAATTCATATCGATGTTGACATGAATGATGTATCAACAATAAGCTAACCTTGCTTAAGGTGCATTATTACACATATAGCCCACTTTGTATGTAATATCAACCTCATTATATCACTTGTTGATATAACATGTAAACAATTGAACAAATAGAATAATTTTCGAAATTTACCTAATTTAGGACATATTGAAGATATACCCTTATTATCTTTTTATTACAATAAGTCAAAGAGAACATCGATGATGATGCCCAATTTGTGGGTGACAGTAGTTGAACAACTGATGAAGTTTGAAAGGAAATGTCACTATTTGATAGTGTAAGTTGTGTTTTCTCAACTTGAATTCTGCATATTGCATAGAACAGTAGGTAACGTAGCTCCCAATGAAGATGAGTATCAATAACACATTCTTCGGAAACTGATTTCAATCACAGGCATGTCATACTCAGCATTACCACCAAATTGCCCTGCATTTGAGTAACTAAAAGTTTGTTGTATAAAGTTAATATTTCATTACGAGGATTATCTGCTGAAACAATTGCCATTTATAGTGTTTCTTAACTGTGTTTTATTCATAATTTATCTTTCTATTTGATTATTATTCAAGAAGATTCCATTTGTTTGTTCAATAGTAAGATGAATACATATGCCAAACAAGTTGAGTCCCAGGAATAACCGCAAAGTTAAGAATAGGGTTGACGAATAGTTTCCGGATAACAATCGGTTTAAAGGAAACGGTCCCGATACAAAAGTTGTAACTGAAATTTTAGCGATTTTTATAAAAAATCCAATTCCGTTTTATTGAGTCGACAATTCCAGTGTGAGTCTCATCAACATTTCATAGTTTGGAAGCTGTAAATCAGAAAGTAAGTGGATGTTGGCTTACCGTAGAGACGGATGTTACCCTCTGCGTCTCCAATAGAATTCTTTGAGATACATTTGTAACCTCCTAAATCCGTTTTGTGGAAACGCCGGATGATAAGCTTCATTTGTACACTGTAGTATGAACTAGTGACTTCAGTCATGAGATATTTGTCGTTGGAGATGATCATTTCTCCTGTAATGGAATGTTAGTGTAATTGAAGGTACATCGCTTAATATCACTGTACTGCCATTACATCGAACATTATGATATATTCGGTATATTGTTATTTATTGTTGAACACCTGAAGTCCTTCCTTCAAGACCAATCTTAATAATCAACAAATGAACAACATACTCAAACCAATAACTTGTCAGATCTTATCTGCAAATTTACAGTTACACTGCACACGGGCTCATCAGCGGAACGAGGAAGATGCATTGCTTTCGGTGACATCTTTTCCAAAGGTATAAATAACCCATTGGCAAACATGCTAGAGAGACCAGAGAATCTAACGTCATCTACCCACTAAGAACGATGTGAAACATTGACTAAATAGATGTTTCGATGTCTCGTATTTCACTGTGAATATTAGTAGCCTGGTGCCAAGATGATGGCTCCAACCAATGTAATCAACGAATGACCAAATACTTGTTTGATGTTATCTACAGAGGTAATTAGGTTGCTTCAGATCGACCAGTAACAGTGGGGCATCTACTCTCGGGTAGATGACGCTACATGCTCTGGTCTCTCTCACTTTCTGTCATTCGTACCAATGGGGTATTTATAGCTGGGAACTGGCTCAATCAGTGGTTCAGCAGCTTCCTTGTTCCATTGATGAGTCCCTATATCATCCAATGAATCCGAAGAAGGAAGACAGAGGATATCTCTATATCCGTCTCCACCAACAACACCCTCTGATGGGTGAATCATGTGAGGTCCATTGCGAAAACCACTCCACAAAAACTTGGTTTTCTATTCCATTCCAATAGCTACTTCATATCTCAATAGCTCCTCAAAATATTCAAAGCACAGATCGTAGAAAGATGGAAGATCAGTCTCTCTTCTATAAATATCCCCATGGTCGATGCTCATAAGGAATCTTGTATGTTATTCCATCAGCAGGAAAGCGATATAAACTGTGTCGCTCACTTATGCAGCCATCGCTGTGATACTTGGTACTCCATATAGATGCCAGGCAGCGCATCGTCGAACATCTGCGTATGGTGAGCATGAAGTGGCCAACGCGCTTTCTAGAATGATGTGAAACATTGGAGGACCTAAGGAGAGTCACCAAAGGATACTCTCCAGCGTTGCCAGCTCTATGATGCTGTACGCAGATCCAATCTGGGTTGAATCGCGGCGGTGGCATCGTACGCATGTCAATTAACTTCGGTGTAGCGTTCGTGTGCCCTACGAGTGGCACGCGCATATCGCTTGTTCTCGTACGATGCCGTGTGTGTTATCCCCGATTTGTCCCCAATGCGTTTCATGATGATATTATGAAATAGCGGAGATCTACAGGCGGAGGCAAGAAGATGGAGGAATCGATTGACGTACCATAGCCAAGTAGGCGAGGATAGCGATGGATAGCGGTGGACCCATCGCCTCATTCCAGGAGGAGGCACGTAGGAATAGATCCCTCGTGCAGCTGTTATTAGACCATGGGTGCTTTAGGGCGTACCTTTAACGTTTTCGACCCGACCTGCCGACCAGTGCCCGAAGATGCAGAGGACGCTCTGCGCTATTGTCCGCGTTTCAACAAACCACGCGAGATCCTGCAAGGAAATGTACAACAGCAGTTGTCCCCCAAGAATATCCTTGAGGAGATGCTTGAGTCACAAACCACCTAGAATGCAGTGTCCAGCTTTGCGACGACCGCCTTGACAGAGCTCAGACCATGACGTAGAAGGGAAGGGTGAGCTAGACCAGGGAAAGGCGCATAACAGTCATTTTGTCTTCGCAAAGTAATGCCTGACAGCGGTCCCGTGGGGTGCTATGACGTTACGGGAGGAAATTTCAGTGGGTTAAAATCCCACACACTGTGAAGCGTGGGCTTCACAGCGTCTTTCGAAGGGTTTCACCTAACCTTTAAAAAAAAGCACACATACACAGACATCATATCAAAAATAGTCTAGCTCGACTCAGGAATAATCAAAAAACAGATGTATCTGCAAATATTTTGCAAAGATGAATACATAAAACAAAAAATATACCTACTATTGATAATTTAGTCATTTATCTAAAGTATGATTCATATTTCTCTTTGGTACTCAGCAATACCTTTTAATTTCAGATGACTATATTTCCTCCATGAATCATATATTTTAAATCAACAAAAGATGATAATAGTGATTTTTCTAGAACACATTACATATGAATGACAATTCAGTTACAACAGACTATAGTTTCTTGATGAACTGTATATTTTACATCAACAAGAGAATATAACTCATCAATCACAATTCAGTTAAAGATCTTTCCGAAGCGAACTCGAATTCGTGAGATATACTAGCACAATTTTTCAAGAACAAAAAGAATTTCTCAAATCATTCGCTAAATTAAGTTTGATGGTAATGGCAGTACATATTCAAAGTGAAAGTATTCGAACCAGTTTCTCTTGTCCAATAGTTAATGGCTTTCGGTGAGGCTTCCACATAGCAATGCAGGGCGACATCTGTGTTGATGGGGGCTCCTACCAACTGGTTAGGGACTTGTATTAGTGGGTGAACTGCAACAGAGAGATTAACATCATCCGTCAACAATGTCTCGCGCAATGTCTGTTTTGAGGCCACAATGCACCGGAAATAAGCTACAAATGGTTCCCGGAAACATAATGAAAACGATGTTGTGGCAATAATTATGCTCGTATGGGACTGACATAAGAACAATACGAAATGTGACTAAATGTAGAGCATCCTGAAGTTTATATACCTAATATAATCATTTCACAACGATTAAGATCGAATCTGGCAATCTGGGGATTGAATACAAATATGTTCATAGCTTTGAAAAGTAATTATGAATCCCCTTAATGATATGTATCATCAATACTTTTAGCAAAGTATTTCATTAAAGGGCAATGACATAATATAACTACGTACATTATAATAATAATTGTTGACTCATATATGAATTATATATACATTCTTGGGAAATAGGTCACGCTAACACATATGTCGACTATATTTCCGTTCTTACGTACGTTTCGGTCTCATGACCATCATCAGAACACGTTTCAAAACTAATTCACAATTATTAAAGCGCAAGACTTCTTGAACTAATTGTACTAAGTACTGAGCATCTCTATCGCATTAATTTCAACTGAAAATGTCTACGTCCCAACAACGAACAAAACACGAATAATTGAAATTTTCACATTGTTAATGTGTGAAACATATGAATATTTATTAGAAAACCACTGCACAGTAATGTTTTCATAGTTGAATGCGTTATATCTCGAGGACGAGCTAAAACAATCTGACAAGAAAAATCCTTTTGCGCCAAGTAGGTAAAGTTGAACACATTTGTTTAAAATTTCATGACAACGATAGAAAAAGACTTCGTTGTACCAATATAACTGATTAATTTATTAAATCAGATCGCATTTATCTACAATCATAAACATCATAAAGAAGTGCGCAGAAATTTGCAAGTGTTCAATTAATTACATTTATATGAATTTGACACAATAATTGTACGTCGGCTCTAATTTTTGCCAACTTAACATCACGTTTTATTTGAATAATTTCCAATGTAGATCTTTTATAATAATAATTCAATTAATTGGTGGGATTTCCAAAGTTTTTGTTTTACACATTCTTTTTTCTCAACATTGTCTAACAATTCCTGTATAATCCAAACAATTCAATTTATATGACGTGTGGGTTTGTGTATCTAGGTATTAACCGTTTCAGATCTAAAAAATATTTACGATCAAAGTTAGTAGGCTTATACGTAACATTTATGTCATACTTTCTTGAATGTTTCTTAATTCTCTGTGAGGCCTCTGGAAATTATCTTCATTACCGCTTATATTATTTATCTATAATGGTACATCCCACATAAGTGATATAAACGGTAATGAAGAAACTTTTATAACATAACCATACAATCCGGAGACATAAGAGAAAATCAAGAAATGTTTAAAGAGCGTATGACTTAAATGTTGCGCATAAACCTACTAACTGAGTTGATAAATATTTTTCTAAGCTAATACCGTCAATACATAGACATGAACAAACCCACACGATATATGAATTGAATTGCTTAGATCGCAATGGAAGTTATACAAGACTCTCTAAACAATATTTACAAAAAATAATGTAGGCTATAAATATAGTACTGAGAACTAGAATCATGATCATAACCATTAGTTCGATCATAAAATGTATATATTTCACGTAAAGAAACCGATACAACGCAACGCTGATGTTCCACAGGGACCTGTCTTGGCACCAACTTTGTTTCTGCTCCATATCAACAATCTGCTGGAAGTGACCAGCTTTACTGTCCCCAAATTTGCAGATGATGGTACACTTCATACCGCTTTGTCATCTAGAGCCCTTATAACATCCAATGAAATCAGAAGAGCGGGACACCGACAGGTTGACGCAATTAATAGAGATCTGGCAAAGATTTTGAAATGGGGATCTCATAATCTAGTAGAGTTTAATGCAACCAAAACTCGAGCTCGCGAATTCTCCAGGAAAGCGGATCCCACAAACCCTAATATCATGATGCCAGTTACAACTATCCCTATGAAGTCTACTATAGCAATGCTCGGGATTATCACCAACAGCACCCTTTCATGAGACGATCATGTGAGGTCCATTGCGAAACCTGCTTCACAAAAACTTGGTTTTCTATTCCGTGCCAAGAGCTAATTTACATCCCAGCAGCTCTTCATATTCTACAAAGCACAGATTCGACCTGTCCTGGTGTACTATTCATATGGTTGGAGTTCGGTTCCGAAAGATATGCTAAAGCTCTCAGATTCTATTCAGAGGAGAGCTATTCGTTTGATTGATAGAACTAGAACATCGTAGAAAGGTGGGAGATCACTCCCTTTTCTATAGATATTTCCATGGTCCGTGTTCATCAGAAATCTTGTCTGTTGCTCCACCACGAGAGATTCCGGATGAGCAAACTAGACGAGCTCCAACTAGTCACTACTTCACTGTCAAACTCGAGACCTGCTGAACTTCTTCCTACCAGACTTCATTTTTTCATCGAACAGCGAAGATGTGGAACTCTTTACCTAGTGAGGTCTTTCCCTATGCCTATAACCTCAAAACATCCAAGAAAAATACGTATGCCTATCTCCTCTCCTTACATTCCACTGCTGGCTCACACGATGATCTTCGAACATTATAGGTTTCCCTCTCGTGTAGTATAAGAAAAATATTATAATAGGTCTATTCTGGAGATGATTCAAGTAAAACATGATGCTAAGTCTGTGAATTATAGAACCGATGTACAATCGTTGAGTTGAATTTATACAAATTCAATTAATATACCTACGCACTCCACTCACTTGTATATGTAAAAAGCTGATTCAATAAATCAGTAATATTTGTACAGCAAAGACCTTTTCTATCACAGTCATAAAATTTCAATCACATCTATTTGACATTGTAACTACTTGGGGCAAACAGATTTTCGTTGTCAGACCTCGAGATATGACGTCTTCTACTATAGAAACATTACGGCGTAGTGGTTTTCTTATACATTCATATATTTTATACAATAATGTGTTATAATTTCAATTTTTGAACTATTGCTTCGTTGGTTGTTGCGACGCAGACATGTTGAATTCAACTCAATGTGATAAATATGCTCAGTGCTCAGTATAATTAGTTGAAAAAATCCCGCATTTTAGTTGACGTAAAGTTTTCCTGGTCCATTGTTCACATGATTGGAGTTCGATTCTCAAACATATGCTGAAGCTCTTGGATTTTATCCAGAAGAGAGCTATTCGTCTGAATGATGATGTCACACTTACGAATACCTTTATAGAGCATCATAGAAAGGTGGGCGATCTCTCCCTTTCCTATATATATTTCCATGGTCGGTGTTCATCAGAAATCTCGTCTGTTGTTTCATCACGATAAATTCCAGATAGGCGGAATAGACGAGCTCAAGCTAGTCAACCCTTTATTGTCAAGCTTGAGAACTGTCGAACTTCTTCCTACCAGACTTCATTTTTGTATCGAACAGCGAAGTTGCGGCACTTTTCGCCTAGTCCTCAGTGCTGCAGCCAAATCCCATTTATCAAAATTAAACGTTCTACAAAATAAATGCTTGAGAATTTGCTTAGGTTATCTTAGAAGCACGCCTGTAGATGTAATGTTGAACGAAGCCAATGAAAGTTCTCTTCAAATAAGAAGAAACTACTTAGCTCTCAAGTACATATCAAAAAAATATGCATCTCGAACTAGTTTTTTAAGTAAACTTCATAATTTCTATACGTCGTCCTTGACTCATGTATATTGGATTAACAAAAAATTACCCGCTATACTCGAATTTTATGAAGAATTTTTATCTTTCAGAGAAATTTCGTTTAGTAGCAACTATTCTGGTATGTTTGGCATTAACTTTGAGGCTTCTAGACAGATCCCTAACATAATAATCCCTAAGTATGACTCAATCTGCAACAGTACTATCAAAGCCCATTTTAATTCTATTATATCAAATTATGTTACAAGCTACAAAATCTATAGACGCTTCCAAATCCTTATCGGGTACCGGTCTAGCTATATATGATGTTCATAGGAATTTTAGTAACTCCTATAAAATAAATAATATGTTCTCTATTCACAATAGTGAATTATTAGCTATATATGAGGCTCTAATTTATTTCGAAGAAATTTATGTAAATTCTGATTTAATAATTCTATCAGACAGTTTGAGTAGCTTACTTTCAATAAAAAACTTGAGATTCAACTCTCATTCTTCCTACATTATCTATATGATCCTTCAAAAGGTAAACCAAATTAGGCAATACAATAAAAATGTTACCCTTCTATGGGTTAAGGCTCATTGTGGTATACGCTATAATGAGGTGGTTGATCAATTAGCCAAAGAAGCTACCAACCTAGTAAATGTACTAATTGAGAATTCCTTAACCAAAGCCTTTATCAAGACCATATGTCGAATTAGATCTGGACATGCAATCTGTCCTCAATATTTATACAAAATTAATATAAATGAAGATCAATTGTTCACTTGCGGGGCTATTGCTTCACTTACTCATGTAATCCTAGACTGCCCTAATAATGAAGTCCAGAATAATATTTTTTTGAATAAAATTCATTTGTTCAATATAATTAAACCAATTAATTTGAATTCTATCGTCTTTTGTGAACATTCCAATGCACTATTGGAACTATTTGATCATATCCGAAATATAAACATAGTAGTATAATAGCTGTCTTTTGTTATTATTTGAGGTTAGTTGTTGTTATAATCCCATCATAAATCCTTCCGTGGCCCAGTATTGTTTATGTATGAAGAGCAAATGCCACGATGGGCCCTTGGCCAGTTGTGTCCTTGTCTTATTATATGTTATCTTATGTTAAACTTCACTTTGCATTTCTTCGTTGTCCGTAATTGGTTTATAGGTTGATAGGTTAAATTTGTTCGGTATTATGGTATTTTTATTTCTATCGAACAATGGCTACATAAACAAGAGGCCAATATATTGAGATACACACACACACACACATAGTCCTCACGCAAAGTGTTGTCAACAGAACTCCTCACAATTGACTGGACACAATAAAACTAATAGTGTAGTAGAAAGTAGAGGTTTTCTAATACATATTCATATACTTTGGACGTTAATGTGTTACAATTTCAATTTCCTGTTTTGTTTCGTTGTTGCAACACAGACATTTTTAATTGAAATTAATGCGATAAAGACGCTCAGTACTTAGTACAATAAGTTTAAGAAATCTCGCCCTTTAGTTGATGAATTAATTTTGAAACGTCTTCTGATGATGGTCGCGAGACCGAAAAGTCCAGAAAGACGAAAATATAATTGAGACATGTGTTAATGTAACCTATTTTCCAAGACTACTAGAATATATGCCCACATACATTGTAATGCCCTGGTGAAAATGTTTTACAAATGATAGAAAGAATGTTATCAACAAATACGGTATTGTACACAATGAGATAGACTTTGATGATAGATTTATCTTCTGGAAACAAATATATGTGTGTGCAAGATTTTGTTGTGATGATCTCCGACAATCGATTCTCAGTATTGCCTTTATAAACTTAATAGTGGTGACTGTCAAAAGATTTGGTTGAACCTGGTACCTGGGATACCACTCACAAGAAAGAACAAAAATCATAATCATTCACATCGATAAACATATTGTTGTACTTTTAATATAGATTAAGTATTCAACTCTGAAGCTTTTCGTTTATGTTTATATCAATAGTGAATTGAGAGAAACAGATTAATTCACAAGAGATATTTGAATCATTGCGTTCATTTGGTATCATTGTTATTGTAGAGTAGTATCAGAGTAGCTACTCCACTGTTCTGTTAAAGGGGTAACTGATTT